>CM038714.1:20807597-20827597 GCA_021613375.1 Megaleporinus macrocephalus
GTACTAACCTAAACCAGAACTAACTCAGTCTCTATACTAACACAAACCAGAACTAACTCAGTCTCTATACTAACCTAAACCAGAACTAACTCTGTCTCTGTACTAACACAAACCAGAACTAACTCTGTCTCTATACTAACCTAAACCAGAACTAACTCTGTCTCTATACTAACACAAACCAGAACTAACTCTGTCTCTATACTAACACAAACCAGAACTAACTCTGTCTCTGTACTAACCTAAACCAGAACTAACTCTGTCTCTGTACTAACACAAACCAGAACTAACTCTGTCTCTGTACTAACACAAACCAGAACTAACTCAGTCTCTATACTAACACAAACCAGAACTAACTCAGTCTCTATACTAACACAAACCAGAACTAACTCTGTCTCTGTACTAACACAAACCAGAACTAACTCTGTCTCTATACTAACCCAAACCAGAACTAACTCTGTCTCTGTACTAACACAAACCAGAACTAACTCAGTCTCTATACTAACACAAACCAGAACTAACTCTGTCTCTGTACTAACCTAAACCAGAACTAACTCAGTCTCTATACTAACCCAAACCAGAACTAACTCAGTCTCTGTACTAACCCAAACCAGAACTAGCTCAGTCTCTATACTAACACAAACCAGAACTAACTCAGTCTCTGTACTAACACAAACCAGAACTAACTCTGTCTCTGTACTAACCCAAACCAGAACTAACTCTGTCTCTGTACTAACCCAAACCAGAACTAACTCTGTCTCTGTACTAACCCAAACCAGAACTAACTCTGTCTCTGTACTAACCCAAACCAGAACTAACTCTGTCTCTGTACTAACCCAAACCAGAACTAACTCTGTCACTATACTAACACAAACCAGAACTGACTCTGTCTCTGTACTAACACAAACCAGAACTGACTCTGTCTCTGTACTAACACAAACCAGAACTAACTCTGTCTCTGTACTAACACAAACCAGAACTAACTCAGTCTCTGTACTAACCTAAACCAGAACTAACTCAGTCTCTATACTAACACAAACCAGAACTAACTCAGTCTCTATACTAACCTAAACCAGAACTAACTCTGTCTCTGTACTAACACAAACCAGAACTAACTCTGTCTCTATACTAACCTAAACCAGAACTAACTCTGTCTCTATACTAACACAAACCAGAACTAACTCTGTCTCTATACTAACACAAACCAGAACTAACTCTGTCTCTGTACTAACCTAAACCAGAACTAACTCTGTCTCTGTACTAACACAAACCAGAACTAACTCTGTCTCTGTACTAACACAAACCAGAACTAACTCAGTCTCTATACTAACACAAACCAGAACTAACTTAGTCTCTATACTAACACAAACCAGAACTAACTCTGTCTCTGTACTAACCTAAACCAGAACTAACTCAGTCTCTGTACTAACACAAACCAGAACTAACTCTGTCTCTGTACTAACACAAACCAGAACTAACTCTGTCTCTATACTAACCTAAACCAGAACTAACTCTGTCTCTATACTAACACAAACCAGAACTAACTCTGTCTCTATACTAACACAAACCAGAACTAACTCTGTCTCTGTACTAACCTAAACCAGAACTAACTCTGTCTCTGTACTAACACAAACCAGAACTAACTCTGTCTCTGTACTAACACAAACCAGAACTAACTCAGTCTCTATACTAACACAAACCAGAACTAACTTAGTCTCTATACTAACACAAACCAGAACTAACTCTGTCTCTGTACTAACCTAAACCAGAACTAACTCAGTCTCTGTACTAACACAAACCAGAACTAACTCTGTCTCTGTACTAACACAAACCAGAACTAACTCTGTCTCTGTACTAACACAAACCAGAACTAACTCTGTCTCTGTACTAACCTAAACCAGAACTAACTCTGTCACAGTGGAGAAAGTGTGATTTGATGTTTTAAGATTTTAAACTCCTGTAAATCTGCTTTGTGACCACATTGTTATAAAAGCTCTACACAAATAAACTAGACTATTTATAAATGCATGTTTTTCATTGGACGGCGACGTCGAGCTGCTTCTGACCTCACGTCTCACATCCTGTCTCCAGGAAATGAGAAAAAGCTTACTTTGATGGACATGTTGTTGGACTCGGTGGCACCGCTGGTGAACACGATCTCTCGCGGGTCGGCGCCGATGAGATCTGCTACTTGCTGGAGGAGGAAATAAACAGTGCATTGTTACTCGGTCAGAGTATTTGGGCTGCGTGAGCGAAGCAGCTATAATCTGTAAATCCTGACCAAACAAACGAGCTCAGTATGTACAGAGACCGATCTTCACGGTGAACTCACTCTTCTGGACTTTTCCATGGCCGTCTCACTCTCCCACCCGTACGCGTGAGTCCTGGAGTGAGGGTTTCCGTAGTAGTTCACTTGGTAAGGAAGCATAGCGTCCAGAACCCTGGGATCCTGATCAGACACAAACAAACAACAACCAGTAAACAGGACCCCCAGCTGTCAATCACACGCTACAGTCACAGGGTACTGAACACTGACTCCATACTGAACACTGACTCCGTACTGAACACTGACTCCGTACTGAACACTGACTCCATCTCCATACTAAACACTGACTTCATACTAAACACTGACTCCGTACTGAACACTGACTCCGTACTGAACACTGACTCCGTACTGAACACTGAACACTGACTTCATACTAAACACTGACTTCATACTAAACACTGACTCCGTACTGAACACTGACTCCGTACTGAACACTGACTCCGTACTGAACACTGACTCCATCTCCATACTAAACACTGACTTCATACTAAACACTGACTCCGTACTGAACACTGACTCCGTACTGAACACTGACTCCGTACTGAACACTGAACACTGACTCCGTACTGAACACTGAACACTGACTCCGTACTGAACACTGACTCCGTACTGAACACTGACTCCGTACTGAACACTGACTCCGTACTGAACACAGACTCCGTACTGAACACTGACTCCGTACTGAACACTGACTCCGTACTGAACACTGAACACTGACTCCGTACTGAACACTGACTCCGTACTGAACACTGACTCCTTACAGAACACAGACTCCGTACTGAACACTGACTCCTTACAGAACACTGACTCCGTACTGAACACTGACTCCATACTGAACACTGACTCCTTACTGAACACTGACTTCGTACTGAACACTGACTCCGACTCCGTACTGAACTCCGACTCCGTACTGAACACTGACTCCTTACAGAACACTGACTCCGTACTGAACACTGACTCCATACTGAACACTGACTCCATACTGAACACTGACTCCATACTGAACACTGACTTCGTACTGAACACTGACTCTGTACTGAACACTGACTCCTTACAGAACACTGACTCTGTACTGAACACTGACTCCATACTGAACACTGACTCCATACTGAACACTGACTCCATACTGAACACTGACTCCGTACTGAACACTGACTTCGTACTGAACACTGACTCTGTACTGAACACTGACTCCGACTCCGTACTGAACTCCGACTCCGTACTGAACACTGACTTCGTACTGGACACTGAACACTGACTCCGTACTGAACACTGACTCCGTACTAAACACTGACTCCAACTCTATACTAAACACTGACTCCAGACTGAACACTGACTCCAGACTGAACACTGACTCCATACTGAGAGCAGAGAGTCTGAGGAAATACACCTGTATGAGCAGCAATACCTGAGATGAGTTATTATCAGTACTTAAGTAAATATGATATGGAGTAAGTATTTTAAAGTATGAATACTTTTTTCTATACTTAAAAACATCTGAAGGAGTGAGGATGAGGATGAGGAAGTAACACTGCTGCCCCGATGCCGTATTCTGATCTCTGGTCAGTGGTGGTGAAGGTGCTGCTCCCGGTTAGATCATTTAAGAACAGGCAGCCAATGAGAGAACAGTAAACAACAATTATCACCAGCGGCGACGCCCACTCGGCTCAAGAATCCAGAACAAGAGTGACATTGGAGACGTTTCCAACACCGGAGACTCACCTGGTAAGGAAGTCAGTCTCTTCATCTGACACATCGCTCCTTTAAATATTATTATGTCATATTCTGCAGTGCAGCATGATATCCCTCAACCTTTTCATCTTACACATCGCTCCTTTAAGTGTTATGTAGAATTCTATAGTGCAGCATCATATCTATCAGCCTTTTCATCTTACACATCGCTCCTTTAAATATTATATAGTACTCTGTAGTGCAGGACGTCACCTCTCATTCTCTCCTCATCTTACATATTGCTCCTTTAAATGTTATCCAAACACAGGCTAGGCTACTTTTATTTCTGGATACGGTCAGTTCTACCGCAGTGAGATTAATTCTACTGGAATTGATTTAAATTACTTTATACCCCAAAATCAGAAGCACAGTAAACACCTTACCATCGGAGTTGTTGCCTGGAAGTCCATGTAGAGCGGCCGCAGCTCATTCTCCTCCAGCTCCCTACTCTTGATCACTTCTGTGGAGGCAGCGAGAGTGACAAGAGCAACACACCGTCATTCAGAGTAACCAGCTCTACACACACACACACACACACACACACACAGTCATTCAGAGTAACCAGCTCTACACACACACACACACACACACACACACACACACACTGTCATTCAGAGTAACCAGCTCTACACACACACACACACACACAGTCATTCAGAGTAACCAGCTCTACACACACACACACACAGTCATTCAGAGTAACCAGCTCTACACACACACACACACACACACACACACACACACAGTCATTCAGAGTAACCAGCTCCACACACACACACACACACAGTCATTCAGAGTAACCAGCTCTACACACACACACACACACACACACACACACAGTCATTCAGAGTAACCAGCTCTACACACACACACACACACACACACACACACACACACACACACACACACACACACACACACCGTCATTCAGAGTAACCAGCTCTACACACACACACACACACTGTCATTCAGAGTAACCAGCTCTACACACACACACACACACACACACACACACACACACACCGTCATTCAGAGTAACCAGCTCCACACACACACACACACAAACACACACACACAGTCATTCAGAGTAACCAGCTCTACACACACACACACACACACAGTCATTCAGAGTAACCAGCTCTACACACACACACACACACACACACAAACACACACACAAACACATACATACATACATACATACATACATACATACATACATACATACACACACACACACACACACACACACACACACACACACACACACACAGTTACTGAGCTACCAGGCTAGTGAGTTAGCACGGCAGCTAACAGGCTAATAACAGCGCGCTGGCTAAACTGAAGTGCGTCACGAGGACAGATGACCGTTACCGGACAGCAGTAAAGGGGGTTTAATCCGGGGGTCAGTCCAGCTGGACCACCGTTACCTCTCTCTCTCTGGGGGGCTCCGGCTGGACTCTGGGGGTAGTTCCAGCGCGGACAGGAAGAAATCCCGCGCATGGAGCCCAGAAGCGTCTTCGTAACGTTCCTGCTCATCATCCTGACAGAGCGACGGGCTTCAATAATCAATAATCAATCACAGCCAATAACGATCAGCTTCCCCGCAGATCAATAACACGCGGCCGGGGTCCGAGCAGCTCGAGCTCCGAGAGGATTATCGGAGTTACTCGGACTCGCAGCTCACACAGCAGCTCGGTGACCGCGCGGTGGGCGGGGAGATGCTGCCAGGCGGAGCGCTGATTGGCCAGAAAGTTGCACTACAGGCGGGCCGTTGTGACGTACACGGAATTCATTGGTTCGGGATTCAGGGGGCGTGTCGTGTCCGCCGGAAATCTGAAAGGTCAGCCAATAGAAACTTCACTGCAGATTAAATAACCGACGTGTTGATCGATATTAAACGTGGATGATATCGCTGATAAACCGATTATTATTAAGACTATTAACCCGATATCGATACCGATACTTTTAAAAGTCGTATAAAATAATATTTCTTCGCGGTTTAAATATTAAACACCAGTAAGTGTGTACAAAAATTACATTTCAGTTTTAAATACTTTGAATTCATATTGGATATAATGTGCTGCCCTATAAACTAACTTGTTTAGTTTATATGTGTGTTACTGTAGTGCATTTACTTGTTGCTGTGTGTGTGTGTGTGTGTGTGTGTGTGTGTGTGTGTGTGTGTGTGTGTGTGTCAACACACACAATCAACTGCAGATCACGTGTAGGAGTAAAAGTGCAGCTATTCTAGAAGAATGAGTGCATTTATATTTACTTAAAACAAACAAATAAACTAAAAACAAACTCAGGAAATCAGATCTTGTCAGTAATCTGATCATGTTTACAAAGACTTGTGTAATCAGACAACGGGAGAACTCCAGGTCTGCATGAGTTGGGCAAAAATCTGGATTTTGCTTTGCAACCGAACAATAAACTCACAGAATGAGACGGGATGTAAAGATCACAGTGCACAGCATTCTTTAAACTTACTTTACCTGAGAATATGAATATACATAGAAATAAAGTATAATTTAAATCCTTTATGTAGAAGCAGGTAGTTTCGTCAGGCTCGCTCTGGAGGTGTTTTGTCTCCCTCTGGTGGTCACTGTGTTAAACACTGCTTATTTATTCCTGCTTCTATTTTTGCACATCTGAAAGAAATCCGAGTTAATCTGAAGTCCAGCTCCCTTCATCAGACTTCATAATCAGATTTCAGGGCTTTAATCCAATCTGAGAAATCAGAGTACGTTTACGTGGCCACTCAAATAATCAGATAACTGCAGAATCAGATAATCTGATGAGGATCTGATTATTAAGTGCATGTAAACAGACTCTTTGATGTTCAAATTTACATCATATACTGATTCTGTACTGTTTTAATTTATGTCAGTGTCACTGCAGTGCTGAGAATGACCCACCTCCCTAATAGTATCTGCTCTGTGGTGGTCCTGTGGGGGTCCTGATCATTAAAGAACAGAGTAATAAAGTACAGTGGACAGTGACTGGAGGTCCTGTATGGTCAGTGGAGCTGATACAGTGGACGGTGACTGGAGGTCCTGTATGGTCAGTGGAGCTGATACAGTGGTCAGTGAGTGTAGGTCCTGTATGGTCAGTGGAGCTGATACAGTGGACAGTGAGTGGAGGTCCTGTATGGTCAGTGGAGCTGATACAGTGGACAGTGAGTGGAGCTGCTGTATGGTCAGTGGAGCTGATACAGTGGACAGTGAGTGGAGCTGCTGTATGGTCAGTGGAGCTGATACAGTGGACAGTGAGTGGAGGTCCTGTATGGTCAGTGGAGCTGATACAGTGGTCAGTGAGTGGAGCTGCTGTATGGTCAGTGGAGCTGATACAGTGGACAGTGAGTGGAGGTCCTGTATGGTCAGTGGAGCTGATACAGTGGTCAGTGAGTGGAGCTGCTGTATGGTCAGTGGAGCTGATACAGTGGACAGTGAGTGGAGCTGCTGTATGGTCAGTGGAGCTGATACAGTGGACAGTGAGTGGAGCTGCTGTATGGTCAGTGGAGCTGATACAGTGGACAGTGAGTGGAGCTGCTGTATGGTCAGTGGAGCTGATACAGTGGACAGTGAGTGGAGGTCCTGTATGGTCAGTGGAGCTGATACAGTGGACAGTGAGTGGAGCTCCTGTATGGTCAGTGGAGCTGATACAGTGGACAGTGAGTGGAGGTCCTGTATGGTCAGTGGAGCTGATACAGTGGACAGTGAGTGGAGGTCCTGTATGGTCAGTGGAGCTGATACAGTGGACAGTGAGTGGATGTCCTGTATGGTCAGTGGAGCTGATACAGTGGACAGTGAGTGGAGGTCCTGTATGGTCAGTGGAGCTGATACAGTGGACAGTGACTGGAGCTGCTGTATGGTCAGTGGAGCTGATACAGTGGACAGTGAGCTGGTCAGCAGATTCACTACTTATCCTGAATTGTTCCTGAGCTGCTGTGAAAGGCTTGGAGAAGTTATCTAGCGTCTCTCTGCTCGCCTGTCTGTAAACTTATACTTCTGAATTCGTGCTTCCTGTGCTCTTACCATGAAATATAAGGAAGGACCAGTTCCCCATATTTCCAAATCTACTTCTGTAAAACTGCTGTTCTGCTTGAAATCACTGGAATCAGGACGAAGAGACTGAAACCTCTGCCAGTACGGTGGCTTTATTTGAAATGAACTGTTCATCAAGGACTTTACAAAATCAAATCTTGATTAGAAAAACAAGATGCTTTGAAACCATATAGTCTCTATGAACACAGGCTCTCGTCACCTTTCAGTTCCCACAGCTCACAGAGCCCAAAACACTGAATATGTAGATATTTAACCAAAACTGCAGGGTTTTATCATCAGTTCAAAAAAACTCAACATCTTCATCGTGTGTGGCTAACTGTACATTTCCTAAAGTGGAATTCATGCCAATCACAAAGACAATATATGTTCGGAAAAGAGAAAAAAAAAAATCTGAAAACTGTATCAACAATGTGTGTGTGTGGGGGGGGGGGGTGGGTTGGAGGGGAGCTGTACATACAAAAACTACCACAGAACCTTTTTCAAATGCCCCACTACTGTGAAGGGCATATGAACGTGAAGCTTGAACCTCTCAGATCAATTTAATTAATAATAATAATAATAATAATAATAATAATAATTAAAAAAAAGAAAAAGAAAGGAGGAACTGTCAGAGCTGCTGATCTGCAACAAGAGTACTTTAGCCAAAAGTTTTAAAAAGAGAAAGGCTGAAAAAAAAAAAGAAAAGAAAAAAAGAAAAGAAAAAGATCTTCAGGGTAAAGGATCACCGGCGAGTGGGCATGAGGAGCTGCGTGGCTTGGACCGACTCAGGGAACAGGTTGTGGTACGTAGGCAGCGGGACGTACGCAGCTTTGATCATTTTACCTGCAAACAGAAGCAGAGACATCAGACCGTTACCCAACACACACACTAACCCCAACCTGTACTGACCACTACACCACCATACTGACCACTACACCACCGTACTAACCACTACACCACCGTACTAACCACTACACCACCATACTAACCACTACAACCACTAACCTAACCACCACATACTAACCACTACCACGTACTAACCACTACACCACCGTACTAACCACTACACCACCGTACTAACCACTACACCACCGTACTAACCACTACACCACCTTACTAACCACTACACCACCATACTGACCACTACACCACCGTACTAACCAATACAACCATACTAAACCACTACACCACCGTACTAACCACTACCACCGTACTAACCACTACACCACCATACTGACCACTACACCACCATACTGACCACTACACCCCCATACTGACCACTACACCACCATACTAACCACTACACCACCGTACTAACCACTACACCACCGTACTAACCACTACACCACCATACTAACCACTACACACCCTACTAACCACTACACCACCATACTAACCACTACACCACCATACTAACCACTACACCACCATACTGACCACTACACCACCTCACTAACCACTACACCACCATACTGACCACTACACCACCATACTGACCACTACACCACCATACTAACCACTACACCACCGTACTAACCACTACACCACCATACTAACCACTACACCACCATACTAACCACTACACCACCATACTGACCACTACACCACCATACTAACCACTACACCACCATACTAACCACTACACCACCATACTAACCACTACACCACCATACTGACCACTACACCACCATACTGACCACTACACCACCATACTGACCACTACACCACCATACTAACCACTACACCACCATACTAACCACTACACCACCATACTAACCACTACACCACCATACTAACCACTACACCACCATACTGACCACTACACCACCTCACTAACCACTACACCACCATACTAACCACTACACCACCATACTAACCACTACACCACCATACTAACCACTACACCACCATACTAACCACTACACCCGTACTAACCACTACACCACCGTACTAACCACTACACCACCATACTGACCACTACACCACCATACTGACCACTACACCACCATACTAACCACTACACCACCATACTGACCACTACCCCCATACTAACCACTACACCACCATACTAACCACTACACCACCATACTAACCACTACACCCCCATACTAACCACTACACCACCATACTAACCACTACACCCCATACTAACCACTACACCCCCATACTAACCACTACACCACCATACTAACCACTACACCCCATACTAACCACTACACCACCATACTAACCACTACACCACCATACTAACCACTACACCACCATACTAACCACTACACCACCATACTAACCACTACACCACCATACTAACCACTACACCACCATACTGACCACTACACACTACTAACCACTACACCACCATACTAACCACTACACCACCATACTACCACTACACCACCATACTAACCACTACACCACCATACTAACCACTACACCACCATACTGACCACTACACCACCATACTAACCACTACACCACCATACTAACCACTACACCACCATACTAACCACTACACCACCATACTGACCACTACACCACCGTACTGACCACTACACCACCATACTAACCACTACACCACCATACTAACCACTAATTATTTGTAAAATATCACATAATTAAGAGTTTAATAAGAGTTTGACTGTTTATTATGTGTTCTGTATATACTGTACTGTTTATTTCTGTGTTTGTACTGAGTGCCTTACTTCTCCTTTGCTGATGTAACACTGAATTTCCTCCACTGATTAATGATTATCTTATTACTACTTCAACACATTATCACAATGCAGTAATACTACCTCTGCAAACAGGCTAATTAGATTAAATCCAATTAAACAGGACTGACTGAGCTCACTGAGCTACTGTTATGTTAGCGATTGGGCTGGACATCTAAACACCAAGGGAACGGGTCAGGTTCACCTTACTGTCCTTCTAAACCCAATCAATCATATTCAAGTCATTTCTTATATTTTTATATATATATATATATTCATAGCAATAATAAACTTCCCTTGGTCTGAGACGGGTCACTGTTATCTACAGATGCGTGAATGAAGCTGTTCTTTGGTGAACCAAACTCATCCTAACTTTTTACTGTTAACTGATATTTTGATATTTCAGGAACGAGAGGTTGAAAGCTGAGAGGTGCCCAAACTAATATTTTGGATTGTTTTAGGTACTATATTACCAAATAACATTGGTATCTTGGGAGGTGTGACTGTATGAATACTGCCTAAGTGTAATATATAATATATAATAACCAATCTTACCTCCAAACCAACGACCATGTAACGCACTCACTGCAGCCATTGCAGCCGGAATGGTTGGACACTTCACATATACGTTTCCCTACAACAACAACAAAAGCTTTAGTTTAGCTGGAACACTGTCAGGTATGACAAGCACCAACACTGTAGTCAAACAAGGACATACCTCAGTAGATTTCTTGTCCACATATATGTGAATAACGCCACCATGTTTGTTGCATTCTTCAATTACATCGTCTTGGATTTCAATGTCCCATCCAGGATCGTTCTCTCTGTAAATACAATGAAAGAACGGGTTACATTTAAAAATAAAAACACATGGCAAGACGATAAAATACACAAAGCACTTCACATGATACCTTAGAGATACGTACGAGTGTGGATCAAACATATTCGAGAGCTGGAAGCAGTGCGTGGCAATAGGCTGAGACGGTAGATTTAAAGCTTGGTTTGTGGGCATGTTGATGTTGAAACTCAAACCAGGATTCATAGCCGCTGGAACAGAACAAGACAGTGTGAACAAACTGAACATCCCCGTCTCATTTCAATCAACAGGTACGTATTCAATAATCCAGCTGTTCCAAACTCACCTGTAGCTGCCGCCATTGCAACCATGGAGCCACTCATCTGGAGAGCCTGCTGTGCAGCTGGAGGGATCTGCAGACCAGTACCTTCACACACACAAGACACCGCATGTTAGTCATCCACAGAGAATCCACAGAGAATGTTTTTGGGGGAGGGAGAAACGGAGAAAGGCAGCACTATGATTAGAAAAGATTCTACCTTCAGCCAGCCTGGCCATGAGCTGCAGCCGTCCAGTGGTGCCCAGGTCAATGCCAGTCCTCTCCAATTCATCATTATCCAGGAAGGAGCTCGCTGTGGAGGCATCGGTACGCTCAGTCACGTGACCCACTTTCATCGGCCTGCCAGCCAGCTCAAAGCCATTTAGCTGCTCCAAGGCTTTCTTAGCGCACTCAGCGTCCGCAAACTGGAGGAGACGGGATAAATACGAGTATGAATAAATGTTACAGGCTATTACAGTCCATAGCAATTATCTTTTTAACAGATATATATTTTTAGTGTCGACTCACTGTGATGAAGCCATATCCTTTGGATCGGCCTGTTTCTGTATCCATCATAAGCTGAATGCTATCGATCTATATGGAAGAGAAGGCCAGACAGTTAGCTTAATTCAACAGTAAACAAATTGAACATGCGAGCCAGTTACTTGAGACCTTACCCGTCCAAACGGTTCAAAGATTCCTCTGAGCATGTCCTCTGTGATGTTGAAGTGAAGCGAGCCAACGTAAAGCCTCATAGGCCCAGCGCTGCCCTTCTGCAGGTTGTTTGCCATCGCGGCCGCTCTGTTCTTTTCAGCCTGGAAGCAAATCACAGGCGTGAATTATCCAGATCAGGATACACAGTCATTTTAAACATCTGCTAGAAGATTGTTTTTCTCTTACCTGTGAAGCCTGAACAATGATTGGTACACCAAGCAGCCTTTGACCAGACAGGCCAATGGCCAGAGGCACAGAGGTGGCTTCCACAAATTCAATGTATGCAATGCCTTTGGATCTCCTGGAGTTCCTGTCGGAGATCATTCTCACATCCCTCACCTGTTGATAGAAAAATTGGAGATTGGTAACGCTGCCCAGCCAGCTCTAGGATGGATGTGTACGTAGAAACAAGTTTAATTACTAACTTTTCCCACAGCAGAGAAGAACTCCTCCAGGTCCCGTGGCCGGATTCTGGCAGCAAGCTGCATGCAAAAGACTGTGCGTGCATCCCGCTCCTCTGGCGTGAGGTTATCGATGGGTTGTCTAAGCAAAACCAAAACACAAGCATTTAACAACTAATAAAACTGAAACATGCTGCAGAAGAAAGAGTTCCAAGCTGCTTCACGTGTACCTGATGGGGCTTTTGTCTCTTCTGAACGGGCTGCGGCTTCTTGACTTTCTACGGCTACACAGAAGAGCTTTCCGTTAGTGTTTCAGCAGATACCTTCACCTTTTGACTCATACTCTGATCAGGCAACTACCCACACACAACAAAAATAGTATCATAGAAACCTTAGTTTGATGGCAGGTGGTGGGCCAGTCTTCCCCCTGGAACCACCGTTAAATTTCGGCCCAGAACTGTGATTTAAAAACAAGGTTTATCTCAGCAGCTACTTCTACTGCTCTGCTTCCAACGCTCATCATCAAAATGTACGCTTGAATGGGGGACACCACACTATGTTTTGCTCACTTGACAACTTCAGGGAGGGCCAACCAGGAACAATTACGAATTAGAGGGCAAATAAGATCAAAAAACAAAACAAAAACAAAACATATGCACTAGGGTAGGGTGGGGTGGGGTAGGGTAGGGTGGGGTGGGGTAGGGTGGGGTAGGGGGGGGTGGGGTGGGGTAGGGTGGGGTGGGGTGGGGTGGGGTAGGGTGATAGACGTAACCACATGTAAGGAGTTCATGTCAAACATACTATAATGAGCAAATGTATCTTCAAGAAAACAAGAACTGAACATGTGAGATCTTAACGACCTCATCAGCGGACGGCATACATACAAGGACGGCCTGAAGCGTCCTGCGCGCTCTCGGCTCCTGGAGCGGCTGCGGCGCCTCTCCCGGCTCCTGCTTCGCTTCTTTTCGCGGCTCCGGCTCTTCTTGCGTTCCCGGCTCCTCTCCCGACTCCGGGTCCGTTTGCGGTCCCGGCTCTTGCTTCTCTTTCGCTCCCTACTCCTGCTACGACTCCTGCTCTTCTTTTTCCTTCCATTTCAAGATTGCACACTTTGTCAATTTGCACAGAGTCAACATAATCTCTTGGGCTTTGATCACAGCAGATTAGACTGAACGTACTACATGATATTTTCAATGAAAAAAAAATAAAATAAAATATAATCAAACAGACTTACTTCTTGCTCCGCTCTTCATGACCATTGGAACTTATGGACTTGGTCTCATCCTAAGCAGGGTCGATAGAAGAACATCATGAGGAGGACGGCGTAACATTGCAAGTCGTAAGGATAAAGGGGGGGATGGGAACAAAAGAGAATATGATATGATCATTAAATGTGTGTTCTTTACAAGTTTGTGTGGGAGGACGACAAATTAAAAAAAAAAAAAGAGGGCCATTAGAACCACAAGGCTGCCATCTTTCTCTGTCCTTACTATTATCTGTATGTGGTACGGTCAGTAAGTGAAGACTAGGGCTATGCTGTGAATGTAAACATGGTATATTTATTGATTTCATTCTTTCAGCAGCCTGACAGGTTCAGTACCAAGGCTATCTGTGCCTATAAGACCCAAAGTGGCAACGCTAGCAGCCAGCCACTAAGCGAGCTCCAGTGGTGGATGCCATTCCAGTGATCTTCACCCCATTTGCCTTCGTGGATTGTAAGAGTTCGATGCCACCTCTGTCACACATCTCGCCCTGAAGCAAACAGGGATTCACACGGCTTAGTAATATCGACTCCCAGAGAACATCCAAAGTTGAGATGCTCTTTAAATGTACCTAATGATCAGCACAAAGTTTCTTAAAACAAAAAGGTGTCCATCTGTACTTAGTAGTAAAAAAAATAAATAAAATAAAATACAAAATGTGTAAGAACTACTTATGTAGAGAGCCATCATTTCCCGTCTGTAAGATCGAGGAAACAACCACACATCACTGACATTAAGAGTAAGTCAACTGCATGCATGAAGTACTAATAAAGTGCATGAGTTTCCCTACAAAACAAAAAAAATATGTGTCTGCATTAATAACCTCCTGGTTTACGTTTTATTTATGTGCAGTTCAATTCCAATCCCGCGTAAAACATGAAAACTATGTGGAATAGCTTGTAAGCCCACTCCAGAATATCTGCAATGAGAATTTTAACAATTAGGCCAATGTAAGTTTGCATCAACAGAAATACTGTTCACTACAGTTCATTACTCTAAGACATGCAGACTACAGTAACCTTTTCAGTAGCTTACGGCTCATAACTGAGACAGAAGGCTAGCTGCTAAAAAAAATAAAAATACCATGCATTTAAAAGCGTGAAAGTCTCCAAGGACTTCATACCAGCTCTTAATCTCATGTGCATCCACTGCATAGTATTTTTTATTATTGTTTTTTTTTTCTCGGCACCAATATCATTCAGCCTATGTGTTTTTAACCAAGGGTACCACAGTACATCAATATATGGGGCAATTACTACCTTCATTTTTTTGACAGTTCACACTGGAATTCATGGGAGTAGAGGTGAGATATAGGCATGTCTACAAAAAGAGATAGATGGGCATTTATTCATGGAAACCACTATGACAGAAACATACATGGCATTTAGCTACATATAACGAGTTAGATAACTAAAAAACAAGGCGTAGCTTGGACTGCACTTTCAATTCAATGCAAAACTTTAGTTTAGGACGAGCTTAAACTGAACACCCACCTTTTTAAATGGCGCCTCGAGCATCGCCTCGATGTCAAAGTCGTCAGCCATGGTGGTGTCGGAGCTCTGCTGGATAAACAAACGCGCTGTTAGGGATTTAATACGCTTTTAATATCACTTCTCACACACGCTGTCCGTGTGGGGACGGCTTAACGTCCTGCTGACACGTATAACTCATTAATAACCACTTTAATACGCGAGGTTTTCTCGGACTTCTCCACTTTACTCAGACTAGCATTCCTCTCAGCTGGCGCGCTAGCCTAGCCTAGCCAATCTCTCTCTCACACACACACGTTAGCCACCACAGCTAACACAACCACACACATTTTCACTCCTGAGTTATTGTATATTCCTCATATCTTCTCGCTTATGTGTTTACTTACACATATGATGATGTTTATATCAACATCGGCTGGTAAACATAGCAACCCAGCTATCGTATATCGCCTCATTCTCATTAGCATGTTCGCTGTGTTGTTAGCAAGCGGCTAACAAAAAGGCCGAAGCGGTTAGCAAACAAACCGCGCGAAATAAACCTGATTATCAAGCTCGCGGTAGGATTTACAGGATTTAACAAGATTCGCTGTGTTTTTAATAAATAACTGAGTTTTAATATCGCAGGTCAGCGGTCAGACAGTGAGACAATAGCCAGCGTTGTCCGCCGTACCTCGTTAGCGCGGCCTACTCGAGTCCTCGTCCGAACGGCGGTGAACGCGGGGCTCTCTGGATCCCCGTCTGCCTCTTCTTCTGCAGCCTGAAACAGATTTATGCCCTATAAGTACTTCAACACCTATTTCACACACAATGAGTATTTCTCCCAGTGGAAATAAACGCTAAGTGCTGGACTCCAGCGCTGCGCTCCACGCTCGCTCCGGACCGTGGCGGTAAACTGCTATGGCGCATGAACGTGCCTGGTTGCATAAGAGGCTGCAACCGCGTTGAGCGCTAGGGGGCGCTAACAGTGTGTGTGTGTTGGGGGGGGGGGCAGTGACCGACCCGCCCATCAAATCAGTTCCAGCTCTCAGAAACAGAAACCTGAGTTTCTCTCCACACACAGATCAGCTACACCTTCACTCATATGCAGCTCGAGGCCTTATTAAATGAAATGCAGATCAATATCAGAGCAATACAATATCGATACTCGTGCTGATAATATGTAATGATAACAGGTTATTGTAAATCAATACTGGGTCTATCCCTTACAAAAAAGAAGTTTATCCAGGTGTACCATTAGTTACTTCTTTTAAACTAAAGGAAGTGAGTATATTTTCAGTGTACTTGTTATGTACTTCTCAGTGATATACTAAACACAGCTATACTTAAGTATGTTTGGGTTATACTAACAAGTATAGAACAGTCTAAGTATATTACTTGTACTTCATCTTTGGTTGAGATAAGTAAAAGTAAGTATTCTTGTCCTGCACAGTTATTTATAAAGATTTATAAAGATACAAATATGTTTCTTAATCTGAGAATGTCTTGTTAATTTAATGTGTGCACACTAGTAAGTAAATGTTAAAGTAGAAAATACCCTAAAACCTAGTCACATACTTTAAAGTATTATGATAAGTTCACTTAAAGGAAACTTACACGTATACTTTTGAAGATTAATTAACAAACTAGTAAACTAACATTAAACCCATAAGTTTACTTTTAGTGTAGATGCAGCACAAAAGATGTAAACTAGTTGTGTACTTGAAGTATATACTACTCTTACACTTAAACATACTTAAAAGTATAATTTTATTAACTAAAAATGGGCCAATTTAGTCCCAAGAAGTATTAAAATAGCACATATACAAGTGTACTATTAGTACAATGACATTAGTATAGTAACTGCATAAAGTATACTTGGAAAATATACTTTAACTTTACTCAAGCTTATTTAATAAAATGAACTTTAAGTATACTTACTTAATATTTAGTTAATATTTAATATTTACTTAGTGGACTGTAAGGGATATTATATCCACTGAATAAACACTATGAGTCTGAGTCTTTCCACAGTATACAGTCCAGTAAGAAAATCAGTATATATATATATTACACTGCTGCTGTTCACATGGAGGTTTATTTAAAATCCTTGTCTACAAGGATTGTCTAAAACCTGTCTAAAACAAGCAATGCAACACAATACAGTTCACAACAAACACAGGTGGAGAGAGTAGCCCCTCCTGAGACCCTCACTCACATATAGAGACTAGTTAGAGCAGAAACCCACATACTGTACAGAAATAGATGCACTCATTGATATTAAACTGAGGATACAGTGACTTGCAGAGTGAAGCTGAGCCAGAAATGCGCCAATAAATTGTGTACACATATAAACATACATACCCATATGCATAGTTATCATAGACTCGTTCACATGTAAGTGTATATATACATACATATACACACATAATCTCCTACATTTATCTACTGTAAACAATGTACAGAGAGTTTTATTTATTTAGACATATTTCTCTGTATCAGTTTACTTTTGTTATATTTTCAGTTTATTTATTTGTGTATTTATTTATTTATTTACACCACCGGAGCGGTTCCAGAATAAACATGTAAGGGCAGATCAGGGTTGGATAGTTTTCAGTCTGCTGTAATTTGTTATACCAGGAAAAAAGTCCAGACAGGCTGTAAATTTCTGGACTGTTTCTTGAGATCACGATTATATATCTGAGATTATATTATTGTAGTATTATTTCTTGGGTAATTTTGAGCAGATTTCTGGTCTATTTATCACATAAAGGCCGACATACACTTTCTAATGATGCGAAATTTACTGATGAACATTCAGGAGTGCGGTAGTTCCAGATCAGTCCAGAAATATTGATACTTCTGATCTTCTGCTTCTTTCTGATCATATCAGTGTTTAAACAGTAAACTGAATATACATCAGGTAATCTGACATCGTTTGAAGATGTACGTGGGTTTTTATATTATATGTGATGCAGTGATGGCAGAAGTACATGAGCTCCTAGTAAAAGTAAAAGTACTGGTCATTTAGTAAAAAAAATACTCAAAAGTATAAAAGTACATGCTCCCAAATGTACATAAAGTATAAAAGTAAAAGTATTTCTTTAAAAATAATTCTCTTGAGAAACTCTTTAACAGGGTATCTGAGCTCTTGCTCTCTCTCTCTCTCTCTCTTCCCCCCTCTTCCTTTCTCTCTCTCTCTCTCTCTCTCTCTCTCTCTCTCTCTCTCTCTCTCTCTCTCTCTCTCTCTCTCTCTCTCTCTCTCTCTCTTTCTCTCTATGTAGGCTTAATTACTGGTATATTAACCCTACTGTTAAATCTGGAGCAGCACTGGGCCTTGCCGGCCCCTCTAGAGGTCACCAGGTGTTACAGACCAGACTGATGTGACTGTGTTGAGAAGTTAAAACCCTCCACAGATAAACAGTGTGAGAGAGTGAGAGTAAGAGTGAGACTGAGAGTGAGAGTCATACGAGGTGTCCTTCCATGCAGAGTCATTAAGAAGTCTGGTGGTTGGTGGTGACTGATTCAGGTCTTTTAGTGTGATGTGTAATGAAGCCCTGCATGCTTCTCCCATATATGTCCTCCTGGTCCGCGGTGTCTCCGTCGTCTCAGTCTCTGCGCGAGAGTCGTGTTAGCGTTAGGCTGAACTGAAACCTCTGAAAATACACTGTAACTCAACGTGGGGGGGTGGGGTGTTTGTGTGTGTGTGGGGGGGGGTGCGAAGCTGCCCAGCAGATATCAGCACGTCAACAAGTTGTTTGAGCTTCTCTGTCAGTTAATGGTTTAAATTGTTTACGTTGGGTGATGTGGTTTAGAGTAGCTCTGCGAAACACAGCAGTCCGTTTACGACACGTCTGTAGATTCGTGAAGGCGCGGCCGACTGCTTCACACTCTCTGCAGCGGGACGTGTGGTAGAGCCGGTCACTGCTGGACCGTACGTGCTTGGTCAGTCACTCTGTAGCTGAAGTCACACCCTGGACTCCCGTGTGTACTGGGATCTTCATAAACCCAGTTTTGTGAGGACACAGAGAGACGAACACACATCTGACCTTCAGGCGTGAGAGAAAATGGGTGCTCAAAGTCGGCTCGGTGTCTGCTGACCTGCTGGACCGCAGTGACAGGCCGAGCTGGACCGACTGACCAGAACAAACAGCAGCTTCAGCCGCCTGAACAACAGAGCACGACCCGAATCAGTAAAACTATCAGAATATTATCAGAACCTGTACCTGTT
>CM038714.1:20832597-20855097 GCA_021613375.1 Megaleporinus macrocephalus
CAAGAACCCCTGCTATGGAGAGCTCGTCCTACCAAAAGCCCCTCCTACTAAGAGCCTGTCCTACTGAGAACCTGTTCTACCAAGAACCTCTCCTACCAAAAGCCTGTTCTACCAAGAACCTGTTCTACCGAGTAGCCCTCCTACCGAGAGCCCATCCCACCTGAACCCCTCCTACCGAGAACACCTCCTACCTCCACTGCAGTCCAGTCTTTGGAACGCAGCTACATTTTGGACTCTAAGCACTTAGACAGGCCACATTCAGTGTGTGTTCAGTGGGCGTTGCATGGACAGGTCAGGTGACTCAAACTGTATTGTGGACAATAATATTAACACAATAAAAATAAAAAATAAATACAATTGTTAACAAATTGCAAATATTTGTTGTAAAATCAGATCCGGAGCACCGCAACTAACCTGAGACTGTTTTGTAGTAGAGCTGGTTACTGCAGGGATATGTATTAGGAGATAATACTAATAAACAATAATAGGAGATAATACTAATAAACAATAATAGGAGATAATACTAATAAACAATAATAGGAGATAATACTAATAAACAATAATAGGAGATAATACTAATAAACAATATGATCTACTCAGTGAGGCAGTTCTCTGATGAGGTGAATGATGTTTTAAGATCGGGTTCATATCGTAACAAAGCGTAATCTGATTAGCCGCCCAGTGGAACCAGAACTGTCACCACACAATGGAAGACCTTGGCATCGGCCGTGAGCTTTCAGTGCAGGCCTTTTGGAAGGTTGGAGATCCATTGATACCCTGCGCTTTGTTGAAGGCCCGCACTCTCAAAGCCACTGGACCAAGTCTGAGGACGAGAACAATGGATGGTCATCCAGGCCCACATGCACTCAAAGCAGAGAAGATATATGAGCTCCTCATTATCATACAAATTAATGGCACCGTTTCAAGGCCTGGACGACGTGAGCGAGCACGGCATGATGTAACGTCTATACATTTCGCGTGTGTGAAATAAAGTGTAGCATTTAAACAGGATCACTTTCAGCTGAGCACACTAAATAAACAATAAACTTAATAAACACTGCTTTAGTTTAGATTCCAATTCTGATTCAGGATTTACTGCTGATTAGTACATTTCTGTACATTAATACCTGATTTAGTACATACCAGGTATCGGTATCAGCGCTGATAACAGCAGGATGTGATCAGATATTAATCTGATCTAGAACTGCAGGTAATAATGACTTAGACCTGATTTGAGAAGATCAGATTTGTTTTCCACGCAGGGCTGAAAACGCAGAGCCGTCTGGCAACCTGAACGCTCATATTATATTAAAGCTGTACTCACACTAGACACTCTGTACCATACCTGAGCACACCTGGCCCTCAAAGTCCAGTTTGTTTAACTACTGTGGTCACTAACGGAGCCCGAGTTCAGAACAAGAACCTGTAACTGCTGCGTCTGTCCCAGTAAACAGACCCGGCAGCAGAGGGTCACTCTGGTCCACTGTGTGAGAAACCAGAAGCTGGAGAACAGGAAGCACAGCTTCAGCCTGGTGTGAGATCAGAGCTTATCAGAGCTGTGGAAGGTTCAGAAGGTGTGTGTGTGAAGAGGCAGAGCAGTGATACTCCGAGTGTTATCAGCCGAGTGTAGAGCAGAACTCCGTAAGAACTCTGAACAGGTTTATAGTAGCTTCTCCGTCACTGCAGTATCTCTGTACTGATAAGATACAGCTCTCATACACACACCTGCTCTGCAGACCTTCCTTCTGATTCACTCAGTGTGAATAAAGCTCCGCCCACTCAGTCAACACCAAGACTGTATATCCCGTGGGGTCAGTGTGTGGTGTAGAAGCTGTGACTGTATGTTGTTTGGTGTGCGGACCCTCAACCACTTACAGTTCTTTAAGTAGATGACGGCTATGACGACCCTCTGAGTGATGATGTAAGCGGCGCGGGCCAGAACATTAAGAGCAGTGTGAGTGCAGGCCAGTGGTGGGGGGATCATACTCAGGCTTAGACCTCCGGGCCCAGTGTGAGTACACCTTAGTGCCTAAGCTACAATGTAATAGCGTAGCAGCATCTTTAGCATCTTTAGCTCAAGCCTGCACAGCCTCATCACCATAGACGTTCATTCCTTGCTGGAATTCAGTAACAGAAGGTGTTGTGTGAAAGTATTATCAGAACCGGACCAATAGAAATGCTCCAAATGATATTTAGATTAGAGACTTTACACCAATTAAGTTGATTAATCCATGCATCCATCATCTTCTGCTTTATCCCGCTAGTCGGGGTCCTGGGGGGGCTGGAGCTAATCCCAGCTTCATCAGGCAAAGGCAGGGTACACCATGGACAGGTCACCAGTTGATCGCATGACCAACACACACTCACACACACACTCACACCTATGGTCAGTTTAGAGTGAGGATCCTAACATACATGTGTTTGGACTGTGGGAGGAAACCGGAGAACCCGGAGGAACCCACTCAAACACGGAGAGACCATACACACTCCACACAGAACCACCCAGACCGGGAATCCCACCCAGATCATCTTACTGTGAGGAGACAGTGCTGACTAAGCTGATTAATACTTATTTATGATATAAACTTAATTAAAGCTCAGTCTAACTCTAGTGAGAGGATAGTAAACGGCAGTGTGTGCACATTCTAGACTTATTTATTGTATTAAACAAATTCAGAACATACAGTAACTCCTCTGTTTATGTACAAAGCAACATCTCTGTACATTTCTTTGTGTCTCTGAACGGAGAGAAACAAACTCATTAGAAAAGTTCAGTACATGAAGTGTGTTTCTTTCAGCCATCACTTCCTGACCACTCGCTCCGTATACCAGCGTGTGAAGTAACTGAACTCTCAGAAAGAGTGCAGAGTTGCATAGAGTCCCAAATAAGATACCCCTCCACACGGCGCGTCCCAGCGGCACGGCTGCCGGAGACACCTGCATACTTCTTAGATGCTCTTCACTGTTTACGGTCTCGGTTAGGCAACTCGTTCCTCTTCAGCTCGTAAGCTTCGAAGACGCAGTGCTGGGATTCGAACTGGTCGCTTCAGTAACAACAACAACGTACATAGTGCAAAAGATCAAAGACAGTGGTGTCTCCTTTAGTACCTCCTCGGACAGTGTGTGTCTCGTAGCCAACGACATCAGTGTATTAAAAGAAACTTGCTGCTTAGAAAACGTTCATGAAGATCATAATAACACTGAAAATATTAGAAATAACAATAAGCAACTACAGCCAGGTTCCCTAACCTAGACCTCCACCCAGTACGATAAGGCAGACTCTGAGAGTCCCACAGAAGCCCTCTGGTTTAGTGATATACAGTAAAACACCTTTTGGTTAAAGAAACAGAACGGCGTTCCTCAGATCGGCCCGCGGACGCTGTTCCCGAGAGAGGGAGCGGGAACGTCCCGAGCTGCGACTCCGAAACCGCTTTAAATAAATAACAGGTAGCGCAAAAAAACACACGAGTCCATAGAACCGGTTTTCCTGGAGAGCAGAACCGAGCCTTCGAGGAACGGAGAGAAGAAGACGGAGAGACGGTGGGCTCACAGCACGGTGAGGTCGTGGCAGGACTTGGAGCGGACCTTCAGGGCCATCTTTTTGTTGTTCTTGGCCACCAGCCGGTCGAGGAAGCGCCGGGCCTTCTTGGTGATGCTCTCCTTGCGCTTGTAGAAGGAGCGGCGGCGCTCGTTGGCCTCTTTGCTGTCCCGCCGCAGACGGATCTGCCTCACGATGCCCTCGAACAGCTCGTTCACGTTATGGTGCAGCGAAGCCGATGTTTCGATGAACTTACAGTCGAAGACCACGGCGCACGCCCGGCCCTCTGAAAAACACAGAGACACGTTACTGTACATCTGTAAGACCTTCTGGTATACTCTAGCAGAGTGTGTGTAGCACAGTGGTGTAGTGGTCAGTACGGTGGTGTAGTGGTCAGTACGGTGGTGTAGTGGTCAGTACGGTGGTGTAGTGGTTAGTATGGTGGTGTAGTGGTCAGTACGGTGGTGTAGTGGTTAGTATGGTGGTGTAGTGGTCAGTACGGTGGTGTAGTGGTTAGTATGGTGGTGTAATGGTTAGTATGGTGGTGTAGTGGTCAGTATGGTGGTGTAGTGGTCAGTATGGTGGTGTAGTGGTTAGTATGGTGGTGTAGTGGTTAGTACGGTGGTGTAGTGGTCAGTATGGTGGTGTAGTGGTTAGTATGGTGGTGTAGTGGTTAGTACGGTGGTGTAGTGGTCAGTACGGTGGTGTAGTGGTTAGTAAGGTGGTGTAGTGGTTAGTATGGTGGTGTAGTGGTTAGTACGGTGGTGTAGTGGTTTGTACGGTGGTGTAGTGGTTAGTATGGTGGTGTAGTGGTTAGTAAGGTGGTGTAGTGGTTAGTATGGTGGTGTAGTGGTTAGTAAGGTGGTGTAGTGGTTAGTATGGTGGTGTAGTGGTTAGTATGGTGGTGTAGTGGTTGTATGGTGGTTGTAGTGGTTAGTAAGGTGGTGTAGTGGTCAGTATGGTGGTGTAGTGGTTAGTAAGGTGGTGTAGTGGTCAGTATGGTGGTGTAGTGGTTAGTATGGTGGTGTAGTGGTTAGTATGGTGGTGTAGTGGTTAGTACGGTGGTGTAGTGGTTAGTAAGGTGGTGTAGTGGTTAGTATGGTGGTGTAGTGGTTAGTATGGTGGTGTAGTGGTCAGTATGGTGGTGTAGTGTTAGTACGGTGGTGTAGTGGTGGTGTAGTGGTCAGTATGGTGGTGTAGTGGTTAGTATGGTGGTGTAGTGGTTAGTAAGGTGGTGTAGTGGTTAGTATGGTGGTGTAGTGGTTAGTATGGTGGTGTAGTGGTCAGTATGGTGGTGTAGTGTTAGTACGGTGGGTGTAGTGGTTAGTACGGTGGTGTAGTGCGTCAGTACGGGTGGTGTAGTGGTTAGTATGGTGGTGTAGTGGTAGTATGGTGGTGTAGTGGTTAGCTATGGTGGTGTAGTGGTTTGTATGGTGGTGTAGTGGTTAGTAAGGTGGTGTAGTGGTCAGTATGGTGGTGTAGTGGTTAGTAAGGTGGTGTAGTGGTCAGTATGGTGGTGTAGTGGTTAGTATGGTGGTGTAGTGGTTAGTATGGTGGTGTAGTGGTTAGTACGGTGGTGTAGTGGTTAGTAAGGTGGTGTAGTGGTTAGTAAGGTGGTGTAGTGGTCAGTATGGTGGTGTAGTGGTTAGTATGGTGGTGTAGTGGTTAGTATGGTGGTGTAGTGGTTAGTATGGTGGTGTAGTGGTTAGTATGGTGGTGTAGGGTCAGTATGGTGGTGTAGTGGTTAGTATGGTGGTCTGTAGTGGTCAGTATGGTGGTGTAGTGGTTAGTATGGTGGTGTAGGGGTCAGTATGGTGGTGTAGCTGGTTAGTATGGTGGTGCTAGTGGTTAGTATGGTGGTGTAGTGGTTAGTATGGTGAGTTGTAGTGGTTAGTATGGTGGTGTAGTGGTTAGTATGGTGGTGTAGTGGTCAGTATGGTGGTCGTAGTGGTTAGTATGGTGGTGTAGTGGTTAGTAAGGTGGTGTAGTGGTCAGTATGGTGGTGTAGTGGTTAGTATGGTGGTGTAGTGGTCAGTATGGTGGTGTAGTGGTTAGTATGGTGGGTGTAATGGTTAGTATGGTGGTTGTAGTGGGTCAGTATGGTGGTGTAGTGGTCAGTATGGTGGTGTAGTGGTTAGTATGGTGGTGTAGTGGTTAGTACGGTGGTGGTAGTGGTTAGTATGGTGGTGTAGTGGTTAGTATGGTGGTGTAGTGGTCAGTACGGTGGTGTAGTGGTTAGTATGGTGGTGTAATGGTTAGTATGGTGGTGTAGTGGTCAGTATGGTGGTGTAGTGGTCAGTATGGTGTTGTAGTGGTTAGTATGGTGGTGTAGTGGTTAGTATGGTGGTGTAGTGGTCAGTACGGTGGTGTAGTGGTCAGTATGGTGGTGTAGTGGTTAGTATGGTGGTGTAGTGGTTAGTTATGGTGGTGTAGTGGTTAGTATGGTGGTGTAGTGGTCAGTACGGTGGTGTAGTGGTCAGTATGGTGGTGTAGTGGTTAGTATGGTGGTGTAGTGGTTAGTGCGGTGGTGTAGTGGTTAGTATGGTGGTGTAGTGGTTAGTATGGTGGTGTAGTGGTCAGTATGGTGGTGTAGAGGTTAGTATGGGTGTTGTAGTGGTCAGTACGGTGGTGTAGTGGTTAGTATGGTGGTGTAGTGGTTAGTATGGTGGTGTAGTGGTTAGTATGGTGTGTAGTGGTTAGTAAGGTGGTGTAGTGGTTAGTATGGTGGTGTAGTGGTTAGTACGGTGGTGTAGTGGTTAGTATGGTGGTGTAGTGGTCAGTATGGTGGTGTAGTGGTTAGTAAGGTGGTGTAGTGGTTAGTATGGTGGTGTAGTGGTCAGTACGGTGGTGTAGTGGTTAGTATGGTGGTGTAGTGGTCAGTATGGTGGTGTAGTGGTTAGTATGGTGGTGTAGTGGTTAGTGCGGTGGTGTAGTGGTTAGTATGGTGGTGTAGTGGTTAGTATGGTGGTGTAGTGGTCAGTATGGTGGTGTAGAGGTTAGTATGGTGGTGTAGTGGTCAGTACGGTGGTGTAGTGGTTAGTATGGTGGTGTAGTGGTTAGTATGGTGGTGTAGTGGTTAGTATGGTGGTGTAGTGGTTAGTAAGGTGGTGTAGTGGTTAGTATGGTGGTGTAGTGGTTAGTACGGTGGTGTAGTGGTTAGTATGGTGGTGTAGTGGTCAGTATGGTGGTGTAGTGGTTAGTAAGGTGGTGTAGTGGTTAGTAAGGTGGTGTAGTGGTTAGTATGGTGGTGTAGTGGTCAGTATGGTGGTGTAGTGGTCAGTATGGTGGTGTAGTGGTCAGTATGGTGGTGTAGTGGTTAGTAAGGTGTGTAGTGGTTAGTATGGTGGTGTAGTGTCAGTATGGTGGTGTAGTGGTCAGTATGGTGGTGTAGTGGTCAGTATGGTGGTGTAGTGGTCAGTATGGTGGTGTAGTGGTTAGTAAGGTGGTGTAGTGGTTAGTATGGTGGTGTAGTGGTTAGTATGGTGGTGTAGTGGTAGTTATTACCTTCCACTGCCACTTCTCGACAGCGCACCAGGTCACTCTTGTTGCCCACAAGGATGATAGGAATGTTCTCGGCCTGGCGGATGCGTCGTAGCTGGATGCGTAGCTCGGATGCGCTCTCGAAGCTGCTGCGGTCAGTGATGGAGTAAACAATGACATAAGCATTGCCCACCTGCATGCAGTAATCCTGCACCCACTTCTCATCCTCCTCCTGAATCACAGACACAAAACACACACAGCACTTCACAGCACAGCCTCCAGACCAGCAGGGGCGCTGTTACGAGATTCCTCATGATACAATATTATCCTGATACCTGAAATGATCTGAAGTATAAGAAAAGTATTTTGATGACTAAAGAGTGAGCAAAGTTGGGTACAGCTCCACTGACCATACAGGACCTCCACTCACTGTCCACTGTATCAGCTCCACTGACCATACAGGACATCCACTCACTGTCCACTGTATCAGCTCCACTGACCATACAGGACCTGCCACTCACTGACCACTGTATCAGCTCCACTGACCATACAGGACCTTCACTCACTGTCCACTGTTTCAGCTCCTCAGTGTCCATACAGGACCTCCACTCACTGTCCACTGTAATCAGCATCCACTGACCATACAGGACCTCCCACTCCACTGATCCACAAGGTATCAGCTTCCACTGACCATACAGGGACCTCCACTCACTGTCCACTGTATCAGCTCCACTGACCAATACGAGGACCTCCTCTCACTGTCCACTGTATCAGCTCCACTGACCATACAGGACCTCCACTCACTGTCCACATGTATCAGCTCCACTGACCATACAGGACCTCCACTCACTGTCCACTGTATCAGCTCCACTGACCATACAGGACCTCCACTCACTGTCCACTGTATCAGCTCCACTGACCATACAGGACCTCCACTCACTGTCCACTGTATCAGCTCCACTGACCATACAGGACCTACACTCACTGTCCACTGTATCAGCTCCACTGACCATACAGGACCTCCACTCACTGTCCACTGTATCAGCTCCACTGACCATACAGGACCTCCACTCACTGTCCACTGTATCAGCTCCACTGACCATACAGGACCTCCACTCACTGTCCACTGTATCAGCTCCACTGAGCATACAGGACCTCCACTCACTGTCCACTGTATCAGCTCCACTGACCAAATAGGACCTCCACTCACTGTCCACTGTATCAGCTCCACTGACCAAATAGGACCTCCACTCACTGTCCACTGTATCTGCTCCACTGACCAAACAGGACCTCCACTCACTGTCCACTGTATCAGCTCCACTGACCATACAGGACCTCCACTCACAGTTCACTGTATCAGCTCCACTGACCATACAGGACCTCCACTCACTGTCCACTGTATCAGCTCCACTGACCATACAGGACCTCCACTCACTGTCCACTGTATCAGCTCACTGACCATACAGGACCTCCACTCACTGTCCACTGTATCAGCTCCACTGACCATACAGGACCTCCACTCACTGTCCACTGTATCAGCTCCACTGACCATACAGGACCTCCACTTACAGACTGTAGTTCATCTGATTCTCTGTATACTTTATTACTCTGTTCTTTAATGATCAGGACCCCCACAGGACCACCACAGAGCAGATACTATTAGGGAGGTGGGTCATTCTCAGCACTGCAGTGACACTGACATGTGGTGGTGTGTTAGTGTGTGTTGTGCTGGTGTGAGTGGATCAGACACAGCAGTGCTGCTGCTGGAGTGTTTAAACACTGTGTCCACTCACTGTCCACTCTATTAGACACTCCTACTACTTGCTGGTCCACCTTGTAGATGTAAAGTCAGAGGCAGTAGCTCATCTGCTGCTGCACAGTTTGTGTTCCTCTAGTCCTTCATCAGTGGACACAGGACGCCGCCCACAGGACACCGCTGTCTAGATAGTTTTGGTTGGTGGACGATTCTCAGTCCAGCAGTGACACTGAAGTGTATAAACACTTCAGCAGCAGCACTACTGTGTCTGATCCACTCATACCAGCACAACACACACTAACTAACACACCATCACCATGTCAGTGTCACTGCAGTGCTGAGAATGACCCAACTCAACTGTAATTACAGTTTATACCAGTGCTTCAGTAGATCAGTGTTTATAAGTGCCTCACAAAGAGACGGTGGTCTTCAGTCTGCGTTTGAGGGTTGAGGGACTTTTGACCATTGCTATAAGGTCAGGAGGAGCTGGTCCATTCTTGGCTTTATAGGATTTACACTGAGCGCGAGCAGCTGCAGGAAGCCAGTGAAGGGAGCGCAGCAGTGGAGTGACATGAGTGAACTTGGGAAGACTGAAGACGAGCCGTGCTGCTGCATTCTGGATCAGCTGAAGGTCCTGATGGTCTGCAGAGGAAGACCAGCCAGGAGCGAGTTGCAGTAGTCGAGCTTTGAAATGACAAGAGACTGGACGAGCACCTGGGAGGCCTCCTGAGAGAGGAAGGGTTGGATGCGTCTGATGTTGTGGAGAATGTATTTGCAGGACCGAGTCAGGTTCGTAATACGGGCTGAGAAGATAACTGGTCATCCCGAGTCACACCAAGGTTTCTTGCATCTTTAGGCGGAACAATCAAAGTTCTCGAATGAGATGGCGAGATCCTTCTGAGGACCTGTAGCTCCAGGGATGAACAGCAGCTCAGTCTTGCTGGGACTGAGCTTCAGGTGATGAGCTGTCATCCATGAAGAGATTAATAGTTTAATAGTTTCTTTAAAGAAAGTAATAATTCTACTGTCTCTCGTTTACTCTCTCAGTGTTTCTGTTCATCCAGGCCGAGCCGAGCTGCTCAGTGGGAGTTCGCATAGAGGCGTCTGATCAATAGCCTTGTAATTAGGTCCCAAAGCCATCGGCGTCCTCTGGCGTGTGGAGCTGCTCGGCGGGGGTCCAGAGCGTGCTGTCCGATCTCCGCTGGACTCCAGCCCGCTCCACTTCAGCTACTGTCGATGGAGTTTGGCCAGTGGCGCTCAGTGGCCATGTTTTTCCACAACACTCACCGAGGGAAGGGCACTGTGGCCTTTAGGTGAGTGTGTTGTTTGCTGTTGACGGCGGGCTTGAAGCTCAGACACATTCAGATCTCGGTGTGAGGACCAGATACCTTTTATCTTCTCATGGTTTGTTTTCTGATCTATAGTCGGATGCGTGCTAATGTTTTTATTTGAGTGTTTTCATACCTGCTTCTCTGTCTCCCACATGTCCATTACAACCAGCGTGGTCTCCTCTCCGTCCACCGTTAGGGTTCTTTCATACGTGTCCTCTAAAGAAGAAAAGAAGACGTTTCAGAATCTCCAGTGAAAATTTTAAAATTAACAGAGCAATTACATACAAACAACAGAGAGACGTTTATAAACATGTAGTAAAAGTAACTCAGAGTTACAGAGAGACGTTTATAAGCGTGTAGTAAAAGTGACTGAGTTACAGAGAGACGTTTATAAGCGTGTAGTAAAAGTGACTCTGAGTTACAGAGAGACGTTTATAAACGTGTAGTAAAAGTGACTCAGAGATACAGAGAGACGTTTATAAGCGTGTAGTAAAAGTGACTCAGAGATACAGAGAGACGTTTATAAGCGTGTAGTAAAAGTAACTCAGAGTTACAGAGAGACGTTTATAAGCGTGTAGTAAAAGTAACTCAGAGTTACAGAGAGACGTTTATAAGCGTGTAGTAAAAGTGAATGAGTTACAGAGAGACGTTTATAAACGTGTAGTAAAAGTGACTCTGAGTTACAGAGAGACGTTTATAAACGTGTAGTAAAAGTGACTCTGAGTTACAGAGACGTTTATAAACGTGTAGTAAAAGTGACTCAGAGATACAGAGAGACATTTATAAGCGTGTAGTAAAAGTGACTCTGAGTTACAGAGAGACGTTTATAAGCGTGTAGTAAAAGTGACTCTGAGTTACAGAGACGTTTATAAACGTGTAGTAAAAGTGACTGAGATACAGAGAGACGTTTATAAGCGTGTAGTAAAAGTGATTGAGTTACAGAGAGACGTTTATAAGCGTGTAGTAAAAGTAACTGAGTTACAGAGAGACGTTTATAAGCGTGTAGTAAAAGTAACTCAGAGTTACAGAGACGTTTATAAGCGTGTAGTAAAAGTAACTGAGTTACAGAGAGACGTTTATAAGCGTGTAGTAAAAGTAACTCAGAGTTACAGAGAGACGTTTATAAGCGTGTAGTAAAAGTGACTCAAAGTTACAGAGAGACGTTTATAAGCGTGTAGTAAAAGTGACTCTGAGTTACAGAGACGTTTATAAACGTGTAGTAAAAGTGACTCTGAGTTACAGAGAGACGTTTATAAAGGTGTAGTAAAAGTGACTCTGAGTTACAGAGAGACGTTTATAAACGTGTAGTAAAAGTGACTCTGAGTTACAGAGACGTTTATAAACGTGTAGTAAAAGTGACTCAGAGATACAGAGACGTTTATAAGCGTGTAGTAAAAGTGACTCTGAGTTACAGAGACGTTTATAAACATGTAGTACAAGTGACTCTGAGTTACAGAGAGACGTTTATAAAGGTGTAGTAAAAGTGACGGAGTTACAGAGAGACGTTTATAAGCATGTAGTAAAAGTGACTCTGACTTACAGAGAGACGTTTATAAACGTGTAGTAAAAGTGACTCTGACTTACAGAGAGACGTTTATAAACGTGTAGTAAAAGTGACTGACTTACAGAGAGACGTTTATAAGCATGTAGTAAAAGTAAATCTGAGTTACAGAGAGACGTTTATAAGCGTGTAGTAAAAGTGACTCTGAGTTACAGAGAGACGTTTATAAGCGTGTAGTAAAAGTGACTCTGAGTTACAGAGAGACGTTTATAAACGTGTAATAAAAGTGACTGACTTACAGAGAGACGTTTATAAATGTGTAGTAAAAGTGACTCTGAGTTACAGAGAGACGTTATAAACGTGTAGTAAAAGTGACTGAGTTACAGAGAGACGTTTATAAACATGTAGTAAAAGTGACTCAGAGATACAGAGAGACGTTTATAAGCATGTAGTAAAAGTGACTCTGAGTTACAGAGACGTTTATAAACGTGTAGTAAAAGTGACTCAGCAATACAGAGAGACGTTTATAAGCGTGTAGTAAAAGTGACTCAGAGATACAGAGAGACGTTTATAAGCGTGTAGTAAAAGTGACTCTAAGTTACAGAGAGACGTTTATAAACGTGTAGTAAAAGTGACTGAGTTACAGAGAGACGTTTATAAATGTGTAGTAAAAGTGACTGAGTTACAGAGAGACGTTTATAAACATGTAGTAAAAGTGACTCTGAGTTACAGAGAGACGTTTATAAGCGTGTAGTAAAAGTAACTGAGTTACAGAGACGTTTATAAACGTGTAGTAAAAGTGACTGAGTTACAGAGAGACTTTTATAAACATGTAGTAAAAGTGAGTCTGAGTTAAAGAGAGACATTTATAAGCGTGTAGTAAAAGTGACTCTGAGTTACAGAGAGACTTTTATAAACATGTAGTAAAAGTGAGTCTGAGTTACAGAGAGACGTTTATAAGCGTGTAGTAAAAGTAACTGAGTTACAGAGAGACGTTTATAAACGTGTAGTAAAAGTGACTCTGAGTTACAGAGAGACGTTTATAAGCGTGTAGTAAAAGTGACTCTGAGTTACAGAGAGACTTTTATAAACATGTAGTAAAAGTGACTGAGTTGCAGAGAGACGTTTATAAGCGTGTAGTAAAAGTGACTCTGAGTTACAGAGAGACGTTTATAAGCGTGTAGTAAAAGTGACTCTGAGTTACAGAGAGACATTTATAAGCTGACAGAGAGACGTTTATAAGCGAGAGACGTTTATAAGCGTGTAGTAAAAGTGATTGAGTTACAGAGACGTTTATAAGCGTGTAGTAAAAGTGACTGAGTTACAGGGAGACGTTTATAAACGTGTAGTAAAAGTGACTCTGAGTTACAGAGAGACTTTTATAAACGCGTAGTAAAAGTAACTGAGTTACAGAGAGACGTTTATAAACGTGTAGTAAAAGTGACTCTGAGTTACAGAGAGACGTTTATAAACGTGTAATAAAAGTGACTGAGTTACAGAGAGACCTTTATAAGCGTGTAGTAAAAGTGACTGAGTTACAGAGAGACGTTTATAAGCGTGTAGTAAAAGTGACTGAGTTACAGAGAGACGTTTATAAACGTGTAGTAAAAGTGACTCAGAGATACAGAGAGACGTTTATAAGCGTGTAGTAAAAGTGACTCTGAGTTACAGAGAGACTTTTATAAACATGTAGTAAAAGTGAGTCTGAGTTACAGAGAGACGTTTATAAGCGTGTAGTAAAAGCAACTGAGTTACAGAGAGACGTTTATAAACGTGTAGTAAAAGTGACTCTGAGTTACAGAGAGACGTTTATAAGCGTGTAGTAAAAGTGACTCTGAGTTACAGAGACTTTTAAAAACATGTAGTAAAAGTGACTCTGAGTTGCAGAGAGACGTTTATAAGCGTGTAGTAAAAGTGACTCTGAGTTACAGAGAGATGTTTATAAGCTGACAGAGAGACGTTTATAAGCGAGAGACGTTTATAAGCATGTAGTAAAAGTGATTGAGTTACAGAGAGACGTTTAAAAACGTGTAGTAAAAGTGACTCTGAGTTACAGAGAGACGTTTATAAGCGTGTAGTAAAAGTGACTGAGTTACAGAGAGACGTTTATAAGCGTGTAGTAAAAGTGACTCTGAGTTAAAGAGAGACGTTTATAAGCGTGAAGTAAAGGTGACTCTGAGTTACAGCGAGACGTTTATAAACGTATAGTAAAAGTGACTCTGAGTTACAGAGAGACGTTTATAACGTGTAGTAAAAGTGACTCTGAGTTACAGCGAGACGTTTATAAACGTATAGTAAAAGTGACTCTGAGTTACAGAGAGACGTTTATAAGCGTGTAGTAAAGGTGACTCTGAGTTACAGAGAGACGTTTATAAGCGTGTAGTAAAAGTGACTGAGTTACAGAGAGACGTTTATAAACGTGTAGTAAAAGTGACTCTGAGTTACAGGGAGACGTTTATAAGCGTGTAGTAAAAGTGACTTTGAGTTACAGAGAGACGTTTAAAAGCGTGTAGTAAAAGTGACTGAGTTACAGAGAGACGTTTATAAGCGTGTAGTAAAAGTGACTCTGAGTTACAGAGAGACGTTTATAAGCGTGTAGTAAAAGTGACTGAGTTACAGAGGACGTTTAAAGCGTGTAGTAAAAGTGACTGAGTTACAGAGAGACGTTTATAAACGTGTAGTAAAAGTGACTCTGAGTACAGAGAGACGTTTATAAAGCGTGTAGTAAAAGACTGAGTTACAGAGAGACGTTTATAAACGTGTAGTAAAAGTGACTCTGAGTTACAGAGAGACGTTTATAAGCGTGTAGTAAAAGTGACTGAGTTACAGAGAGACGTTTATAAACGTGTAGTAAAAGTGACTCTGAGTTACAGAGAGACTTTTATAAACGTGTAATAAAGTGACTCTGAGCTGGACTGTCTAGTAAAAGCTGAACTGAGCTCCACAGTTTAGAAGCAGAAGAGCTGAAAGAGGTTCTCCAGGTCATCAACTCTGACCATTACAGTCATCAACTCTGACCATTACAGTCATCAACTCTGAACATTACAGCGATCAACTCTGACCATTACAGCGATCAACTCTGACCATTACAGTCATCAACTCTGACCATTACAGAGATCAACTCTGACCATTACAGAGATCAACTCTGACCATTACAGTGATCAACTCTGACCATTACAGTCATCAACTCTGACCATTACAGTCATCAACTCTGACCATTACAGTCATCAACTCTGACCATAACAGTGATCTACTCTGACCATTACAGTCATCAACTCTGACCATTACAGTCATCAACTCTGACCATTACAGTGATCAACTGTGACCATTACAGTCATCAACTCTGACCATTACAGTAATCAACTCTGACCATTACAGTCATCAACTCTGACCATTACAGTCATCAACTCTGACCATTACAGTGATCTACTCTGACCATTACAGTCATCAACTCTGACCATTACAGTGATCAACTGTGACCATTACAGTCATCAACTCTGACCATTACAGTCATCAACTCTGACCATTACAGTGATCTACTCTGACCATTACAGTCATCAACTCTGACTATTACAGTCATCAACTCTGACCATAACAGTGATCTACTCTGACCATTACAGTCATCAACTCTGACCCTTACAGTCATCAACTCTGACCATAACAGTGATCTACTCTGACCATTACAGTCATCAACTCTGACCATTACAGTCATCAACTCTGACCATTACAGTCATCAACTCTGACCATTAAAGTGATCAACTGTGACCATTACAGTCATCAACTCTGACCATTACAGTCATCAACTCTGACCATTACAGTCATCAACTCTGACCATTACAGATGATCAACTGTGACCATTACAGTCATCAACTCTGACCATTACAGTCATCAACTCTGACCATTACAGTCATCAACTCTGACCATTACAGTCATCAACTCTGACCATTTACAGAGATCAACTCTGACCCATTACAGATGATCAACTCTGACCATTACAGTAATCAACTCTGACCATTACAGTGCATCAACTCTGACCATTACAGTACATCAACTCTGACCCATTACAGTCATCAACTCTGACCATTACAGTCATCAACTCTGACCATTACAGTCATCAACTCTGACCCATTACAGTCATCAACTCTGACCATTACAGTGATCAACTCTGACCCATTACAGTCATCAACTCTGACCATTACAGTCAATCAACTCTGACCATTACAGTGATCAACTCTGACCATTACAGTCATCAACTCTGACCATTACAGTCGATCAACTCTGACCATTACAGTGCATCAACTCTGACCAGTACAGTCATCAACTCTGACCATTACAGTGATCAACTGTGACCATTACAGTCATCAACTCTGACCATTAACAGTCATCAACTCTGACCATTACAGTGATCTACTCTGACCATTACAGTCATCAACTCTGACTATTACAGTCATCAACTCTGACCATAACAGTGATCTACTCTGACCATTACAGTCATCAACTCTGACCCTTACAGTCATCAACTCTGACCATAACAGTGATCTACTCTGACCATTACAGTCATCAACTCTGACCATTACAGTCATCAACTCTGACCCTTACAGTCATCAACTCTGACCATTACAGTCATCAACTCTGACCATTACAGTCATCAACTCTGACCATTAAAGTGATCAACTGTGACCATTACAGTCATCAACTCTGGCCATTACAGTAATCAACTCTGACCATTACAGTCATCAACTCTGACCATTACAGTCATCAACTCTGACCATTACAGTGATCAACTGTGACCATTACAGTCATCAACTCTGACCATTACAGTCATCAACTCTGACCATTACAGTCATCAACTCTGACCACTACAGTCATCAACTCTGACCATTACAGTCATCAACTCTGACCATTACAGCGATCAACTCTGACCATTACAGTCATCAACTCTGACCATTACAGTGATCTACTCTGACCATTACAGTGATCTACTCTGACCATTACAGTCATCAACTCTGACCATTACAGTGATCAACTCTGACCATTACAGTGATCTACTCTGACCATTACAGCATTCAACTCTGACCATTACAGTGATCAACTCTGACCATTACAGTCATCAACTCTGACCATTACAGTGATCAACTCTGACCATTACAGTGATCAACTCTGACCATTACAGTCATCAACTCTGACCATTACAGCATTCAACTGTGACCATTACAGTCATCAACTCTGACCATTACAGTCATCAACTCTGACCATTACAGTCATCAACTCTGACCATTACAGTCATCAACTCTGACCATTACAGTAAAACATTTTCATGGTTTATTAAAACAATCAATTGATTAATTATATAACTGACAGTAACAGCTCTAAACCAAAGGTAGTCAAGACCTTCAGCGTGCCACTGCTACGGTTCAGGGTTGCCAGTGCTCTAACTGAAAGGCCCCTCGATTCTGCTGGTGTTAATGTGCTGATCTCTGATCTGCTTGAGTGCTGCTATGTTATTTTTCACGTTCACGGCTGTGAAGAACGAGTGTGGAGCAGAGTGGTGGAAAAAGCATCGCGCCGTGTCCAGTTTAGGCTGATCTCGTGGTTCGTTTGACAAGAAGATGAAAACACACTTCGCTTTAGGGCGAAACAGACCATGTCTCGTTTTTCCACTTTAAATCCCGCCTGTCACTTTCCAAGACTCCCAGGTACACGTGGAGCCAAAGCTATATATAACAGGACTCCTCTACGACTTCAGTGTACGAACATACACTAAGAACCTTTAATCGGTTCCGGTGTCGGCGACTCAGCGTCAGTTTACACTTTCTAAACGTGCTGTTTTAATTAAACTAAAAATAATACAGCTATATTTAAACTGCATCATAATCATCTATACAAACGAGTCTCATCAGCCGAACAGAAACGCAAATTTCACCAGCGATAGCATCTCAGTTGATTGGATAATACCAAACTGAGGAGGACGGCTGAGCGTGGTAATATTAAAGAGTATGTTAAATCAATACACTGTACATGAAAGGAAAGAAGACTTCTTGCAAGATGGTGACAGGAATAAGAAACAATACTAACATTCTCCAAATAACTGGCCACCACACATGTTCACCTTTCCCTCAGTATAACAGAGAATTAGATCTATTTTAGATGCTTTATATTAATTAAAATAGAGAAATATAATATAAATCACTTTTGCTTATCCTACTCTACTACTATCCCCACTGCTTTTGTTCTTTTTACAAATATTTAATATTTTCTGAAAATCATTCACACAGATTTATGCAGAAAAGTCAAATTATAAACATGACACAATTAAAACATCACTAACATTCAGTCTGAAGGTGCAGGCAAATTAATAAGTGGCTATTAGTGAAGTCTGGCAATATTTTATTATTATTGTAATAAAGTGTGTAATCAAGATGAACAATCTGCTTTTTGTCCGAGCTGCTGTGTTCTGGACCAGTTAAACTCCAGTAAGAGACCATTACAGTGATCAACTCTGACCATTACAGTGATCAACTCTGACTATGACAGTGATCAACTCTGACCATTACAGTGATCAACTCTGACCATTACAGAGATCAACTCTGACCATTACAGTGATCAACTCTGACCATTACAGTGATCAACTCTGACCATTACAGTGATCAACTCTGACTATGACAGTGATCAACTCTGACCATTACAGTGATCAACTCTATGACAGTGATCAACTCTGACTATGACAGTGATCAACTCTGACCATTACAGTGATCAACTCTGACCATTACAGTGATCAACTCTGACCATTACAGTGATCAACTCTATGACAGTGATCAACTCTGACTATGACAGTGATCAACTCTGACCATTACAGTGATCAACTCTATGACAGTGATCAACTCTGACTATGACAGTGATCAACTCTGACTATGACAGTGATCAACTCTGACCATTACAGTAAAACACTTCGTAATTTATTAAAACAATCAATTGATTTATTATATAACTGACAGCAACAGCTCTGAACCAGGAACAAGACAAGGCGTGACTGAAGTTCCCCTAAATAAGACACCAAAACCCCAACTGGTCCCTGAGTACTGAGGCTAGGGCTGCCAACCACAGTGTGTGTGTATGTAGGTGTTTCACTGCCTCCTTGTGTGTGTGTTCACTAGTGTGTGTGTATGTGATTCTTTTTGTCACTGTGTTTGGATTAAGTGAACTATCACAGCCCTGTCATACGGTTTTTATTGGGGAGTATCTAAAGAGGAGGCTGAAATATTTCTTGGTGCTGTTGTTGAATCACTGGTTAGAGTGTGTGTGGTTATCTCTCTCGGTGTTGTGTTTCGTTGGCAGGAAAGCAGGCCATGCATGCAGGTCAAAAAGCCCACATCAATCAATCAGAGAAGCACAAACACACTGGCGAGCGTAACAGCACACACGGAGGACCACTGTGGTGGTCAAGGATGTAGCCACGAAAAGCAGAACAGACCAACATCATCTCAGAGAGTCAACACAACACACAAACCACTGAGTCACTACATATATTACTGCTTTTTATTGTATATCTGCATATGTTTACACTGTTTACATAACTGTGTATTTGCACTACCAAGGTGGTCTACGCTGTTTACACTGTTTACTCTGGTTACTGCACTACTGTCATCACTCATACACAGTAGGGGTGGGCGATATGGGCGATATAATATCACGATATTTCATGGTATTTTTGCGATAATGATACTCTTGGCGATATGACAAAACATTAAATTAAAAAATATATATTTCAAGAACACACTACTGCAACAAAATGAAAATTAAATTGTATTATTGCATACGATATATGGCACACCCCTAACTGAGATATTAAAAAATATTAGAATTTTCATCAGATTGTAACAGAAGTCAATGATCCAGAATGTCACAATACTAAATAATACACTCCAAATATCTCCATATATCCAGAACTGAAGTAAAGTGAATGATACTGGAGATAAAATCTGTCTCTAGTAGATATAGAATGGGTAATGAGAAAAGTGTGAATTTTTCTAAAAACAGTAAAAGTACTACCTGATGTGATAATTAGTGATGGCACGATATTTCAGGGTATAATATCGTTCACCATATTCAAAAATGTTGGCGATATTATTGTGTATGATACGATATGGCACACTTCTAATACACACTCCGAAACTCTGTATTTCTATTGTGTATATTTTTTATTCTATTTATTTTATATTCTCTGGATGCCTTGAATTTCCCTCTGGTATCAAGAAAGTATCTATCTATCTGTCTATCTATCTATCTATCTATCTATCTATCTATCTATCTATCTATCTATCTATCTGTCTGTCTATCTATCTATCTATCTATCTATCTATCTATCTAAATAAATAAATAAATAAATAAATAAATAGTGCAATAGATAGAAAGCAAAACACCTAAATTCCTAAATGTCAGAGAACCACACTACGGCCGGAACTAATTCATTTGTCTTTATTAGTGATGTGACTGTCGGTGCCAGCAGCTCCACCTTGACTTATCAGACCCAAACAAACATCTCAGAATACCTGAAACACGCGTCACTTCCAGCTATAATACAAACATAACTGTGAAAGTTCTCAGGGTCAAAAATCTGACCGTTCTTGACTGACCAAGCAAAAACCCCACTGAGTTACATCTCATACACTGAACACCGAGGATATAAACAGCCTAGAAACGAGCAGCTGGGATGTATCTGGGATTTCAGGCCCGGTAAGAAAAGAAACCCTGTCTGTGCACTAAACACATAATGATTCCACTAGATATGATTGTTAATCTGAGTTAATTGTTCAATCACGCATGATGTAAACATCCTTCACTTACTATAATGTTGGGGTTCTGCACTTAAAGCTTACAGCCTTTGTTCCACATCAAATTCAAGGTACCAAAAATAAAACTGTCACTCTCCAGCAAAGGTCCAGTTCAGTGTCGAACACATATCAGTACTGCCCAAAGAAAAACGAGTATCTCCAAAATGGCAACAGCAGAGGACAAAAACCGTCTTTACTTCAATGTAAGTCAATAAAACCAGAATCATTTCCAAGCTATTTGTATTCAGACACACAATAACAAGGTTTTCTTTGGACCAGTTGATACGTATAACGCCGTCAGTGAAGAATTAATGTATGTAAATCCAGGTCAAGCCCAGAGAACAACATTCAGTAGGTCAGTGCTCTTATATCTGTGACCTACATCTGTAAGCAGGTAAGAGAACCTTGTCAGGTGATCTTCTCCAGCTGCATACATTAGCATACTAGCAAAGAAAGTTGCTGCACTTGTACGAGATTAAAAACACAGAACCTCCGTCCAGGCTCCCCACCAGTCTGACCCAGTCACAAGCAGCCCCCGAGTCCAGAACACATAATGGGGCCAACAACGTTTGGACACCTCGGGGCACATAGACCAGTATACTGTATTCTATGGTATGAAATCAATGCTGTGCTACAATTAATGTTTTTTAGATCAATCACTACACGTGACATACTGCAGCTTCCATCCATCAGCCAGACCTGGAAGTTTAGCCAAGGTTACTGCTGTGGTCATGTGACCCGGCTAAGATGTACAGATATCTCGAGCTGATATTCAGAGAGAAATCTAATCCACACAACCGTCCTGAGTTAGTTCTGCAGTGCAGCTTCAATAAACCCGGTTCCACTCGCCATCCACGCCTGGCCTGTAGCTCCAGTACAGCAGCACTACATCAGCAAACCAAGTATTCTCACAGAGTCTAATGAGGCTTCCATCTATCCATGTACACTATCAGTCAAGAGTCTGCACACACCTCCCCAGGTTCTTCTTCTGTGTACTATATTAATAGTACTAATATTAGTGAATAAGTGTGAAGAGATCAGAACTATAGAATAGTCGGTATGGAATTATTCCTGGAGCAGAATTAAACATCTGGTTGTGTTAAAAGAATGTTTAGAGGGCTCTTTTAGAAATGAGGTCATTTGCTCTGATGCAGGTTTACATACTTTGAACATTCTGACCAGCAGCTTCATGAGGAGCCACATGAGCTGCTTCTCTAACAGGACTGAAGAAGATAGAGTAGGTGCTGAGATCTTGTTCTGATAAAACAGGTTTGGTGGTTTTATAGCTCTTATAAAAATATACATTCTCATTTTTACATTTAAATACACTCAAATGTTTGTTTTAGTAATATTTGTGTACATGGGCTCCAACTTCACTATTAAGTTCTACTCATATATATGTTCAGACTGTGGACTGGGAGTGTGTATACAGTGGTATGTGAGTCTAAGCTGCTGATCCAGGGTCAGTGTAGCTGATAACTCACCTCCTATGTGCTGGTGCGCATCTTTTTCTTGTATTCCGGCGAAAATGCTCGCGAGGCTGGACTTCCCCACGCCGTGATCCCCCAGCAGGACCACCCGGTACAGGCACTCTGCTCCGGAGCTGTCCGACCCCTCCGAGTCTGAGGACCAGCTGGTCCGCGGACGGACGCTCGTGTCTCCGGCTTGGTAGGAGGCGGACTGGCCGAGCGGGGGGTGGCGGGGCTCGGCGGGCAGCTGCCTGTCTCTCGGGCCCGGCTGGTGAGACGAGGGGATCGGGGTGCTCGCTCTTCTCCGCAGCGGTTCCTTACCCTCTCTCTCCGTGTTCAGCGTCATCTTGCGCTCGTGAGCATTCCTTCGCGCGTGAAAACATCACACCGAGCAGTTTAGCGCGCGCACACTTCACAAATCACAGTTTACAACAACTTGAGCAGCACACCGACCAGCATGCAAAGTTATATAACGGCGGACGGTCACTGAGGTACTCACAGGCGAGGCCGCGCGCGGGTCTGCTGGAGCCAATAGAAAGTGACCGCAGGCGCTCCGGTGGAGGCGAGCACAGCTGTTACTCCTTACCGCGCGGC
>CM038714.1:20860097-20922597 GCA_021613375.1 Megaleporinus macrocephalus
TACCTGAAGAGGTGATAGTGAGTCACTGTAGTACAACTTTGTACCTGAAGAGGTGATAGTGAGTAACTGTAATACCACTTTGTACCTGAAGAGGTGATAGTGAGTCACTGTAGTACAACTTTGTACCTGAAGAGGTGATAGTGAGTGACTGTAATACCACTTTGTACCTGAAGAGGTGATAGTGAGTCACTGTAGTACCACTTTGTACCTGAAGAGGGGATAGTGAGTCACTGTAGTACCACTTTGTAACTGAAGAGGTGATAGTGAGTCACTGTAGTACCACTTTGTACCTGAGGAGGTGATAGTGAGTCACTGTAATACCACTTTGTACCTGAAGAGGTGATAGTGAGTGACTGTAGTACCACTTTGTACCTGAAGAGGTGATAGTGAGTCACTGTAGTACCACTTTGTACCTGAGGAGGTGATCAGTGAGTCACTGTATACCACTTTGTACCTGAAGAGGGGATAGTGAGTCACCTGTAGTACCACTTTGTACCTGAAGAGGTGATAGTGAGTCACTGTAGTTCCACTTTGTACCTGAAGAGGTGATAATGAGTCACTGTAGTACCACTTTGTACCTGAAGAGGTGATAGTGAGTCACTGTAGTACCACTTTGTACCTGAAGAGGTGATAGTGAGTCTGTATTGTGGAGCTGAATCAGTCCAGTATGTGAGGATGAGGAAGTAGTGCTGTTTTTCATTACTGAACCGTCTACACCTTCCGAGAGTACAGAGTAATTAAACATGTCTCCATAGTAACCTCAGACCACCTTCTCATATCACCCACCCACTGTGTTATTAACCTCAGACTACCTTATCATATCATCCACCCACTGTCTTATTAACCTCAGACCACCTTCTCATATCACCCACCCACTGTGTTATTAACCTCAGACCACCTTATCATATCACCCACCCACTGTCTTATTAACCTCAGACCACCTTCTCATATCACCCACCCACTGTGTTATTAACCTCAGACCACCTTCTCATATCAACCCACCCACTGTGTTATTAACTCAGACCACCTTCTCATATCACCACCCACTGTGTTATTAACCTCAGACCACCTTCTCATATCATCCACCCACTGTGTTATTAACCTCGGAGGAGACAGTGTTGTCCCATTAGAACTTCTTACTGTCTCTCTGGTCTCCTCCCATGTACCTGTATTCATTTTGGTTATCTGAGGTCATCTGAAGTTCTAACACAAAGGTGGAAGAAACACATGCTGGAAAGTGGGTGTGGCCAAATATGGTGAAAAGCACAAACACACACCAACACCAAAACCTCATCCTGACTTTGAAGCATGGTGGTGGGAGCATCAGGATCTGGAGCTGCTGTGGTTTCTCAGTGCTGTGCCGATCTTATTGGTGGAGGTGAAGCAGCTAAAGAACTTCTACCGGTTATTATATTTAAGGGTCTGTAAGTTTTACAGTTTACCTGTACACAGGTAGGTGAAGGTAGTGTTACAGTTTACCTGTACACAGGTAGGTGAAGGTAGTGATACAGTTTACCTGTACACAGGTAGGTGAAGGTAGTGTTACAGTTTACTTGTACACAGGTAGGTGAAGGTAGTGTTACAGTTTACCTGTACACAGGTAGGTGAAGGTAGTGTTACAGTTTACTTGTACACAGGTAGGTGAAGGTAGTGTTACAGTTTACCTGTACACAGGTAGGTGAAGGTAGTGTTATAGTTTACCTGTACACAGGTAGGTGAAGGTAGTGTTACAGTTTACCTGTACACAGGTAGGTGAAGGTAGTGTTACAGTTTACCTGTACACAGGTAGGTGAAGGTAGTTATAGTTTACCTGTACACAGGTAGGTGAAGGTAGTGTTACAGTTTACCTGTACACAGGTAGGTGAAGGTAGTTATAGTTTACCTGTACACAGGTAGGTGAAGGTAGTGTAACAGTATAGGGAGGGTTAGGAGTCTTACCCAACACTAGGTCCTGCTGGTGAAGTCAAAACCCGAGTGGGCTCTTTAGCTGTAGTGCGTTAGTGAAATGGGCCGTTGTGTTTATATTACTCACCCGATTCATAAACCCAGACAGATATACTGTTACAGCCCCCACTACGAGTCTCGCAGGTCCTCTGAGAGTCTGGCCTTTTTCTGTGTGCTAAGTCACTGGACAACATAGGTTCTCTAAAAGTTCAGCTCAGTCTGATCCCCTCTAATAACAGGCATGTTAAGCTCCGGCCCCCCAACTCTGCTCCAAGCTCCACAAACCTTATCAGCCCTTTACTCTATTAGTCACCTTCTTTCATGTTTCAAGCTGCACTCAACTCAAACCGTGCCTCCATGACGCTGCCGCTGTGAAGTAATGCCAGATGCAGCGTCAGTCACCAAACCATTCAAGAAAAACAGGCTGATTAACTTTTATGCTTCTCCAAAGAAGGCAGCGCACTTTCTTTTTCCAAAGCATGAAGGGACAGTGAGGACATCTCTCTCGCCGAGGTCCAGCTCCAGCAGGCCTTACCAGGAAACCGTATTCTCTGAGGCTCAGCTGAATCCGTTCCAACTGAAACAACAGAAGTAATCAAAGCAGTCGGCCGTGCATAGGGGTGATGAAGGCCCTAACTGTTTACAGAGCCAGGCTCGTTCCCACACTTAAGTCAATTACTGCAATGTCCCAACACTGCAGTCGCAGGGTTTACAGGGATTTACAAGAGAGGCTAGAACTGCTGCCTTCGCAGGACTAATTATCACAGCCAGGCATAAAGGAACGTTTAGACAATCGGTAGATCAACACAGACACAGACAAACAGGAAACTCTCCACACCTAATAGATTCTGTACAATAACAAGTACAGTGTTCACGGCAGGTCACCACGAAGGAGACACCACTGTCCAAAAAAAACCCTAAAACATTACAGTCTGTCTCAAGTTCGCCCAAGACCTTCTGGATGTTCCACAATGCTCTTAGAAAAATGTTCTCTGGGTAGCACTTAATAACACAAATACACGCCAACACCAGAACCTCATCTGTGAAGCATGGTGGTGGGAGTATCAGGATCTGGAGCTGACGTGCCGCCTCAGGGTCTGGACACCTTGTGATCACTGATTTTTTAGAACATTTTAGAACATTTCACAGGAGAATGTAGGAGTAGCCGTTCATGAACCCCAGCTGAAGAGACATTGGCAATTCAACTGAAGAACAACTGGAAAAGAAGAAGATCTGTGTTTGGACTGGCCGAGTCAGAGTCCTGACCTTTACCTTTACCTTTGCTGTGGAATATGACCTGAAGGAGCCTGGACAAGCAAGACATCCCAGAAATACTGGTGAACTGAAACATGTTAGCATAATTCCTCCTCAGCGTTGAGCAGATCTTATTAGATTTAAGGTAGAACTGCTGCATTCACAGGACTTATGATCACAACCAGGCACAATGGCAAGTTTGAAGACTCGGTAGATCAACACAGACACAAGTGCAGACAGCATTCGACTGGATTTATTTATTTATATTTATTACGTTTGTTTGCGTCTGGTTGCCCCTTTGACACCTATATAGGCAGCAATTCTTCTCGCTGTATACTGAGGTGGACATCCATGTCTGGGGTACACCTGCAATACAAATCAAACATGATATAAAAATTAATATTACCTTAATACAGTGTTTAAATCTCCTGAAATCTCACTCACTCACTCACTCACTCACTCACTCACTCACTCACTCACTCACTCACTCACTCACTCACTCACTCACTCACTCACTCACTCACTCACTCACTCACTCACTCACTCACTCACTCACTCACTCACTCACTCACTCACTCACTCACTCACTCACTCACTCACTCACTCACCCAAACTGCTTATACTCCACAGTCATAGGGGGTGCTGGAGCCCATCCCGGGGCTTACACTATTGAAGACTGATAGTGTAGAAGTGTTTATCTGATTAATAAGTGTCTGATCACCAGTAAGAACAGCAGATCTGATTAGAACAGATGTAAATAATCAGACATACAATACAAAGTAAGATGAATATGTTATTGTGAGAGAAGTAGATCAGATCTTGATCCAGTTTGAAGAACAAAGTTAGGTTCCAGATTTCTCCTGGACGCCCCAGACATTGTATGAATGTGTTCAGTTCTTCAGCAGCAAATCTTGATTTAGCTTAATGAAGTACTGAGCAGTCAAAGCAGGTATTAGATGAGAACTGATAATAATACTGGGTTGTTTCCACAAGGAGAAGATCAACTGTAACACTACCTTCACGTACCTGTGTACAGGTAAACTATACTGTAAGTCGGATCTGAAAAACTTTCATATTTGGTTGTAGATCATACACATATATCTGATTCATGTCTGAGAGGCTGTAATGGGTCGAGTCAGATGTCGTTATGGTTATTATCCAGCGCTGGAGCAGCTTCACGTTTCTGTTAGTAAATACTGTTTACAGCATTAAAGCATCTGGACTTTCTTCTTCCGCCCTAATCCTCAACAGCTGAGAGGCATAGAGTGTTGATGATCTTCTGCTGGTAGTTTGTTCATTTGTTGGTTATGATGTGTGTGAGATATTCATGTGAGTATTGATTATTGATGCATGCTAATCTGAGCAGTGTTATAAAGCTTGTAATGTAAACACAGATTTAAACTGAGACTAACGGAATGTCTGCCTGGCACGTCCACAGCGTGCACTCAGTCACCACCGGCGATGATTACCGTACGCTTAGAAAAGAACTGAGGAACCGAAACACCTCCGTTTATTAAAGCACCCATTGGCTTCCATTAGAGATGTGTGTGAGTAGCTTTTCTCAGGAGTCTCTGTGTAACTGACTGTGAGCTACAGGTGCAGAGCGGGAGTATGTTATCACTAACCAAAGAAAAACACGTAATCCCCTGTGAAAAAGAAGTATACTCAAGAGTACTAAAAGTATACTCAAAAGAACAATTTAATTTAATTTAATCATTTAAATATACCTTTAGTGCTCTTAAGTATTCTTTTTTACACAAGGCTTACCCAGACAACAAAAAAGTACACTTAAGTATACTTCATCTATACTTCTTATGCACTCATGAGTAATGTAATAAAAGTGTGCTATATTTGTGTACTGTGTACATAGTATGCTAAATAAATATCATTGAGCTATAAAAAAAAATATACTTAAATAACTTAATTTTACTTAACTGTACTATTTTGAGACACTGATGAAACATTTAAATATACTTCAGTACATCTTAACTATTCATTTATATTTAAATATTCTTTGTTTTAAATCAAATATATTTACAAATGTATTATTTAGATACTGTTATTAAATTATAAAAATATTTCTTAAAGGTGGATTCAAATATACACAAATACACAAAGTATATTTAAAAAATACCGACTTGGTAGAAGAAGGTTTACTTAAGATGCACTTAAATTTCTTAATGCTGTCTCAAAATAGTACAGTTAAGTATATTTAGTTGTATGCTTAAAAACAGGTCAGGTCTTTATTCCTGGTTACACTACACGACTGTCTGAGTGGTCAGGTCTTTATTCCTGGTTACACTACACGACTGTCTGAGTGGTCAGGTCTTTATACCTGGTTACACTACACGACTGTCTGAGTGGTCAGGTCTTTATACCTGGTTACACTACACGACTGTCTGAGTGGTCAGGTCTTTATACCTGGTTACACTACACGACTGTCTGAGTGGTCAGGTCTTATACCTGGTTACACTACACGACTGTCTGAGCGGTCAGGTCTTTATACCTGCTTCACACTACACGACTGTCTGAGCGGTCAGGTCTTTATACCTGCTTCACACTACACGACTGTCTGAGTGGTCAGGTCTTAATACCTGCTTCACACTACACGACTGTCTGAGTGGTCAGGTCTTTATACCTGGTTACACTACACGACTGTCTGAGTGATCAGGTCTTTATACCTGGTTACACTACACGACTGTCTGAGTGGTCAGGTCTTTATACCTGGTTACACTACACGACTGTCTGAGTGATCAGGTCTTTATACCTGGTTACACTACACGACTGTCTGAGCGGTCAGGTCTTTATACCTGCTTCACACTACACGACTGTCTGAGTGGTCAGGTCTTAATACCTGCTTCACACTACACGACTGTCTGAGTGGTCAGGTCTTTATACCTGGTTACACTACACGACTGTCTGAGTGATCAGGTCTTTATACCTGGTTACACTACACGACTGTCTGAGTGGTCAGGTCTTTATACCTGCTTCACACTACACGACTGTCTGAGTGGTCAGGTCTTTATACCTGCTTACATTACACGACTGTCTGAGTGGTCAGGTCTTTATACCTGGTCACACTACACGACTGTCTGAGCGGTCAGGTCTTTATACCTGCTTCACACTACACGACTGTCTGAGTGGTCAGGTCTTAATACCTGCCTCACACTACACGACTGTCTGAGTGGGCGGGTCTTTATACCTGGTTACACTACACGACTGTCTGAGCGGTCAGGTCTTAATACCTGCTTCACACTACACGACTGTCTGAGTGGTCAGGTCTTTATACCTGCCTCACACTACACGACTGTCTGAGCGGTCAGGTCTTTATACCAGCTTCACACTACACGACTGTCTGAGTGGGCGGGTCTTTATACCTGGTTACACTACACGACTGTCTGAGTGGTCAGGTCTTTATACCTGGTTACACTACACGACTGTCTGAGTGGTCAGGTCTTTATACCTGGTTACACTACACGACTGTCTGAGTGGTCCGGTCTTTATACCTGGTTACACTACATGACTGTCTGAGTGGTCAGGTCTTTATACCTGCTTCACACTACACGACTGTCTGAGATGGAGGGTCTTTATACCTGGTTACACTACACGACTGTCTGAGTGGTCCGGTCTTTATACCTGCTTCACACTACACGACTGTCTGAGTGGTCAGGTCTTTATACCTGGTTACACTACACGACTGTCTGAGTGGTCCGGTCTTTATACCTGCCTCACACTACACGACTGTCTGAGTGGTCAGGTCTTTAAACCTGGTTACACTACACGACTGTCTGAGCGGTCAGGTCTTTATACCTGGTTACACTACACGACTGTCTGAGTGGTCAGGTCTTTATACCTGGTTACACTACACGACTGTCTGAGTGGTCAGGTCTTTATACCTGGTCACACCACACGACTGTCTGAGTGGTCAGGTCTTTATACCTGGTTACACTACACGACTGTCTGAGTGGTCAGGTCTTTATACCTGGTTACACTACACGACTGTCTGAGTGGTCAGGTCTTTATACCTGGTCACACCACACGACTGTCTGAGTGGTCAGGTCTTTATACCTGGTCACACCACACGACTGTCTGAGTGGTCAGGTCTTTATACCTGGTCACACTACACGACTGTCTGAGTGGTCAGGTCTTTATACCTGGTCACACTACACGACTGTCTGAGTGGTCAGGTCTTTATACCTGCTTCACACTATACGACTGTCTGAGTGGTCAGGTCTTTATACCTGCTTCTCACTACACGACTGTCTGAGTGGTCAGGTCTTTATACCTGGTTACACTACACGACTGTCTGAGTGGTCAGGTCTTTATACCTGCTTCACACTACACGACTGTCTGAGTGGTCAGGTCTTTAAACCTGGTTACACTACACGACTGTCTGAGTGGTCAGGTCTTTATACCTGGTTACACTACACGACTGTCTGAGTGGTCAGGTCTTTATACCTGCTTCTCACTACACGACTGTCTGAGTGGTCAGGTCTTTATACCTGGTTACACTACACGACTGTCTGAGTGGTCAGGTCTTTATACCTGGTTACACTACACGACTGTCTGAGTGGTCAGGTCTTTATACCTGCTTCACACTACACGACTGTCTGAGCGGTCAGGTCTTTATACCTGCTTCACACTACACGACTGTCTGAGCTGTAATGGTGAGTCTTTCATTTGTCGTGGCTTTTACACTACGTGACTGATCAGCGACACAGGGTCACCAATTACACGACTTTCAACCTGGAGAGCCGCCCACTCAAAAATAGAAAAGACACGAGAACTAAACTCTGATTAGAACTAAACTCTGATTAGAACTAAACTCTGGTGAGAACTAAACTCTGATTAGAACTAAACTCTGGTGAGAACTAAACTCTGGTGAGAACTAAACTCTGATTAGAACTAAACTCTGATTAGAACTAAACTCTGGTGAGAACTAAACTCTGGTGAGAACTAAACTCTGATTAGAACTAAACGCGTGTGAGAACTAAACTCTGGTGAGAACTAAACTCTGATTAGAACTAAACTCTGGTGAGAACTAAACTCTGATTAGAACTAAACTCTGATTAGAACTAAACTCTGATTAGAACTAAACTCTGGTGAGAACTGAACTCTGATTAGAACTAAACTCTGATTAGAACTAAACTCTGGTGAGAACTAAACTCTGATTAGAACTAAACTCTGATTAGAACTAAACTCTGGTGAGAACTAAACTCTGGTGAGAACTGAACTCTGATTAGAACTAAACTCTGATTAGAACTAAACTCTGGTGAGAACTGAACTCTGGTGAGAACTAAACTCTGATTAGAACTAAACTCTGATTAGAACTAAACTCTGGTGAGAACTAAACTCTGATTAGAACTAAACTCTGATTAGAACTAAACTCTGGTGAGAACTAAACTCCGATTAGAACTATACTCTGGTGAGAATTAAACTCTGGTGAGAACTAAACTCTGATTAGAACTAAACTCTGGTGAGAACTAAACTCTGATTAGAACTAAACTCTGGTGAGAATTAAACTCTGGTGAGAACTAAACTCTGGTGAGAACTAAACTCTGGTGAGAACTAAACTCTGATTAGAACTAAACTCTGGTGAGAGGTAAACTCTGATTAGAACTAAACTCTGGTGAGAATTAAACTCTGGTGAGAACTAAACTCTGGTGAGAACTAAACTCTGGTGAGAATTAAACTCTGGTGAGAACTAAACTCTGATTAGAACTAAACTCTGGTGAGAACTAAACTCTGATTAGAACTAAACTCTGGTGAAAACTTAACTCTGGTGAGAACTAAACTCTGATTAGAACTAAACTCTGGTGAGAAGTAAACTCTGGTGAGAACTAAACTCTGGTGAGAACTAAACTCTGATTAGAACTAAACTCTGGTGAGAACTAAACTCTGGTGAGAACTAAACTCTGGTGAGAACTAAACTCTGATTAGAACTAAACTCTGGTGAGAACTAAACTCTGGTGAGAATTAAACTCTGGTGAGATCTAAACTCTGGTGAGAACTAAACTCTGGTGAGAATTAAACTCTGGTGAGAACTAAACTCTGGTGAGAACTAAACTCTGGTGAGAACTGAACTCTGGTGAGAACTGAACTCTGGTGAGAACTAAACTCTGGTGAGAACTAAACTCTGGTGAGAACTGAACTCTGGTGAGAACTAAACTCTGGTGAGAACTGAACTCTGGTGAGAACTGAACTCTGGTGAGAACTAAACTCTGGTGAGAACTGAACTCTGGTGAGAACTGTAGCCTCCTTGACGGTGACGTGGTTCTCTCTATGTGATCCTATTGGCTGTGGCTAGACGCTGCTGTTGACTCACAGTCGCCGACTGGTCTAGATATTAAACGTGCTAGACGTTTGCCGTGCGTCTGTGATTAGTTGGCGACTATTCGGTGACCGTTTGGTGGCGACTTGGCGAGCGTCTTTCAGCAGTTCACAGTAAACGACTGAGCGAGCGCCGAGTGATCGCCGATTCTCCTCCAATCAGAGGTTTTTGTTGGCGATCTGCGTCTGAACATCAGGCTAAAACCGTGTCGTGTGAACTCATCATAAAAGGGAAGCAGCTATCCAGCACTGAATAAGCAAAGCATCCCCTCAAAAGCCTCCAGGGGCGTAACCGAGAACACACACACACACACACACACACACACACACACACGCACACACACACACACACACACACAAACGCTCAGCTGTGCAGGTCGTCCCAGCAGCTGTGGTTATGAAGTCTGTAAATCAGGATCCAAACAGAGACTCTTTATGGAACATCTGCCCTTAAACATGGCCATTACGGCCCCGGACGAGTTTGTTTAACACAGGAAACGGGGGGACGGTCTCTGCTGGGGCTCGGGCCATCTGCACACACTGAACTTAAGCCTTTGTCACGAGTGATACGGGAAATCCCAAATCTGGTTACCATTATCCTCGCAGAAATGGAAACCTCCGTAAAGACTGTTTGTAGAAACTGAGGACGACATGATGTGAGAAAAGACAAACGAGGAGAGAGAAGAGCTGCGACTGAAGCGGCTAACAGGCCGAGGGATTGTGTAAGCATCCGTCAGCTGCTGCGGCGTCCCTCGCTGAAGCGTTACTGATTCTTGGGGGACGAGAGATCGTCATGGAGAGGAAAGCGTCCGAGTGTTTTGGAACAGGCCGCCGGGAAACGTGAAACCCTCATTAACCTTTAACGGCCGACTGGGATTCCGTGAACGTGCGGCGTGCTGCTGCTCTTCATTCATCTTTAAGACGGAGCCTTTTCCAAACCTGTAACCTTACCCGCCCCGCCAGAGCCCGGTACCTTCTTCCTGTCCGAGTACGCGGCCGGCGCCCTTCCTGAGCGCGTCCCCCGCGCGGGGACTGAGCTAGACGTGCTCTCTCTCTCTGATGTTTCATTTGCGTATCTCTTGTGGTGGATGAGTGTGACTGTGTTGTCTCTGAATGATCTTCACTGATCTCTCTAAAGTGGATCTGCTATGAATGCTGCGCGTCATTGGCCGTGTGTGTCGTCAGTGTGTTTGTAAACAGACGTGAAGGAGACTCTTAAGGGATTGAGTTGCATCGAGTGCTTCAAATATGCATCAGTTCATACGGGCAGCGTCCGGTCAGCCCATTATGATATGAACATCAGAGGCTCAAAGGACTTCCTCTCACCCGGCCGGCTGGATCCCTGGTTCGACTACGTGGGAACACTTTGTTAGAGCTGCACTAAGGACGGATCATAATTCAGTATTAAACTGAAATGATGTTCCAGAACTCTTCTCAGTGCAGGAGTTGTACTCACTTGTCTGACTTCCTGAAAACGTCCCGAAAGACCCCCCTGCTGAGGTCTGACCTCGACAGCTGCAGCTCCCGAATACTCTTCAGCAGTTTTCTGTTCTCCTCCTCCAGTTGCATTATCTCCTAGAATTAAAAACCAGACTCATATAAACCGGATACCGAGAGATTTATATATATTACATTTGTCCAATGTGTAACTATACTGTTATTGTTTTTTTTATTTCTGCCAGATCTTCGGTGTGTAACTCGTCCCACAGTTTTCAAAATATCCACTCCAGCTCCAGAGTGTCTGGCTTGATTGTGTGATTGGGGTTTGTGTACAGCATTTTGATTGGATGCACAGATTCCAGATAACAACAGATTATTATTTTTCCAATAGAGAATGAATAGAGTGGAAAAGTGCTGTATGTTTCACATACACTGACTCAGAGCGGACCCCCGACCACGACTGCAGTGTTAGTTTGACTCACACTCGTCTGTTTGACATTTTTTTCCATCTCTCTTTTTCCCCCATAAGGTCCCATTCATTTTCAAGCATAGCCAAACATCATGGTTTCACCAAACTGTCCGTACCCACTCACAGCAGACCCCCAAACTCTAATCCACATTCATACTGACCCACACTCCTCTATTTGTCGTTTATTCGCAACCATCCTGCGTTTTCTGCGTTCGTATCTGCACCTTTTTACCCTTTAAGTCACCATCAGTCACACAGAAAGTTTCCAGTGTTTACTTCTATTTAAAGTGGTACATCAAAACCTGAGCTCACCAAAATTCCCCCCAGTGTAAACAAGGACCTGCTACATCTCCTCTATGATCTGAGCTTTATGTTCTGAGCTTTTTCTGAAGGTACAGGTGTTTATGCAGACCCTGCTCCTCTCACTGCGCCATCCGGTGTCACTACCAGATGTGTGGACTCGAGTCACATGACTTGGACTTGAGTCCAACTCGAGTCACTAAACTAATGACTTGTGACTTGACTTGACAGCTTCACTTTCAATAATAAAACTGAATCACAGAACTGATCCTTCTGTATTAAATGGTGCTGTAACGTCGCTCAGTTTATCCGTAACCTAGCAACAAGTGAAGTTCTGAAGCCAATCACAGGAAGCTTTGGGTGGGGCGCTAGTGTTGAATGCTCCCAAAAATAAAGAAAAAGATTCTGCTGCAGTAAAAAGAACTGAAACATGCAGGACACGCGGAGTGAAGATCACAGATGGAGCTTCAACCACTTCACACTCTGTTCCTCTTTAGAGACACGAAGAACAGGAAGTCTCTGCTCTGAAGAACAGGAAGTCTCTGCTCTGAATACTTCACATACAGTAGTTAGCTAGCTAGCTGACTAACAAGCTAGCACACTTAGCGACATAATGATAAACAGCAGCTAATGTGGAGGAAGCTCTCTCCCTCTGTTCCTCCTCCTAGATCTTCCACCGTCCACTGAGAACTTCACTGAAACATTAAAGAGTTTAGGAAGCTCAGCGTCTCAGACAGGAAGTGATCCAGTAGAGCAGAACAGTACAAACACTGATCAGTCCTGGCATCGACCACCAGGTTGGATGGCGGTGTCCCTCAAACGGCTGCTACGACAGACCAGGTCGAGGTTCTCTGGCCTTAAAAATTTTAATGAACAAGCTTTTCTTTCTGATCTAGCAGTGAGTGAAACTCCTCATACACTCAATACTCCAGGTGTAGATTTAGCGTTAGATCATCATTTCTAGCGATAGTAAATAAATAAACATGCCCAGAATGTCAGATAGATCGACTCCCTGCTTCACTAGTGAAATTTCTTCATCGCTTAAAGCAAGAAATGAAGCTCGGACTGTTACCGGACGCACCGGGTAGAGAGAGAGAGAGAGAGAGAGAGAGAGAGAGAGAGAGAGAGAGAGAGAGAGAGAGAGAGAGAGAGAGAGAGAGAGAGAGAGAGAGAGAGAGAGAGAGAGAGAGAGAGAGAGAGAGAGAGAGAGAGAGAGAGTGGCTTCATTTCAGGCTGCTGAGAGATAAATACCCCTCTGTAATTAGAAAAGCCAAATCAGTACTAACGAACATACCTGGAGGGAATTCAGGTGGAAATGTATAACTCGTTATTTTATTACACCCATACAGAGACCTGGGAACGCTGGCGACTGTGTGGTCAGGAAGCTGGACACTGGCATATATTTTGGGGACGCCCGTAAGTAAGAGCTTTGCACGATACATTACAACAAATATTGGACTTTTTTTAAGATTTGACATTTAATTTTTTGGAGAGATCAGTTCTCAAGAAATAGGATCAAATAGATATCTCTGGAATATTCTCTTGATTGCAAGTAAAAGCCCTAACAAGGAGATGGCGTATACCTGATCTGCCAGTAATGGACGAGTGGATAAACATAGTCGCAAACGTTGCAAAACTATGGTCAAAATGGACAATTTATATGAAAAGTTAAAGACCAGACTTCATTGAAACACAAATAGAATAAACTACTACTCAAAACACATTTATATTATTCCTCTCATGTTTGTTTGTTTTATCTCATTTTGATTACATTACATGAAGGCACCCTCCGTGTTAATAGTTCCTTGTTTTGGAAATGTTTTCTTTGTTAAAGATATAAAAACTGTTATAACTGTGATAACAGAAGTGATAACAAAAGGAAAATTGTATATTGTGAATGTCAATGCTTGGAAGTTTACACTGGAAAATAAAGAATTAGATCAGACTATTATTTCAGCTTGATCACCAACTATCCACCACTCAGAATGTCTGGAAAGCAGTGAAGTCCCTAAAACACTAAAAACCCCAACTAATCTCAACTAATCCCAACCAAAATTCTAGATATAATCATTTAATATTTGATCAGAAAGAACTGTGCCAAACTTTTTATGTAAATATTGCTGCAGCTGGTAAAGTATTGGAACCTGTCACTGAATCAGTACACTAACACTTCTACTGCCTCCCAGAACCAAGATCTCTTCACGCTCCAGACTTCCCATCCACATGCAGTGCCTAATGCAGTGAAACATCACTGTTAACGAAATCCAGACTGAGAACTATAACTATAAATAACACTGATATTAAAAACGACCAGTCCCCGCCACTGCTTCCCAACGCCGCCGCAGTCTTTGATGTGTGTATGTGAAATAAACAAAAATAAACACCTGTTTGTGCTCATCAATCTCGTTCTTCATCGTTTGGTTGTGTAAAGCCGTCTGTTTCACACCTGGCGGGATGTGAGACGCGTTCTTCTGTAAAACAAACCACAAAATTCAACACCTGAATCATTATACTGGCACCAGAACATACAAAACCATTTCTAGTTCAGTACTTTAGCAATAGCTGACAGCGCTTCCTGCTGTTTCTGGTGGAGACGCCTCTCCAGACGAGCCATCTCTGTCTCACACTGGAGCCTCACGTCCTCGTACTCATCCTAAAAACAAATAAATAACAAAAACAGAGCATGAACGCAGCACTGGAGCCGACGCTTCAGAGAGGAGCATTCAAAACATGGTCTACGAGCGTCTGCCAAAAATGAAAAGCCACTTAATCCGAGGCTCAGATCCCATAAACTACTCCAAACATTCCACAGCGAATTAAATGTGTGTCGAGATCGCTGCTAATAAAAAGAGGATTTCACTACATCACCTCCCATAAACTCCTCTCTCAGCGCCTCCATCTCCACCTACTGAAAACACGCCTCTCTGATGCACAACCTGGTTTAAAGGTGAGCCGGCGGAGACTTTATACTCTGTATATTTACAATAAATTCATTTCATCATTCGAGCTTCCATAAATTCCTCAGTTTACTTGTTTCTGATCATCACAAATCCTGATTTCAGTTTTATTATTTACTTTATTAATAAAAATCATGTTTATACCACTACTTTCTAACACACAGCATGCCTCAGAATTAACCCTTTTGTGTTCACTATGGAGTTTGATAGGAAGTTTGTAAACATTTGCAGTCGGGAACATATTTACAAACACTGCTTTTGATCATGAAGTAAATAAATAAGAATTAAAATAATGATTTAAGATCAAAAACAAGATTTTTAATGAACACTTGGAACATAAAATAATGAAATAAACTGATTTTAATAGATTTACCAAAGAGACCCTCATACAGTAACAGTACGGGTCATGTCTGATTAACTCTAACAGTTTTCTTAGCTTGTGCATGAAAGGGTTAATAATGTCCAAACCTGGCTGTACCTGTTGTACCTCCTTGAGCTTATCCAGGTCTCTCTCCAGTTCAGCAGCCTGCAGAGCTTTGACTGGAAACTCTTGGTCTTTATAGGTCTTCAGAGTGTGAAGCTCTGATTGGGCCTTAACCACTTCAGCTGTCACTGCATGCAGTTGAGCTTGAAGATCTGGTGGAAACCATACGAACCAACACTCGATATCAGACACTGTGCAGGTATCTGACGTTGAGGTGTTCAGGCAGTGCCACCTATTTCATCTCAGCTCCCAGAAACATCAGACACACATAACTGAGTACTGGAGAAGTCTGAGTGACCCTCAAACATGTTCTTTCTCCCTCACAGTCAGAGATGCAGATTCTTACTTACACAACACCACATTTATAGTTCTGGGCAGGAGATATTTGGTCAAAGGGAAACTCCACCCAAGAGTGGTTTGGTTTGAAAAGTTCTCCAGAGAAACTTGCAGGATCTGTGTTGTTTATGGTGGTGGTGATAGGAGCCAGATGTCTAAAGAGCTTAATGCCTCTAAAACTCACCCACAGAACTTTATTACATGAAATGGTTCGAAATGTGCTGCCTGATGTCTGAGAGATTGTTTTATGACAGTTTGTTTAATAAAATTTTCCCATTTAAATCCACTAACGGCGGAGGGGTACAGGCAGCACACTGTAGAGCAAAATAGTCCCCCTAAAATTTTCAATGTTATACATAAAATCTCACGTGTAGGTTCACTGGTGGCTTTAATAGTAAATAAAATGTAACTTAAAGTTTGTAAATAAAACTTTCAACCAACCAGAGAGATGATTTCCCGCCTCCTGAACTGCGTCCTTGAGCTCCGCTTGGGCCTGCCTGTTCTGCCAGTTGCTCCAGCGGGTGATGGCGGTTATTGAACTCTTAAAATAATCACATTTAAATCAGTTACAATCTTTTTTTAGAATTTGGGTAATTACCACTGTATGTAGCTACCAGTTAGTATGTGTTAGGAGTCACATTATTATGACCAGCTAATATCCAGAGTGACCACCGTGTGCAGCCAGACAGCAGCTGGACGGACTGGGAGACTCAGTAAGGTCCTGGTAGGGGGTCACAGGTATCTGGAGGTATCATGCAGACTGTAGTGCATCCCACAGCTGCTGGAGGGAGCGTGGAGGAGGATCCATAGAGACAACACCACCATCCAGGTGGTCCCACAGATGATCAGTTGGGTTCAAGTCTGGGGAATTAGGGGTCCGGGTAGTACTTGGAAGTCTTGGTCAGCTCTTCCCACCAGTGTGGGACATTTCTAGTCGTGGGACGTGTCTCATTGTCTTGCTGGAAGATCCCATCCACCCCAGAGAAGACCATCAGCATGTATGGTGTACGTGATCTTCTGCAAGGACAGATTCAGACCCTAATCCGTTGAGAGTGTCTTCCACATGGAGGAGTGTGTCCAGAAAATGTCACCACAACATTTCTCAGACCAGAAGGTCATAATAATGTGACTCCACTGTGTTTGAAGAGCGTTCATTTAGTGTGATGACTCACCCCCAGCTTCCTGTGCTGCGTGAGAAGTTCCCTCGTAATCGAGACACCGCGTCTGTCTGTGTCCTCGATGTCTCTGGCCACCTGTTGGTTTGTCTCCTGAAGCACCTCACAGTGCTTTTCCAGATCCTCCACAGATCTTCTCTGCAGCTTCATTAGTACCTAAACAGCAATCAGCAGTTTCCAATCAAAGCCAGTTTTAAATCATGCTGATAGAACCGAACACCAGGTAGACTCTTCAGACAGCTCCAGCTTCACACACCTTCAGCGTTTCAGCCCTACTGTTTACCCGAGCGCAGCCGAGCGCAGACTCCTGCAGCCGGTTATCTGTTTTTGCTCTTCTGGAGAGTCTAGAAGATGCTGCAGATGAGTTCTTATTGGTGTCTCCTCGAGATCTCTCTGTGGAGACAGCAGGAAGTCAGTACTGAAGCTGCAGGTGAGAGAGAACACTTCAAAGGGCTCATTTCAGTCCTGCATTGTTTTTTAAGGTCACGGATGATGTTTGTGTGGTTTCGTGTAAATAAATCTGAAACGGGGGCTTTATGGTAGATATATGTAAATACTCTCTGCTTTGATGTCCTCAGTAAGCAAAACGTCCTGCTTTTCATGACATCACAAAAAACAATGACTTCAAAGTGAACAGCTTAGTTTCAGCATATGGACCACCTTATCAAATAAGTTCAAACTTCAGCCCCACAACAAAAAACAACAACAATTCAGAATTTAGACTTTGTTGTAATCTATTTAAACCCAAGTCATTAATTTAGATAGTAATGAAAAGCTCTTATGATTAAAAGATATGAGTTTAATTCAATTTTATTAAAAATTCTGTCCCAGGTCACAAAGTGTTTTAGTCCATTTATTTAGTTACTTATTTAAGCCAAACAGTGTGTAACTGTAAGAATTGTGTCTAGCAGAACAAATATTTTCAGCAATAAACAGGATTTTTTTGGATTTGTATAAAAATATTATGATTATATTTTTATATATCAATTTTAATTGTGCTGAAATAAGCTATAATCGTCATTACTGAAACATTTTGTAAAGTTTTAGTAGTGTTATGATGTAATGTTCATCATTTATTTTAATAAAATGAACATAATTTAGTTATAACGTCATTAAATGTTCAAGTGAGTTAAAAATCTGAAATGTGTTTTGAACCAATTTTAGTAAGTGATGTATAAAAGATAATAATGATATATGAGATGATTTATATATATATATATATATATATATATATATATTTTTTTTTAAATACAAGGAAATAGAGTATATTAGTATTTTAAATGTTCTCAAAATGTAAAATTTCAACATGTTGACAGTATTTTCCAAAATATAAATTAATATCATGAAAGATGACTTGATTGAGTTCACTCACCTGGTTTTTCAGGCTGATCCTGTTTTACTTCATTAAGAGATTCAGTAGTTTCACTGTGGCTCGCTGTGATTGGCTGGATTGATGCTCTGGTCTTTTTGTAGTCAGGGTGAAACGAGCTCCAGCAAACCGTCTTTGATGTAGTCGATCTTGAGCTGTTTGTTTGTTTTTTTCTCTCCCACTTGCTGTAATCCTGTAAACAGAAGATGTTTTTGTAATAATAACAGTATTTATATGATAACATGATCACAGGAGTACAAACCCAACTCTAACTCACCGCTGAGAGAAGTCCCACAGTGTAAGAACAACATTTCTCATTCAGTGATTCACCATCTACAGTCTATAATCACAGTCACAGCGTGATTCAGTATTCAGAACCTGTAGAAATCCTGAATGTCCATAAACCTTTGATCTCTCAGACTGACTGACAACATGTTTTAAAATATAACCATTTGGACTGAGATCATCTGAAGGACCATCCAGATTGTTATCCATACAAAGTCCAGAAGCTGCTAGTAGAGGTGTGTCATATCGTATCGTACACAATAATATCTCCAACATTTTTGAATATGGTGAACAATATTATACCCTGAAATATCACCATATCACCCCTCACTAATTATCACACCAGGCACTTACTGTTTTTAGAAAAAGAAACATTCACTCTTTTCTCATTTCCCATTATATTTCTACTAGAGACAGATTTTATCTCCAGTATCATCACTTTACTTCAGTCCTGGATATATTTTATGTTAGTTTATACTTTATATTAGTTTATATTTTATATTAGTTTATATTTTATATTAGTTTATATTTTATATTAGTTTATATATTTTATTAGTTTATATTTTATATTAGTTTATATTTTATATGAGTTTATATTTTATATGAGTTTATATGTTTTATTAGTTTATATTTTATAATAATTTATATTTTAAATTAGTTTATATTGTGTTTACAGTAATTATGTGTATGTGTGATGATGTAATGAGCTTGTTTGTGGTTAGAACAGCCCAGAATGCTAGAGGGAGAAACTACACGGTCAGTTGTCTGTACTGTCGGTCAGTTGTCTGTGCTGTCGGTCAGTTGTCTGTACTGTCGGTCAGTTGTCTGTACTGTCGGTCACTTGTCTGTGCTGTCGGTCAGTTGTCTGTACTGTCGGTCACTTGTCTGTGCTGTCGGTCAGTTGTCTGTACTGTCGGTCAGTTGTCTGTACTGTCGGCTATAGACGTACACGCAGGTCATTACAGGTCAAGGCTTCAACACTCCTGACCCTGAGCTGCAGAACTGACTGGTCATCTGACTCAGCAGCTGTTAGGACTCTATTGTTCCTCTAAGATCCGGAAACGTTCAGGTGTTTAAACTCACCACACTCCTGGAATCCTCTCTCAGAGGAAGAGTTCTGGAAGTCTGTTCATTCTCTTCTGTCCCACCTGGACGGACAGGTGCGTCTGATTCACCTGTAGTCATTAGACTAGTTACACTCCTCTGTGAGTATGATCTCGCGCTTCAGATAAAACTGGACATCTATCACTAGAAATCTCCGCTGGACACTGAAAACACACATTCCTTTGTCATGGCAACCGCACGCGCTGGAAATCCGGCGATGGAACTCTGGCGCCATCTAGTGGTGAATTTCTGTAATACAGCAAACTAAATGCTGTGAAGGTCCATTTTAGTCTGCATGTCCTCAGAGCAGCTCTCAGTTCACTCTCAGTTCACTCTCAGCACACTCTCAGTTCACTCTCAGCACACTCTCAGCTCATTCTCAGTTCACTCTCAGTTCACTCTCAGCCCACTCTCAGTTCATTCTCAGTTCACTCTTAGTTCACTCTCAGCACACTCTCAGCTCATTCTCAGTTCACTCTTAGTTCACTCTCAGTTCACTCTCAGCACACTCTCAGCTCATTCTCAGTTCACTCTTAGTTCACTCTCAGCCCACTCTTAGTTCATTCTCAGTTCACTCTTAGTTCACTCTCAGTTCACTCTCAGTTCACTCTCGGTTCACTCTCGGTTCACTCTTAGTTCACTCTCAGTGTACTATTAGTTCACTCTCAGCACACTCAGTTTACTCTCAGTTCACTCTCAGTTCACTCTCAATTCACTCTCAGTTCACTCTTAGTTCACTCTCAGTTTACTCTTAGTTTACTCTTAGATCACTCTCAGTTCACACTCAGTCCATGTGACCAGAAAGAGTGAGATTTACTCTGAAGGTGTGTTTAATCAGCTGGGAGACAGAATTTCAGGATTTTCTCTGTTAAACTGAATTAAAATTTTAAATAAAAAATGATTAATTTTTTTTAATGATTATTTAATGATTTTAATGATTATTTTAATCTCTTCCTCTCGTTCTTCTTCATTTCTAATCAGATCTTCTCCTTCAGTCCTGTTAGCCTTCAGCTTCCTCCTCCTCCCACCTTCAGTAACAAACTATTATATTATATTATATTAAATTATATTATATTATATTATATTATATTAAATTATATTATATTATATTATATTATATTATATTATATTATATTATATTAAATTATATTATATTATATTATATTATATTATATTAAATGGGAGATTCATGTTTTAGCTATATTTTGTTGATCTTCTACAGAGTTGTCGACTCTAGTCAACACACACTAGGAGGCAGTAAAACACATATATACACACACACTAGTGAATACACACTCTAGGAGGCAGTAAAACACACATATATCTACACACACAAACTACACACACATACACTAGTGAACACACACTAGGGGGCAGTAAAACACACATATACACACACACACACACACACACACACACTGGTGAACACACACACTAGGGGGCAGTAAAACACACATATACACACACACTAGTGAACACACACTAGGGGCAGTGAAATACACATATATATATACACACACACACACACACACACACACACACACACACACACACTAGGGGCAGTGAAACACACATATACACACACACTAGTCAACACACACTAGGGGGCAGTAAAACACACATATACACACACACTAGTGAACACAGGGTTAGCGTTAGGCTAAAGCTAAGCAGTTGTAGGTTTGGTGTCTTGTTTAAAGGCACTCCAGTCGTGTCCAGTCGTGTCCAGTCGTGTCCTGTCAGGGGAACTGGTCACAAGAGGTCCAGCTCACGGCTGCCCAGTCACTGTGAGTTGGTAAATGTCTCTACAGTGCACTATTTCATAACAGTCTTTGTTTCCACAGTAACCACTGAATGGTGTGGAAACGTCTGTGCTGTGAGGCTTTTGTGTGAGTCGTCAAACAAATGAGAGCAGAGCTCATCAAACTATTCACGAGGTCATCAAAACAGAGACAACAGCTTTTCAGTCTGGAGCCAGTGAGTGTCTGAAAGCACGACTGGGGGAACCAAAGTCACAGACCTTCTACGTAGAACATCTTAAACCACTTAAACACTCAGCGACTGCGTTTCATAGCACCTTTAATCGATTGTTTTACTGATTCAACATAACAGCACTGACTGTGAATAAGAGTGTAAACACTGCATGAAACCAAAACCTTTCCAGTGGGTTCTTTTAGATGATCATCCAAGACTAACCTGTCCAGTCTTAAGATCAGAGGGCCGCAGTGCCGGCAGCTCTCAGGTGTACTCGAGCTCAGACTGACAGAATATTTTAGCCTCGTTTAACCTTAAAGTTTTGTTAATAAACCATTTTACCATTAATCACTATTTTACACAGTACGTATGAGCTGTAGCCTATAAAATAATACGTTACAGAGACAGCTCTTAATAAACAACCTGCAAAAACACACCGGTAACAGACGTCTGCATTAAAAATACAGCATCAAATATATTAATCATATTCATTTATATATTATAAGCTTAAACAGGCTGTACACGCCTCCTCTAGGAGAGTGTTTCTGCTGTTATACATGTATAGATATACAAACGTATGTACAATACAAGTCTAAAAAAGCTTCTTACGTCACACAAGTTCATAACAAATGGAATGAAAAGTACAGTTTATATATAAAACAGAAACATATCATCACCGTCCAAAGAATAACAAATATCTTCATTATTTTTTATTTATTTTTCTATTTTATATATATATATATACACTAGGGGGCATTAAAACACCCACATACATGGACACTAGTGAACACATACACTAGGGGGCAGTGAACACACAAACGCACACACACACTAGTGAACACACACTAGGGGCAGTGAAACACACACGTACGCACACACACTCACTATTAAACACACATAGTAACCACAGAATTATTAAAAAACATAATACATCTAAGTACAGTAGTGAAGTAGTGGTGAAGTACTGAATTACACTCTGTACTGTGCACTGTACATATGTAGCAGGTCCAGGTGTGACTGTCCAGTACATTATACTGGTCTGGTTATTACTCTTCTATGAGTATTTGGTTGGAGACATTAATAAAGATGAAACCCAGTATGTATATAATGTATATAATGTATATATATGTATATAATGTATATAAACCAGTAACATTCTAGTTAGACCACTGTGAAGTTCTGCTAAGTCGTGTTTACTTTACTAAATATAAAGTACAAAGTAATGCTTGGGGTGCTGTTTGTGTTTCAGTCACTAATTCATCAGGGGGCAGTAAAAAAAAAAAAAAAAAAAAAAAAAAAAAAAAAAAAAAAAAAAAAAATATATATATATATATATATATATATATATATATATATATATATATATATATATATATATATATATATATATATGTGTGTGTGTGTGTGTGTGTGTCATTGTGCCATTAATAATGAGAGGACCAATAGAAATGCTCCAAAATAGCTTGAAAAATTCAGGTTCCATTGACTTACATTGAAAGTGAGAGTGTTTTTGGTCTCTACTGTGAAGTTACTGTTTTGGAGACACTTGTTTTTCTCTGGACAGAGACTGTCAACATGAAGTTGGTCACATTAAAAGTTCGACTGAAGTTGATGTCTGTAAATAATATTAATAATAATAATAATAATAATAATAATAATAATAAGAGAGATCTTTCTTTCGTTGTTACAGTGAACTGCAGCAGTTAAAGGATTGCGATCGCTGCTGCTCATGACGCGTCACTGCGGACGCCGGTGTTGAGTTTTCTACTCGGTGACAGACGCAGACGGCCTGTGAGCTGAGGGCTGCAGGTTTGTCGGGTTGCAGTGGTGACCGTCACGCTGCGTTGTTGTTGATGTCCATGCGGCTGACCAGCTCAGTGACGAGCTTCTGCAGAGTCTCTGAGCGCATCTTGCTCACCTCCAGCACGGCCTCGTGGTTGACGGTTTCGGAGTCCTGGTAGCTCTTCACCACTCTGTTGGTGATCAGGGAGAGGCCGAAGACACGCATGCCGCAGTGACTGGCCACCACCACCTCCGGAGCCGTGCTCATACCTGAGGGTCAGGAAAGGAATGGAGGGGTCATCAGCTTGATTATCAGACTCATGCATTGGATGGGGGTCAGGGAAACCACCACCCCGCCCACCATCACACACACACACTAGTGAATACACACACTAGGGGGCAGTAAACACATACATATACACACACACACACACTAGAGGGCAGTAAACACATACATATATACACACACACACACTAGAGGGCAGTAAACACATACATATACACACACACACACACTAGAGGGCAGTAAACACATACATATACACACACACACACTAGAGGGCAGTAAACACATACATATATATACACACACACACACTAGTGAATACACACATTAGGGGGCAGTAAACACATACATACACACACACACACACACTAGAGGGCAGTAAACACATACATATATACACACACACACACTAGAGGGCAGTAAACACATACATATATACACACACACACACACTAGAGGGCAGTAAACACATACATATACACACACACACACTAGAGGGCAGTAAACACATACATATACACACACACACACACTAGAGGGCAGTAAACACATACATATACACACACACACACACACTAGAGGGCAGTAAACACATACATATATACACACACACACACTAGTGAATACACACACTAGGGGGCAGTAAACACATACATACACACACACACACACACTAGAGGGCAGTAAACACATACATATATACACACACACACACTAGAGGGCAGTAAACACATACATATATATACACACACACACACTAGAGGGCAGTAAACACATACATATACACACACACACACACACACACACACACTAGAGGGCAGTAAACACATACATATATACACACACTAGGGGGCAGTAAACACATACATATACACACAAACACACACACACACACACACTAGGGGGCAGTAAACACATACATATACACACACACACTAGGGGGCAGTAAACACATACATATATACACACACACACACTAGAGGGCAGTAAACACATACATATATACACACACACACACTAGTGAATACACACACTAGGGGGCAGTAAACACATACATATATACACACACACACTAGGGGGCAGTAAACACATACATATATACACACACACACTAGAGGGCAGTAAACACATACATATATACACACACACACTAGAGGGCAGTAAACACATACATATACACACAAACACACACACACTAGGGGGCAGTAAACACATACATATATACACACACACACTAGAGGGCAGTAAACACATACATATACACACACACACACTAGGGGGCAGTAAACACATACATATATACACACACACACTAGAGGGCAGTAAACACATACATATACACACAAACACACACACACTAGGGGGCAGTAAACACATACATATACACACACACACACACACACTAGAGGGCAATGAAACACCCACATGCACACTAGTGAATACACACACTAAGCGGCAGTGAAACACACACGTACACACACACACTCTAGTGAACACACACACTAGGGGGCAGTGAAACACACACATACACTTATACTAGTGAACACACACTAGGGGGCAGTGAAACACCCACATAATTTGTCACTAACTCTGTGCTTACCTACTGCGTCCACACCCAGCTTGTGCAGAAGACGGGCTTCGGCTATGGTCTCAAAGTTGGGTCCTCCCACCATACAGTACACGCCCTCCTGGACATACTGGGACACGCCCATGCTCTTACAGATGTCAAATGCCAGCTTTCGTAGGTCTTTATCATAAACTCCAGACATAGGAGGGAAGCGAGGTCCAAACCTGGGAGGGGGTAACGGGGGTGAATCACTGAGCTGCATAAGACTGTATTTGGACAGTCACTGTAGATGTTCACCTCGTCTTTACACTCAAATCTAAAACTCAAATAAACCTCTAAATACTCAAAATACTCAAATACCCGTGAACGGTCCCTGTAGACACTCACCTTGGCTTTACGCTCAGACCAAGTCTAAACCACAAGAAACCTCTAAATACTCTAAATACTCAAAATAATCAAATACCAGTGAATGGCCAATGTAGACGCTCACATTGTCTTTACCCTCAAAGTTATTTCTAAACCACAAGAAACCTCCAAATACTCTAAATACTTTGAATACTTAAATACCAGTGTATTGCCACTGTTCCCCTTGTCTTTACACTCAAGTTTAGTCTTAAACCCTCAAATAAATACTCAAATACCAATGCACTGTAAATACTCACCTTGTGTTTTACAATTCTACACCCTGAATAAACTCTAAATACTATAATTACTCTAAATACTTAAATACCAGTGAATGGTCACTGTAGATGTTCTCCGTGTCTTTACACCCAAAGTTAATTCTAAACCTCAAGAAACCTCTAAATACTTGAAATTCTTGAATACCAATGTTTTGTAACTGTAGACATTCTCCTTGTCTTTACACTCAACTGGAATAAACCTCTAAATACTCTAATTACTCTAAATACTCAAACACAAGTGAATGGTGCCTATAGACACTCACCTTGTCTTTATATTTAAATTAATATCTTTTAAATGTAAACCATCACACTAAACCTAATTCATTCAATTAACCCAACCAGTTTGTTAACAGTTAGTAGAAGCTCAGAATGAAGAGAGAATGAAAACTCTCTTTATAAACTACTGCTAGCAGGAAAGACTGGTGTTCTGTAAGTGAGATATGCTAACTGCTCCAGCGTTAGCTTTTATACACCGGTAGCCACGCTGGCGTGTAGGAGTGAAACATTCCTGTAAAAACAACAACTCACTTTTCATCATTGGGGCCATTCAGTGGGTTGAGTCCAGCAAGTCCTGGGAAGTTAATGTGATCTCTGATGATCATTATATCTCCACAGTTGTAGCTGTCCGCTAACGAGCCTGCAGCGTTAGTGACGATCAGAGTGTCCACACCCAGAAGCTTGAATACCCGCAGTGGGAAAGTGACCTGTGACCGAGATGCAGGCCACAATCTCAACTCTCATTCGTTAGTGGTGGAATTACATAAATTACAATCCTTAATACACTGTAACTAGAGTAACTATATATATATATATATATATATATATATATATATATATATATATATATATATATATATATATATATATATATATATACATATATATATATATATATATATATATATCCTGGCTGTCCAAAGAAAAACTAAGCATCTCCAAAATATAAAAATGAGTGTAAGTGGATTATAGAGCCTAATATTAACTTACATACTCAACCAGTAGATGTTTAATAGCTATGTGAGTAGATGACACTGCACTGCAATTTGAGAATCCATATAATAATAATAATAATAATAATAATAATAATAATAATAATAATAATAATAATAATAATAATAATAATTGTTTAAGTGTTTAACCACAAATCGGCTTAAACTTAGAATAAGTGTTTTCCTCAACAGTGTCTGATTTGCTGAATGATAGAAGACAGTGAGTAGAAAGAATAACGTCTGTACAACATTAGTCTAAATGTTACAGCACCTTCTGTCTGAAGAGATAAAACCAGGTCACTTTTATTAAAATAATACAGGGAGACTTTTATTTTGAAAAAAAATAAATAAATAAATTAAAAAAAAAAATATATATATATATGTCTCCACTAAAATTACACAGTACCCGAAAATAATACCATTTAAAAAGTATTAATGTAGATTTAAATATGAGAATATATAACATTCAAAATGTTATGAAACTCTTTATGTAAGCTGTAATGAACCTGTTATGTACTAATACAATAATAGTAATAATAATAATAATAATATAAATAATAATACACTCTTCCAGTAAGGTGTTAGCCAACAGGTAGCTGTATTCAAATCTTGTAACACCTCCAGACACACGCGCACTACTGTACTCATAAACGTGAATGGAGAGCTGAGCTACTCGGAGAGTTACGCAAAACACACAATAGTGGCATTGAGTGGTGAAATGAGTGCCGGCATCCGACATGTGATTCAGCTCAATGTGATCAGGAGCAGGAATGCATGCACAGACCCAGAGATGGCATTTAGAGACAGAAGCAGATGCTCCAGTCTTAAGACCTGTCGTGACCAGGTCACGGCTCGCACAAGCAGCAGGACGTGGAGACACTGTGCTTATATAATAAACAACAGCAATTTTTTTAAATAACAAAAAGTTTATATGATCTAATATAATCACTACGATAAGATCATTCAGGGATCTGTTCTGCTGTGAAGTGGCTCACTTTAAAGAAGCTCTGATTTCAGTACAGTAGTGCTGATAGTGATCTGGGATAGTGATGCTCACAGCTCAAATATAGATATTTTATTTGATATTAAATATGATGTTGTTTAAAGGCAATAAATGATTCAGACGTCACCATCACTGAGGACAGTACTGACTCAGCAGGTTTCTCCAGAATGAATCACACCGGCTCTGAATGACTTCATTCACATCTTACATACTGAATTACACAGAACACTGTTCGAGCTTGTGTTGTCTGACGGGACTGACCTTACACAGTGAGTGTCCCTCATACATGTGGAATCGGCCCTGCATGCACACACAGGTTTTCCCTCGGAGCTCACCAAACACCAGCCTGCCAGCATGGCCCTGCACTGTTTACACACACACACACACACACACACGCTACTATGGTATATAGTACCAACATACAGTGCAACTGCGTACATAACCATACTCCTATAATATATATATTTAAATATTAATCAGTATTAATAGAGTAAGTAGAGCTTTTACACTTTATTATTAAATATTAATCAGTATTAATAGAGTAAGTAGAGTTTTTCATACATCAGTGTGTTTATTTAACTCTTTCCAAGCTTCTCCTAAACAACCCAGTATTATTATCAGTTCTGATCTAATACCTGCTTTGACTGCTCAGTACTTCATTAAGATAAATCAAGATTTGCTGCTGAAGGAACTGAACACATTCATACAATGTCTGGGGCGTCCAGGAGAAATCTGGAACCTAACTTTGTTCTTCAAACTGGATCAAGATCTGATCTACTTCTCTCACAATAACATATTCATGTTACTTTGTATTGTATGTCTGATTATTTATCTGTTCTAATCAGACCTGCTGTTCTTACTAGTGATCAGACACTTATTGATCAGATAAACATTTTTACACTATCATCTTAGGGGCCCCTGACAGTTGTACAGTATGTATATATATATATATATATATATATATATATATATATATATATATATATATATATATATATATATATATATACCCGTATACAGAGAGTATGCTATCTGATTCATAGCGTCCAGCCTCACCTGTGCTTTGGGGAAACCCTGGAATTTCAGAGTATTTGAAGGAGTCCTGGTTCTGGAGCGCGTCAGCCAGCATTCCCAGTCCGGATCCGCAAATGATGGCCACTTTAGGTCTGTGTTTTGTCTTGGACAGCAGCCAATCAGCTGTCTTCTGGTAGTCTTCATGACTAAAATAAGGCAAATGAAATAGCTCTGTTTGGGGTTCATTCAGTTCTTTCTCTGTACGGAGCATGAAGAACCAGCTAACTTGATAGAATGATCGCTTAACAGGACCAGCATGTGGTACAAGCAATGACCTTTTAGGACTTTCAGGAGATCTTCTTAACTTCCACATTGTGGGTTATTAATTTTTAGATGCTAAAAGATTTTTATCTCATTTAGAATTTTTACCGTCTAGCCCATAGCAGCTCTATAGCAGAAAAGCTCTGGGTTCCCTAGAGCAGTGGTTCTTCAATCTGCCCTCAAGTAACCCCCCCAGACTGTCCACAGTACTGCTCTACTGGGAGTTGGGTTGGGGGTCCCTGAGGAGTGATTATTTTTTATAGTTTTAAGAACCTCCACGTGACATAAAGCTTCTACAGCTTTTCTCATAACCACGTATTTAAGCCAAGACCAATTGAGGTTCATCTCTTAATCTATAGCAGACAGTGAAACCTCAAACTACGTATCTCTACCATACCAAACAACAGTGAGCCTTATCTACCGAGGGTTAAATCTTATTCTTCTGCTTGAATGTCACAAGACTGTCACATTTTCCACATTAATATCTTCGCAGCTCGTTCCCATCTCAGCTCTTTCAGTATTTATACCAGACTGAGAGACAAAGCAGGACTAAGTCTTACCTGATCTGATCTTTACTGTGCATTCTTCTCGTCTGTGGGAACGTTACAGTACAGCCTGAAGATAAACACTGTCCTTGAGGAGAGAAGAGCGTGAATGAGGGAGCAGGACTTTCAGGCCATTTAAGTACATACAGTACCGGCCCTTACTAACCAACACAAACCTCCTGATTGGTTACAACTCAGTGTTGTCACCAGCGAGGTCGAATGAAAAGCCTCGTCTGTGAGAGGTGTGTCATTACTTAAACTATGAGGGAGGCAAATATCGTTAACCGGATTGGACGAAGAGTGAGTTTTTAACTTTTGGGAACTGTGAACTATCACATGATGGGCTGTGGTGTAAACTTGTTGTTAGGCTTAGTACCGAGATTATCATGGCCTTTTCATCCAAACACAGTTTTATAATATAAAAGTTTTATAACATAAAAAGGTGCATTCTGGGTAAAGATAACCACTGTTTCCCAACATATTGTCTCAAAACACTTTCATAATCCTGGAGGAACAGCAAGCAAATATTTATAGTCCGTCCTGATTCCAGTCCTTCCAGCAGCTGGTATTATTTAATTAATAGGATTAAATATACTAAATAAGCCAGAACACTGTTATTAAACATGTTTTCTTTATTAAATATCTCTCTTAAAGGATCAAACAACCTCTTAAAGAGTCGTTAGCTCGTTGGTCCATCTTTCCTATTGAAGCTGCCACTTTGGACACAGTACTGACAGCATGTGAGGCCCATTAACAGACTGGACTTCACCTCAAATCCAAACCATGCGACCAGAGAAATTCAATTTCTGTACCTCACAAGGTTTCGCCTCCCTCTCTTTTATGCGCACCACTATCTATCTATCTATCTATCTATCTATCTATCTATCTATCTATCTATCTATCTATCTATCTATCTATCTATCTATCTATCTATCTATAAATTAATTATCAGTACGAAGACAAAACATAAAACATATATTTAATTGAAAGTAGTAGAAAGAAAACATAGCAAATGTTGAAACTGAGAACTTTTATTGCTATTATTTTTATTTTTTATAAAAGCCCATTTTAAATAGATTGTTTGTAGACGTTTGTAGACGTGAGGGGTGTAGTCATTATCACAGTGGTGTAGTGGTCAGTACGTTGGTGTAGTGGTTAGTATGGTGGTGTAGTGGTCAGTACGTTGGTGTAGTGGTTAGTATGGTGGTGTAGTGGTTAGTATGGTGGTGTAGTGGTTAGTATGGTGGTGTAGTGGTCAGTATGGTGGTGTAGTGGTTAGTATGGTGGTGTAGTGGTTAGTATGGTGGTGTAGTGGTCAGTATGGTGGTGTAGTGGTCAGTATGGTGGTGTAGTGGTTAGTATGGTGGTGTAGTGGTCAGTACGTTGGTGTAGTGGTTAGTATGGTGGTGTAGTGGTTAGTATGGTGGTGTAGTGGTCAGTATGGTTGTGTAGTGGTTAGTATGGTGGTGTAGTGGTTAGTATGGTGGTGTAGTGGTTAGTATGGTGGTGTAGTGGTTAGTACGGTGGTGTAGTGGTTAGTATGGTGGTGTAGTGGTTAGTATGGTGGTGTAGTGGTTAGTAAGGTGGTGTAGTGGTTAGTATGGTGGTGTAGTGGTTAGTATGGTGGTGTAGTGGTCAGTATGGTGGTGTAGTGGTCAGTATGGTGGTGTAGTGGTCAGTATGGTGGTGTAGTGGTTAGTAAGGTGGTGTAGTGGTTAGTATGGTGGTGTAGTGATCAGTATGGTGGTGTAGTGGTTAGTACGGTGGTGAAGTGGTTAGTATGGTGGTGTAGTGGTTAGTACGGTGGTGTAGTGGTTAGTATGGTGGTGTAGTGGTCAGTATGGTGGTGTAGTGGTTAGTATGGTGGTGTAGTGGTTAGTACGGTGGTGTAGTGGTTAGTACGGTGGTGTAGTGGTTAGTATGGTGGTGTAGTGGTCAGTATGGTGGTGTAGTGGTCAGTATGGTGGTGTAGTGGTTAGTACGGTGGTGTAGTGGTCAGTATAGTGGTGTAGTGGTTAGTATGGTGGTGTAGTGGTCAGTATGGTGGTGTAGTGGTCAGCACTGTCTCCTCACAGTAAGATGATCTGGGTTGGATTCCCGGTCCGGGTGGTTCTGTGTGGAGTGTGTATGGTCTCTCTGTGTTTGAGTGGGTTCCTCCGGGTTCTCCGGTTTCCTCCCACAGTCCAAACACATGTATGATAGGATCCTCACTCTAAACTGACCGTAGGTGTGACAGTGTGTGAGTGTGTGTTGGTCATGTGATGGACTGGTGACCTGTCCACGGTGTACCCCGCCTTCACCCAGTGATGCTGGAATTACTGCTGAACACTAAAACTGCTTCTTGTGTTCATCACTTTTGGTGAAGTTGGCTATTTTCCCAGAGCTGTGATCCAAATAGATGTGATGAAAAGTAAAGTTCTGGTTTAGGACGTACGCTTCATGCAGTGTCTGCCCAATTTGAACACAGCATACGTGCAGATGATGAACTGTGAATCCTGCCATGCTCACAGTAACTCAGGGGCAGCAGACCTTCCCAGGGGAACAGCTGGCTTTAAGTCATAATATTTACTGTTTGGAGAGACGTCCCTGCGTCCTTGCGTCCTCGCTCCCTGGATGTGGCAGGAGTTTGGTATGTGCTTGGCTGGCAGAGCAGAGGTGGAGCTCTAATAGCTACAACAAAGCTCTGAGAGGACGCTCCGCATGCCGGGTCAGGCCTAACTGGGTGCATGTGAAGGATACGATGCAGTCAGAGAGAGAGAGTAATGAACTGGGTATGCCTGGCACTTCACAATGTTAAGCTTGTTAGGAAAGAGCAGCTGGTGCTCACAGATTCTCTCTCTCTCTCTCTCTCTCTCTCTCTCTCTCTCTCTCTCTCTCACACACACACATTCACACTCACTCCTGACTTCCTCCCGGTCAGCATGCTAGCAGGCTTTAATACCTGCATTAGTTTAATCACCGTCCGTAACAGGAACATAGTAAAATCACAACAAATGAATGAACAACTGAACCTCTCTCTCTCTCTCTCTCTCTCTCTCTCTCTCTCTCTCTCTCTCTATCTTTCTCACTCAGCCACTCCTTCAACCCAATAGTTACAATCTGTTGCACATGAGATACATGTGATTTCCCCCATCTGTCCAATCTGATCATGTGACTTACTAACTAGTAGGCAAATGTAAGAAATTATAAATTCACTAAAAACCCAACAAAGCTCTTATTCAGTCCCAAACAGTGTTGAGGGCATGTGGAACGCAACCCAGCACACGGTAAAATACAGTAGGACCCCAGCCAACATGCTGCTGTGGGCTTATCTGGGCTGTATGGGTCTTACATGGGCATGTAATGCCTTTTTGATTTGTGATACATGAAGCCAAGTTGGGTTATAACTTTGGCCCCCAGTTGGGTTATAACTTTGGGCCCCAGTTGGGCTGCAGTTGTACGCCCCAGTTTGGTCAGTTCATAGGCCCCAATTGGTCTACAGTTATGGAGCTCAGATAGGCTACATGTGTGGGCCCAGGTGGGTTACCAGAGTGGGGCCCAGTTATGCTGCCAGTTTGGGCTCCAATTAAACCTCAGTTTACCATTTGGTCACTGTTGTGGGGCCCAGTTAGGCTATATTTGTGATCTATCCATGCTTTTGAGGTATATTCATGCCTGAATCTATAAGCAGCATCCAGCACAGTGGAGTGTTTATTGACTTTTCAACCTGTTTACAGAAAGAATGAGTCTTATCGTCTCTGGGCCAAAAAGGAAAAGCATCATCCACATGATCCACTACAGCGAAGTTTAAAGCCAGGATCTGTTGTGGTGTGAGGTGGTCTAAAGTCTGAAAATACCATCAACTTTAAACAGATGCTGCAGAAACATGTTGCCTTCTGGACGCCGTCTTCTTCAAGGACACTGAAGCTTATTCAGCAAAGCAAACATTCTGCTTGTGTTGCGTAATCAGACAGTGTGTGGGCTGCACTGGCCTGCCGACCAACAACTGAGTCTCATTAAGCTGTACAGCTGCACAGTATTGCGTCCTCTAGGGGTTAGACGCAATAAAGAATCAACACGACAAATAATAACGTCAATAATTTATTTATGTTAGAATTCAATATGCTTATTTATTAGCCTTTACTCAGCCTTCAGTTTAATTTTACTCAGCTTGCGTGTTCGTAAAATTAAGGATGAAAAGTCTTCATAGTGATCCCAGCTCAAAATAACAAACAAACCCTCTTAATAAAAAACAAATCTCAAAACTTGCCCGAATAAAGAGTAGGTTCTACTCTGTCTGCTCATAAACAGAGCCAAAAGATAAACAGGACAGGTCATTGTATTAACATCAATTAACAAAGATAAGAAGAAAAGTTGGTCTGTTGTTGGTGGACAGTGAACTGGACCAGTGCTTCACAAATCACCTGAACAGCAGACACCTGTGAAAGAGTCTGGAGAAGAAAATTCCAATTGAAATACTATTTTCAACAACACAAACAGAATCACTGCTTTCTGTGTTTATTAGCAAACACTACATTACCAAAGTATTCGCTCGTCCGGCTTCACATATGAACCCGAGTTACATCCCATTCTTAATCCATAATTTAATATGATGTCGGCCCAACCTTTGCACCTATAACAGCTTCAGCTCTTCTGGGAAGTCTCTCCACACGGTTTAGGAGAGTGTTTATGGGAATGTTGGACCGTTCTTCCAGAAGACCATCTGTGAGGTCAGACACTGATGCTGGACAAGAAGGTCTGGCTCACAATCTCCGCTCTAATTCATCCCAAAGGTGTTCTATCAGGTTGAGGCCAGTCAAGTTCTTCCACACCAAACTCCTCCTCCATGTCTTCATGGAGCTGCTCTGTGCAATGGTGGGCAGCCACGTTGGAACAGGAAAGGGAAGTCCCCAAATTGTCCATACAAAATTGGGAGCATGAAATTGTCCAGAATCTCTTGGTCTGCTGAAGCATTAACAGTTCCTTTCACTGGAATGGAGGATCTGAGCCCACCTCCTAAAAACCCCACACCATAATTCCCCCTCCACCAAACTTTACACTCAGCACAATGCAGTCAGACAAGTACCGTTCTCCTGGCAACCGTCAAACCCAGACTCTACCCGGAGTCTACTGGAATGTCAGACGGAGAAGCGTGATTGGTCACTCCAGAGAACATGTTCCCACTGCTCTGCATTGTTCTTGGTAATGTAAGGCTTGGATGCAGCTGCTCGGCCATGGAGACCCATTCCATGAAGCTCTCTACGCTCTGTTCTTGAGTTGATCTGAAGACCACATGAAGTTTGGAGGTCTGTAGTGATGGACTCTGTAGAAAGTTGGTGACCTCTGTGCTCTATGCTCCTCAGCATCCGCTGACCCGCTCTGTCATTGTACGTGTTGTACCACTTGGTGTCTGAGTTGCTGTCGTTCTCAATCACTTCCACTTTGTTCTAACACCACTGACAGTCCACTGTGGAATATTTAGTAGTGAGGAAACTTCACCACTGGACTTGTTCCACAGGTGGCGTCCTATCACGGTTCCACGCTGGAGTTCACTGAGCTCCTGAGAGACCCACTCTTTACTAATGTGTGTAGAAGCAGTCTGCAGGACTAGGTGCTGGTTTTATACACCTGTGGCCATGAAGTGATTAGAACACCTGAATTTAATGATGTGGGCGGGGGAGTGAACTCTTTTGGGAATGTAGGGTATATACTGTCTCAGTGTTTTGGAACTGGGTTCCAAAAAGTCAAAATACATTAATCATTACATCAAAAAGACAATGGGCAACAAAAGCAAAACTATTTGAATATGTGTTTCTCCTCACTGTGTCTAGGCTATTCAGGAAGTTATCTCCCAGTTCACGACAGAAAGGTCATTCAGCCCTGACCTTCTAAACAAAGCACAGTACAGGACAACCAATCGTAACAGAACTCATTTACATATTACAATCCTAAACGTACAACAAAAACAGTGTGATTGGAAAATATACACGGCGTATGTAAATTATTACTAACCACTAAATTATTACTGTTTTTATACATAAAACCACAGAAATGTCTCAAAAACAGACCCCCCAAAAAACAGACCCCAGAGAAAAAAAGACCCCAGAACAAAAACTGACCCAGAGAAAAACAGAACCCAGAGAAAAACCGAACCCATAGAATAACAGACCCCAGAGAAAAAACAGAACCCAGAGAAAAACAGAACCCAGAGAAAAACAGAACCAATAGAAAAACAGATTCCATAGAAAAACAGAACCCATAGAAAAACAGAACCCAGAGAAAAACAGAACCAATAGAAAAACAGATTCCATAGAAAAACAGAACCCATAGAAAAACAGAACCCATAGAAAAACAGACCTCAGAGAAAAACAGACCCCAGAGAAAAACAGACCGCATAGAAAAACAGAACCCAGAGAAAAATAGAACCAATAGAATAACAGACCCCAGAGAAAAAACAGAACCCAGAGAAAAACAGAACCCAGAGAAAAACAGAACCAATAGAAAAACAGATTCCATAGAAAAACAGAACCCATAGAAAAACAGAACCCATTGAAAAACAGAACCCATAAAAAAAACAGAACCCAGAGAAAAACAGAACCCAGAGAAAAACAGAACCCATAGAAAAACAGAACCCATAGAAAAACAGACCTCAGAGAAAAACAGACCCCAGAGAAAAACAGACCCCATAGAAAAACAGAACCCAGAGAAAAACCGAACCCATAGAATAACAGATTCCATAGAAAAACAGAACCCATTGAAAAACAGAACCCATAGAAAAACAGACCTCAGAGAAAAACAGAACCCATAGAAAAACCGAACCCATAGAAAAACAGACCTCAGAGAAAAACAGACCCCAGAGAAAAACAGACCCCATAGAAAAACAGACCCCAGAGAAAAAACAGAACCCATAGAAAAACAGAACCCAGAGAAAAACAGACCCCATAGAAAAACAGACCCCAGAGAAAAAACAGAACCCATAGAAAAACAGACCCCAGAGAAAAAACAGAACCCATAGAAAAACAGATCTCAGAGAAAAACAGACCCCAGAGAAAAACAGACCCCAGAGAAAAACAGACCCCAGAGAAAAACAGAACCAATAGAAAAACAGATTCCATAGAAGAACAGATATGAACAGATATGGACCCCTGAAGCTGTTTTTACAGCGTGTGAGAAGTTATTGTGAATGGCGTGAAATAAATGACCACCAGTTTCCGAGTTTTCACCCGGAGGCAGTTAGAGCGGTGTGTCTGTATAGTAGCTGTTTGTATTCGTTCTTTAATGTGTTCTTTACTTAACTGTGTATTTCTGGACCACCTAGACTTCTACCACCAGACCGTTCTACAGTATTATATATGTGTGTTTGTATTTTGAACATAGGAACTACTCTGATCAGCCCTAACATTAAAATCTCCTCCTGTATCTACACACACTGTCCAGTTTATCAGCTCCACTGACCATATGTGAGTGGATCAGACACAGCAGTGCTGCTGGAATCTTTAAACACCTCAGAGTCACAGTGTCGTCTCTGACTTTACATCTACAAGGTGGACCAGCAAGTAGTAGGAGTGTCTAATAGAGTGGACAGTGAGTGGACACAGTGTTTAAACACTCCAGCAGCAGCACTGCTGTGTTTGATCCACTCACACCAGCACAACACCCACAGCTGAGAATGGTCCACCTCCCTAATAGTATCTGCTCTGTGGTGGTCCTGATCATTAAAGAACAGAGTAATAAAGTATACAGAGAATCAGATGAACTACAGTCTGTAAGTGGAGATACAGTGGACACTGATTGGAGGTCCTGTATGGTCAGTGGAGCTGATACAGTGGACAGTGAGTGTAGGTGCTGTATGGTCAGTGGAGCTGATACAGTGGACAGTGAGTGTAGGTGCTGTATGGTCAGTGGAGCTGATACAGTGGACAGTGAGTGGAGGTCCTGTATGGTCAGTGGAGCTGATACAGTGGACAGTGAGTGGAGGTCCTGTATGGTCAGTGGAGCTGATACAGTGGACAGTGAGTGGAGGTCCTGTATGGTCAGTGGAGCTGATACAGTGGACAGTGAGTGGAGGTCCTGTATGGTCAGTGGAGCTGATACAGTGGACACTGAGTGGAGGTCCTGTATGGTCAGTGGAGCTGATACAGTGGACAGTAAGTGGAGGTCCTGTATGGTCAGTGGAGCTGATACAGTGGACAGTGAGTGTTTGTTTACATTAATCACTTTATTAATTGCTTTGTGAACCAGCAATTGAAATGTTTCTTCAGGAAAATTCTGTTTTATTGAAATATCAGAGAATTTATCTGGTTTCACTGGTTTTATTCGTGGACAAGAAGAAACATGGCGCAGCTGTTTTTGTAGATTTAACAAAAGCTTTGGGTACAGTTTCTAACACTCTTCTTTAAAGACTTTAGAAAAGATTGGCTTTGATTCAACTGCTCTGGACCCAAAACTACGTCACTGACAGAAAACAATGCACGTCTTTGAATAATTCTAAATCAGATTTAGTTTCTGGATCTAAAGGCGTTCCACAAGGTTCAGTTTTGAGTCCAGTTTTATTTAATATATACAGAAATAATATTTCTGCTTCTGCTTCTATCTCAGACTGTAAAATCCACCTCTATGCTGAGGACACGATTTTATACTGCTCAGCTGATTCTATTCCTGCTGCAGCAAGAAAACTACAGAGCTCATTTAATGCTCTGCAGGTGGCGTTGTGTAAACACAAACTAGTTTTAAATGCCATGAAAACTAAGTTCTGCTGTTTTCCAAATCTATTTACACTGATTTCAGAATCCACTACTGAGAGAGTCACGGAATATAAACACCTCAGCATATGACTGGATGATAAACTAGTCAGTGAATGTAGACAGAAGCTGGATTATCTTTATAGACATACGTCAGTTGAACAGTTGAAGAATCTTTACTATCAGTGATCGACTATGGCTATGTTATCTACCAGTGTGTTCCCTCCACTGGACCCAGTGTATCACTCTGAGGTTCCTCACTGGAGATCCGTACAGAACTCACTGTGAGCTGTATGGAGAAGTTGGTTGGTTGTTTTTTTTAGATTTATTTATATTTATTTCCCAGAATACCTCACTTTATTAATGAGTATAAATAACAGTAATTATCAGACTCGCTCTAGTGGTTGGATCAGCTAACAGGTACCAAAAGTTTTTACTGAACTGGGAAAATCTGCTTTTAGCTCCAGTGCACCAGCGAGCTGGACTCTAATACAGCAAACACTAAAACTCAGCTCACTGTCAATCAATCATTTAAAACTTTTAATATCTAACCACCTTCATTGGTGGTTAGATTGATTGATTAATATCAATAAGAAAAGATATCAAGCTCAGAACTTCGGTGTACTCTGTAACTCACATGACAAAACACAACCTGAACTTAAAAATAGCACAAAGGAAACTAGAAAGAAATAAAGGTGTAATGAGTTTAGCATGCTCCCTCAGCCTCGTTAGCTCGTTACGTGTAGCGTGATAGAACGTGAGGTCTTTCTCGTGCTCCACCGTCCTGCAGCCTGGCTCTCGCTCTGCAGGCGGTCATGTGGAGGTGCAGCGTAATAGGAGTTTAGCCATGTGGTGTGGAACTTGTGACTCCTAGAATGGGCTCAGTATGCCCGCAACTCGAGCACGCTGGACTCCTCTGTTCACCAGCTTTTTATTTATTTATCTTCTAACATGGAGCTCGCTTCCACCCCAAGCCTCTCCCCAAAAACTGGACATCATTTCCATGTATTTTCTGAGTTGAACATATTTTTTAATTCAACATGTTATATTCAGCAAATCAACAATGGATGTGCTTTAAAGTGTGGAGTGAAATGTTCTCTGTAGAAGAAATGTACTTATTTTCATCTGTCATATTTAATTTAACTTATTTTAAATCAACAAAACATGCTATTTGAACTGGAGTGATTCCGAGCGCTGACCAGTGGGAACCTAATTAACTTTGACTACAGCTGAATGTACAGTTACCAGTAAAAGTTATAAATTTTAACGACACTGGTTATGTAATTATGGATTATGTACAGATAATATAAAACAGGATATTGGGGGAGGGGGGTGGGGTCACATGGCTAGTCTTTTGAGTCTACTGACCTCCACACATGCATCCTGTAATGATAATAAGTGTAATTTCTGCTGGCGCCTCTAGGGGGCTTGTAATGTAAACTATGTTTTCACAGTTCTAAAACTGATCTCTATGTTTGATGTTTGATGTTTGATTTCTTCACTTTATTGAATATTTTCTTCTATTCTCTTGTGGATGCTGGTGTTGGAGCAGAACTCTCTGGGGGGCTCTGAGGACATCCAGCTGGGAAACACACAACGTGTTGCTATTGGTTAAACTATTAAGCTGCTCATACCAAGTGGAGTGTAGGGATTGTAGTGATCTTCTCTGCTGTGAAACTGTGTAGAAGTATGTACTGTGCAGCTTTACGACCTTCCTGAGCTTCTGTTACCAAACACAAATTCCTTGTATGTGTGAGCATACTTGGCAAATAAAGTCCGATTCTGATTCTGATTCTGATTCTGATTAGTAAACCAGACCGACTGTCCGGAATTCTTTACTTGCTAAGACGTGTTACTCCTTGTCCTCTAAGCTCAGGTGTTAGTAGATGTAATAGAAGAGAAATGTGAACTAACTGGGACACCCAGCTTGAAAACATGGCTTATGTTGGTGGACTGGTTAGGCTGGTTAAACTGGTAGACCAGGTTGATCACACTGGTCGTACGAAGCAGTGTAGGAGTGTTCTAGTACACCTCTCTTTGTTCTTTGTTATAAGATACTAATCTTCAGAACTTCTCTAATCAGAACTGAGGGCGATCGTGAGCTGCATGTTGGGGAAACAGCCTCGTGATCAGAAGCTCACTGTTCCATCCACTGAAGTGCCCTTGAACAAGACACCAGACCCTTCCAGGTACTGTGGAAACGGCTACTCACTAGTGTGTGTGTGTGTGCATGTGGGTGCTTCACTGCCCCCTAGTGTGTGTGTATATGTGGGTGCTTTACTGCCCCCTAGTGTGTGTGTGTGTATATGGGGGTTTCACTGCTAGTGTGTGTGTTCACTAGTGTGTGTATATGTGGGTGTTTTACTGCCCCCTTGTGTGTGTGCTCCCTAATGTGTGCATGTTTGTGTGTTTCACTGACCCCTAGTGTGTGTTTACTAGTGTGTGTGTTTCACTTCCCCTATTATGTGTGTGTTCAGTAGTGTGTGTGTGCATGTGGGTGTTTCACTGCCCCCTTGTATGTGTGTTCACTAATGTGTGTGTATGTGGGTGCTTCACTGCCCCTAGTGTGTGTGTGTATATGGGTGTTTCACTGCCCCCTAGTGTGTGTTATCACTAATGTGTGTGTATGTAGGTGTTTCACTGCCCCCTATTGTGTGTTTACTAGTGTGTGTGTGTTTCACTTCCCCTAGTATGTGTATGTTCAATAATGCGTGTAGGCGTGTGCCCTCATGTTTGTGTGTAGTTATGAATGTATGTGTTTCACACCCCCCTATGTTTCACTGCCCCCTAGTGTGTGTGTTCAGTAGTGTCTATGTTCAGTAGTTTGTGTGTATGTGGGTGTTTCACTGTACGGATGGGTTAAATACAGAGGTCCCTTCATTAAAAGTCTGTAACTCTGAATGTATCAGTTCAGCTGAGTGTTCCTGTGAGAGCTGATCTAGACTGTCGGCTACTGTTTCTAAGCAGAGCCAGTAGTTTTAATCCAAGAGCCGCAGTACTGAATCTGAGAGTCGTGATTGGTTCAGCCAGAGTAGAAAGCCCTCTCTCCCCTCTGCCCTTTCGGTGTCCGGCCAATGGGCCTGAATCTTAACCACCTGACCTTAATCCTCACCCACACATATGGAACGGGGTCAGCCATGTGCATCTGGCTGCTCTGCTGGGTGCCAAGAGGCAAGGACAGCCAGCGCGAGAGCCTTGACAAATCAAGGACGGCCTCTGGATACGGAGCGTCTGGACACACACACACAGACAGCATCTGAAAGACTTCAGGTCTGAGTATGAATTCTACAGTGTGATCTCGGGGTGGTCTGCTCCTTTTCTTAGCTCTATAAGAACGTGATTCTCTTCAGTAGATAACAATCTAGATAGTTCCTCTCAAACAGCTCTGAGACAGCGTTCATGAAAGAAAGCACACTCTGTATTTTTAGAGTGAGCCGTAGAGAAAGGAGGGAGCTGGGTGCCATCTGGGTCCCACCTTCGTTACATTTACAAACAAGTATGTGAAGTAACACATTGTTGTATAATAAATCACCAAATACACACCTCACCTTCAAAGATCACCAGAGGTTCCTGTTCCAGTTTCTTGTAGCTGTAGGGGTGAACACTGGCGGTCAGTAGGAGTGAGTATTGTAGTGTGTAAGGGTGATCTAGGGTGAACACTGGCGGTCAGTAGGAGTGAGTATTGTAGTGTGTAAGGGTGATCTGGGGTTAACCCTGGTGGTCAGTCGGAGTGAGTATTGTAGTGTGTAAGTGTGATCTAGGGATGAACACTGGTGGTCAGTAGGAGTGAGTATTGTAGTGTGTAAGGGTGATCTAGGGATGAACACTGGTGGTCAGTAGGAGTGAGTATTGTAGTGTGTAAGTGTGATCTAGGGATGAACACTGGTGGTCAGTAGGAGTGAGTATTATAGTGTGTAAGGGTGATCTGGGGGTGAACACTGGTGGTCAGTAGGAGTGAGTATTGTAGTGTGTAAGTGTGATCTAGGGATGAACACTGGTGGTCAGTAGGAGTGAGTATTGTACTGTGTAAGGGTGATCTGGGGTGAACCCTGGTGGTCAGTAGGAGTGAGTATTGTAGTGTGTAAGGGTGATCTGGGGTGAACCCTGGTGGTCAGTAGGAGTGAGTATTGTAGTGTGTAAGGGTGATCTAGGGATGAACCTCCATCTCCTCCAATCTGTTTCTCACCACCATCTCCTCCACTCTGTTCTTCACCTCTATCTCCTCCACTCTGTTCTTCACCTCCATCTCTCACTCTGTTCTTCACACACTGCCTGAGTGTGAGTGTGAGTGTGAGCTTCCACTCTTCAGGACCCTTAATTGACCAACATGAGACCGATACGAGTCAGAGGAGTCAGAGGAGTCAGAGGAGTCAGAGGAGTCAGAGGAGGCAGAGGAGTCAGAGGAGTCAGAGGAGGCAGCAGTGTAGTGACTGTGGTTAATTAGCTGTCCTCTCAGTCACACGTCTGCGCTGCCTCAGCCATAATCGGCTTTAATGATGGCCGTCCCTGCCAGACCCTCTGCTGGGGGGTCCGCAGGACGTGGAGCACAAACACACATGCGGATGCACCCTTCAGTAACTGTGTGTACACACTCTGTTTCACACGTACACACACACACACACTGTATGTTGGGAAATGCATGCGTGTGTTGTTAGACACTCGTAAACCCTGCATTCCTTTAGCTGCACGCGCAGACAGACCGGCCGCATGAGCGCAGTCCCAGACCGCATGTGCCGCTCGCAGTTTAGAAGAATTTCAGAATCAGCTCCGTCACCGTCTCTCACTTAGAGACTCATTCCACTTCCCACCTAATCCTGTCTGCAGCAGACATACCATCAACAAACACGCTCACATGACTCTGTGTGCTGGGCTCAGTACGGTGGTGTAGTGGTTAGTATGGTGGTGTAGTGGTTAGTACGGTGGTGTAGTGGTTAGTATGGTGGTGTAGTGGTTAGTATGGTGGTGTAGTGGTCAGTACGGTGGTGTAGTGGTCAGTATGGTGGTGTAGTGGTCAGTATGGTGGTGTAGTGGTTAGTACGGTGGTGTAGTGGTTAGTACGGTGGTGTAGTGGTTAGTACGGTGGTGTAGTGTTAGTACGGTGGTGTAGTGGTTAGTACGGTGGTGTAGTGGTTAGTATGGTGGTGTAGTGGTCAGTATGGTGGTGTAGTGGTCAGTACGGTGGTGTAGTGGTTAGTACGGTGGTGTAGTGGTTAGTACGGTGGTGTAGTGGTTAGTAAGGTGGTGTAGTGGTTAGTATGGTGGTGTAGTGGTTAGTATGGTGGTGTAGTGATTAGTATGGTGGTGTAGTGGTCAGTATGGTGGTGTAGTGATTAGTATGGTGGTGTAGTGATTAGTATGGTGGTGTAGTGGTTAGTATGGTGGTGTAGTGATTAGTATGGTGGTGTAGTGGTCAGTATGGTGGTGTAGTGATTAGTATGGTGGTGTAGTGGTCAGTATGGTGATGTAGTGGTTAGTACGGTGGTGTAGTGGTTAGTATGGTGGTGTAGTGGTTAGTATAGTGGTGTAGTGGTCAGTATGGTGGTGTAGTGGTCAGTATGGTGGTGTAGTGGTCAGTATGGTGGTGTAGTGGTTAGTACGGTGGTGTAGTGGTTAGTATTTTGGTGAAGTGATTAGTACGGTGATGTGGTGGTTAGTACGGTAGTGTATGGTTAGTATGGTGGTGTAGTGCTTAGTATTGTGGTGTAGTGGTCATTACGGTGGTGTAGTGGTTAGCACGGTGGTGTAGTGGTTAGTACGGTGGTGTAGTGGTCAGTAAGGTGGTGTAGTGGTCAGTATGGTGATGTAGTGGTCAGTACGGTGGTGTAGTGGTCAGTACGGTGGTGTAGTGGTCAGTATGGTGGTGTAGTGGTCAGTATGGTGGTGTAGTGGTTAGTATGGTGGTGTAGTGGTTAGTATGGTGGTGTAGTGGTCAGTATGGTGGTGTAGTGATTAGTATGGTGGTGTAGTGGTTAGTATGGTGGTGTAGTGATTAGTATGGTGGTGTAGTGGTCAGTATGGTGGTGTAGTGGTTAGTACGGTGGTGTAGTGGTTAGTATGGTGGTGTAGTGATTAGTATGGTGGTGTAGTGATTAGTACGGTGGTGTAGTGGTTAGTACGGTGGTGTAGTGGTTAGTACGGTGGTGTAGTGGTTAGTACGGTGGTGTAGTGGTTAGTATGGTGGTGTAGTGGTTAGTATGGTGGTGTAGTGGTTAGTAGGGTGGTGTAGTGGTTAGTATGGTGGTGTAGTGGTTAGTATGGTGGTGTAGTGGTCAGTACGGTGGTGTAGTGGTCAGTATGGTGGTGTAGTGGTTAGTATGGTGGTGTAGTGGTTAGTATGGTGGTGTAGTGGTCAGTATGGTGGTGTAGTGGTCAGTATGGTGGTGTAGTGGTTAGTATGGTGGTGTAGTGGTTAGTACGGTGGTGTAGTGGTTAGTACGGTGGTGTAGTGGTTAGTATGGTGGTGTAGTGGTTAGTATGGTGGTGTAGTGGTTAGTAGGGTGGTGTAGTGGTTAGTATGGTGGTGTAGTGGTTAGTATGGTGGTGTAGTGGTTAGTATGGTGGTGTAGTGGTTAGTATGGTGGTGTAGTGGTTAGTAGGGTGGTGTAGTGGTTAGTATGGTGGTGTAGTGGTTAGTACGGTGGTGTAGTGGTTAGTACGGTGGTGTAGTGGTTAGTACGGTGGTGTAGTGGTCAGTATTGTGGTGTAGTGGTCAGTATGGTGGTGTAGTGGTTAGTATGGTGGTGTAGTGGTTAGTACGGTGGTGTAGTGGTTAGTACGGTGGTGTAGTGGTTAGTACGGTGGTGTAGTGGTTAGTATGGTGATGTAGTGGTCAGTATGGTGGTGTAGTGGTCAGTACGGTGGTGTAGTGGTCAGTATGGTGGTGTAGTGGTCAGTATGGTGGTGTAGTGGTTAGTACGGTGGTGTAGTGGTCAGTATGGTGGTGTAGTGGTCAGTATGGTGGTGTAGTGGTCAGTATGGTGGTGTAGTGGTCAGTATGGTGGTGTAGTGGTCAGTATGGTGGTGTAGTGGTCAGCACTGTCTCCTCACAGTAAGATGATCTGGGTTGGATTCCCGGTCTGGGTGGTTCTGTGTGGAGTGTGTATGTTCTCTCCGTGTTTGAGTGGGTTCCTCCGGGTTCTCCGGTTTCCTCCCACAGTCCAAACACATGTATGATAGGATCCTCACTTTAAACTGACCGTTGGTGTGAGTGTGTGTGAGTGTGTGTTGGTCATGTGATGGACTGGTGACCTGTCCACGGTGTACTCCGACTTTGCCTGATGATGCTGGAAGATGATGGATGGAAGGTAATCACAGCGTACTTGTGATAAGTGAGCAGGTTCTTGAATAAATCAGACACTCACAGACTGTAAACCTCCTCCGAGCTTTACTTGCAGGTTTGTTTTTACCAAAACAAGCCTAGTAAAACAATCCAGGGTCAAAACCCAGGGACATCGAGAGGTCAGTTGAAACCATAGAAACAAGTCAGTGACCCACTTGGTGTGCAACAGTGAAGTTGGCAATACTCTGTAAAGAGTGAGTTGAGTGTGAGCTGAAATACTCTCTGAGTAATTAAAAGAAATAGGAAACAGGTGAGAATGATCAGAGGAAGAATGAAGGCCTATTGGTTGAGGATGATGTAGAAGTCAGGTGATCTCTCAGTGGTTCATGGGAAATGGAGTTCTCAAGTTCATCTATAGACTGAGGTGATTGATCTCCATCTATCCAACACTCTGAAGCTGCACTTAATGATGATTGACTCGTTAACTCACTCACTATTTACTACACAGTGAATTCACTAGAGGACCAAAATACTTTTCAGACACCAAGTTCAGAAACACTGCTTCAGAAAAAGCCAGGGATGCTCGTACTGTCTGTCTCTCAGACCAACTATTGAACAGCAGGTTAGCCTGTTACTGATACCTCACGTGATCAGGACAGTTAACTTAAACTTACATACAGAGATGAAAATAAATGAAACAGAATGACAGAGAACACTTCAGGAACAACACTCCAAACTGGCTGACACACTATATAGTCTTTAATAGGAAGCGTGTGTGAACACAGCTGTAGTCTGCTTTGGCACCCAAGCAGAACTAAACAGTGGAATGAATCAGAACCAGTTCAAATGTTTCTCAGCTATGAGTTCAGTCATAACTGTTCCAAACCACAGACAAGTGCAGATAAAACCAGAGCTGGAGTTAGTTGGAAGAGATGTGGTGTTACATAGTTGAGCCAGTTGTATCTCACTGTTCAGTATAAATCACTATATTTACATTAAATCAAACTCACAGTTACAAACACCTTCCACAGAGAACCTACACACCATGTTTCAGAAGAACAGCAGCGTTTAGCTGAGCTTCATACACACAGAGTGCTCCAGTTTCCCAACTGGAACTCCAACTTCAGGCAGTGTTCCATCATAAACTTCCTAGTCGGAGGTCTGAAGGGTCTGAGTGGCGAATGTTTGAATCTGTAGTGAAGCTGCTGAACGTCTGTAACGTAACGTCTCCTCTTCATCACCTTCATCTGCAGAACTTCAGTTCCAGACCGCCGACAGACCCCCAACAGCAAAGCGCATCTCGTCACTCACACACACAGTGCTTACACAAGCCTTCAGTTCAGTGACGTACAGTGGGCGGAGCCTCTCTCTGTTCATAACTAATCAGCTATACACACCACCTGCTATCATCCAATCAGCCGTCTGCTTACTGTATGTACGTTGGGATGCTTAGATCCAGCAATGAGCTTAATCAGTCAATCAAATCAATCAGCACCTTTCAGACAAAGAAGATTGAAATTCTAGGTACTTTACAGGTGATTGAAGAAAATATTAAATAAAAGGAAAGAACACAAAAAAATAAATAAATAATAATAATAAATAAAATAATAAAATTAAACAGACTAAGAGAAAGTTTATACACTATATTAAAACAAGACTGAACAAATAGGTGTTTAGTTTACACTTAGAGATTTCAATGTTCTGAGCTTCTCTCACAGCAGCTGTAGTTGAATAGAATTTTAATTTAAGTGAAATGAATGAATGTAATCTGGATTAATCTCATCTTATTTGTGCAAACAGGAGTTTAATGAATGATGTTTGTAATGAAGCCGTGTTTGTTGTTATAAGAGTGAGAAGCAGCGAGATGGGCATGAGATTATATTCATGTTATCATGTTAACTGATAATCGATTGCGTGATCCAGATCAGTTTCAAAGCCAGTCTATAATATAAAGCAGTCATAAACACAGCCAGTGTGCGTGTGGGTTGCCAGCTCCTCTTCGTCTCTGCTCTTATTTCACACAGCAGTGAGGTTCTGTGGGTGTTTGACTCTGAAGCGCTCCTGACTGTGTGTTTGGATACACTCGGTTTTCCTCTGCTCGCCGTGCAGCGGTGCCTCGTCTCCGGATTATTCTAGATTAGTGAGAACTGGGAGTAATCCCTCGCGCCGTGTGTGTCAACACACAGCAGACAGGATGTCGGGGTCCCCAGGGCACGGCTGCCATCTCTGCAGACCCACATACACACAAACACACTGACCTCGTTATTGAGTAAACCTGTTGTGGCCCTCTCCGCCTGCCAGACAGCGCTCGCCCGCATCACGTCCTGTTAGTATGAAACACTAAACAGCAGGGAGACGGGAGCACAGCTGCCTCCTCGCCTTCCGGGGGACTGCAATCCTCTCTCAGGGTCTCGCTTCTACCAGGGAACTGCTGGAAAACACGAAAAGCTCACTCTCAGGTTAACGGTGATTAGTCACAGGTGAATCATAGCAAGACATATATCATATGTGTCCAATGCAAACCAAGCATCTCCATATTTAACATTTTTTAGTGTCGTCTGTATAAATTTTGGAACTCTGCTATCGTCCTTTACACTGTGTCAAAAGTTTATGATGACTGGACCAATAAAAATGATTAAAAACAACTTAGAATTAAATTTCCATTAAGTTCCATTAAGTTATCTTTGGATGAAGCAGTGATATCTTGGCAAGTGTTATGATGATGATATGTGTAATATTTATGTTTTATATATATATATATAAGTTATTTCCAGAAATTATTATTGCATATTTTAGGCAAGGCAAGTTCACTTGTATAGCACCTTTAATACACAGTAGCATCTCAAAGTGCTTTACATAAATAAAGAAACAAGAAACAAAGCATTACAATAAATCAGTTAAAAAAAATAAATAAATATAGAAATATATATATAGTTACAATACAGTTACACACAGCCAACAGTCCTGCATATGTAATTAATGTCAGTAGGTCAGGCTGAATTAACACAGGTCATACACTATCAGTCAAAAGTTTGGACACGACCCCCCAGGTTCTTCTTCTGTGTACTATATTAATAGTACTAATATTAGTGAATAAGTGTGAGGAGATCAGAACTATAGAATAGTCGGTATGGAATTATTCCTGGAGCAGAATTAAACATCTGGTTGAGTTTAAAGAATGTTTCGAGGGTCTTTTAGAAATGAGCTCATTTGCTCTGATGCAGGTTTACATACTTTGAACATTCTGACCAGCAGCTTCATGAGGAGCCACATGAGCTGCTTCTCTAACAGGACTGAAGAAGATAGTGTAGATGCTGAGATCTTGTTCTGATAAACAGGTTTGGTGGTTTTATAGCTCTTATAAAAATATACATTCTCATTTTTACATTTAAATACACTCAAATGTTTAAATATACTGTTTAATGTTATTATTGAAAACTACAAAATTACAGTATCTCAGTCACACTTATACAAACTGCCGTTCCTTCATTCTTTCATAAACGTTCATGACCAGCACTGCACACGTGTCCACAGTTAAAGGGCAATTTCACAGAATTTTCAAAATATCTGTTAAACAGTAAAGATAGTTTAATGGTTAAATGTAAACAGCGTCATTCGGAGAGGTTTGACGTGGGACGTTCCGGAGTACTGAAACCACCTGAATCAGAATTGTTGTTTGTGGTGATTGGTGTTCAGATGGCCACATCTAAAAGACCCTTCACAGTGAGTTATTAAAGGAATACATAAAAATATTCTGCCTGAGATATTTGAGACGAGAATACATTTTTTACATTAATTTTTTTATTTTTTTACAATACATTAAAGGTGAAAAGGCTACATGCAGGACGTTCTAACAAAAATAGTCCCCCCCCCCCAAAAAAAAAAAAAAAAAAATATATATATATATATATATATATATATTTAGATTTACTGCTATTTTATTGTTTTCTGTATTTCATATTAAAATTAAGAAGATGTATAGGTTCACTGGTGGGTTTGGCTAGACTTGGAGTTGATCAGTTTCTCTACAGTTTCACATCAAACCACTCTAAACTGCTTTATTCACATGTTAGTGATTGAACTCTATAGAAATTTTACAAAATCACTGAAGTTGCCCTTTAAAGTAAAAGTACACATGGAGCCACGTTTTCACGCATCCCTCCTTCTGTGACTGTCCACTCAAACTGAGCTTCATCCTTTGAAGCTGTGGTTAACTCTGTGTTTGTGTCCGGGTCTCTGCGGCCCCCTCTCCTGGCGGTGTTGTGTAACAGCGTGGGGTGCGAGTGGCTGTGCCTGTCGCTGTGGATTAGGGAGGCTCTGCTGAGGCTCCTCTGGCTGGGTCTGATAATGGGACTCCTGCTGGGTGGAGGGCAGCTCTGGCGGAGTCCGCGCTCAGGCACAGGGGCTTACGCTTGGCTACACTCGCAGCGGGGGGCACGCCACGCTGTCAGCCTGCGATATGGAGATGTTTCTGCAAGTCCTCCATGAGCAGATATAGGAGGGTGGGTGGGGGTTGGGGGATGATAGTGTGTGGGGGGGCGGGGGGTGGAGGGTCTGAGGATGGAGGAGTGTGTGTGTGAATGTATGAGTGTGTTTATGCTGATACATTCAGATTAGTGAAGCAACAAAGTCAAATACTTTAACTACTCATTATGAGTACAGTGTTTAAATACTTTTTAAAGTATTATTTTAGTTTTTATTGAAAGGACTAGTTCACCAGAATATCAAATTCCTGAATATTATATTTCATATAAACCTTCGGTTACATCTGCATTAGCTTTTTGGCTCTAGGACCAAACTAAAGAAGCGAGGTTCAGATACTAGACATGTCTTCAACTCACAGATTACATTGAAAGCAAGGAGAAAGTTCACTACGCCTTTATAACTGTACATAAATGTACACAGTCACACACATAAACACATAATGTGGCTTGAACAAAATGATAATATTTAAATATTTGAATATATCTGTTTGCAAATATCTGTATTTTCACTCACAGATGGCTGTTTTTCCACCTAAACACAATTAAGACACTTTAAAAGGAGTTAATTAAAGGAGAGAAAAAGAGTAAAGTAGTGAGTAACATGTCTGTACAGTAACAATGACCTTCATAAGCAGTCATATGAATGATCATTCCTGGAGTATTAAGTCAGCCAGTGCTATGGAAGGGCCAATACTGTAACAAGCCATTCACAATCCACACTCATTTATTTTTATATATCACAATTTTATATTATTAGAATATATATTCTATATTTCAGATATACTCTATCTTTATTGTTCCATGTGAGCAGCAGTTGTTAAAGCACTTCACTGTTTGTTGTACCGTTTATGACTCTGTATGTGACAAATACACATTAATTTGATTTGATTGTTTTGATTTATAATTATTTCTTGATCAGTAACACTTTCCATAAACCAGGTATCTATAATGCATTGTAAGTACATTTATATAGGATCTATTAAATCTATAAATCATTATAGTGCTTATAATACTTCACATAAGATTACATCAGTCTTTATAGTTGTACACATGAACTGTTATAACACCGCAGTATAAAGCTTTGTAGCACAAAGTGACATAATATGTTATAATGTGCACATTTGTTCTGATCTTAAATTGTGTGTTTGTTCGCATAAAGCTTTATAAAGATCCACAGTGGGGCTTTCAGTCTAGGGTTAGGGTTAATTTATCTCTGATTTATATTTATTTAATTCATTTATTTTCTGATTTAGCTCTAATTTATTTTACATATAAAGACTAAAAGCCCCACTGTGGATCTTTATATATATTAGGGCTGTGTATTGGCCTGGTGATACAATATGTATCGTGATACAGCAGTCACAATTCAATATATCACTATATATTGTGATATATTGTGATTTTTCGAGTCTTACTATTAAAACACACCACTGTATGAACAGGTTTGTTAGTGTTTACAATAGCAATGCGTCCTTGTGCTGCTTGTTAATGTTGGAGTGGAGCTGAAAATGGATTACAACACTGCCATCTAGTGGTCAGAGGTTTAAACACCACACGCAATGATTCACTGTCTGCCAGGAATCTACGTATCGATACTGTGTTTTTGAGAATCGACACAGTATCACAAAAAAAAATCCCGATATTTTTGATATATTCTTACACACCTAATATATACACACACACACACACACACACACACACACACCAATCAGCCATAACATTATAACCGCCTCCTTGTTTCTACACCCACTGTCTACTGTATTAGCTCCACTGACCATATAGGAGCTCCACTTACAGACTGTAGTTCAAAGACCACAGATTTAGACGATGTTATTGATCAGCTTTATGAAAAAATCTATGTTAATTTAAGCACCTAAGAACTTAAAAAGCACTATAAACGCTCTGCCCAGACTTTCGTTACGTAAGATCAGCTTAAATAAGAATATCTAAACAGAAGAAGAGCCGTACGGCTACTTTATACTTACATATACCTTTACACAACGGCTCAGTCTGATACAGTCCTTACTTATAGTTTACTGTTTTATCACCGTGTGATATCTCCACATTCTCCACACATTGTAAAATTCATGCTTCATAAAGTACATATAATTCTACTGGACCGTCCCTCCACGCTGATTCCTGCATCAAAGTCTGTGAACAGCAGCCGGATGAGCTCAGAGGGGTTCAGTGCGGGGTCAGTTTGTGCGGGCGGCGCTGGCGCTGCAGTCGTTCTGCATATACCAGCAGACGTTTCTCTTTTTATACTATAGCAGCCGCAACCGCAGCCGAGGCGCAGCTCATGTATGTGTGTGTTAGCAGCTTAAGCGGCGTGTATGGAGGAGATCAGAGGAACTCCAGGAGAGATGAAGCTTCTGGCTCCTCAGGATGCCTAATCCTACCCTGAGGAGGTAGAGAGAGAGAGAGAGAGAGAGAGAGAGAGAGAGACAGAGGAGAGAGAGAGAGAGAGAGAGAGAGAGAGAGAGAGAGAGAGAGAGAGGGACAGAGAGAGAGAGAGAGAAAGGAGGGAAGAGGTGGAGAGAGAGAAAATAAAAGAGAGAGAGAGAGAGAGAGAGAGGAAAAGAGAGGGAGAGAAGAGAGAGAGAGGAAAAGAGAGGGAGAGAAGAGAGAGAGAAAAAAGAGAGGGGGAGAAGAGAGAGGGAGAGAAAAGAGAGAGTAAGAAGAAGATAGAGATAGGAGAGAAGAGAGGGAGAGAGAGAAAAAGGGAGAGAGGAGAAAAAGAGTGAGAGGAAGAAAGAGAGAAGAGAGACGAGAGGGAGAGAGAGACAGGGAATGGGAAAGAGAGACAGTGAGAGAGGAAGGGAGATGGGGAGAAGAGAGAGATAGAAAAGAGAGAGTAAGAAGAAGACAGAGATAGGAGAGAAGAGAGGGAGACAGAGAGAGAGAAAGGTAGAGAGAAAGAGAAAGGGATTGAGGAAAGAAAGGAAGAGAGGAGAGAGAGAGAGAGGGGAGAGAAGAGAGGGAGACAGAGAAAAAGGGAGAGAGGAGAAAAAGAGTGAGAGGAAGAGAGAGAAGAGAGGGAGACAGAGAGAAAGGTAGAGAGAAAGAGAAAGGGATTGAGGAAAGAAAGGAAGAGAGGGGAGAGAGAGAGAGGAGAGAAGAGAGGGAGACAGAGAGAGAGAAAGGTAGAGAGAAAGAGAAAGGGATTGAGGAAAGAAAGGAAGAGAGGAGAGTGAGAGAGAGAGGAGAGAAGAGAGAAGAGAGGGAGACAGAGAGAAAGGGAGAGAGGAGAAAAAGAGTGAGAGGAAGAAAGAGAGAAGAGAGACGAGAGGGAGAGAGAGACAGGGAATGGGAAAGAGAGACAGTGAGAGAGGAAGGGAGATGGGGAGAAGAGAGAGAGAGAAAGGGAGAGAGGAGAGAGAAAAGGAGAAAGGAGAGAAAGAGTGAGAGGAAGAGAGAGAGGGGAGAGAAGAGAGAGAGACAGAGAAAGGGAGAGAGGGACAGTGAGAGAGAGAGGAAGAGAGAGGGGAGAAGAGAGAGAGAGAAAGAGAAAAGGAGAAGGAGAGAAAAGAGAGGGAAAGAGGAAAAGAAAGAGAGAGGGAGAGAGAGGGAGAAACTAAGAGAGAACAGACAGTGAGAGTGAGAAGAATAGTGAGAGAGTAAGAGAGAGAGAGAGAGAGAGAGAGAGAGAGCACCTCAGGGAGTGCAGCATCACGGGGGTCCCTCTAACCTCCTCCTGGTGCCACTCCTCTGCCAACTGTGCTCTTTCTCCATACAGCCGTACTGAGCGAGCGCTGTGGTCCTCCCAGTCCAGCTCTACCTCCATTAACCCCTTAAACTCTGTGCACGTACTTCTGATATAAATTACATCATTTTATTTATTTTTGAGTTGCACATAGAGTTCATCAATCTGTACTACTAGCATAGCTGCATCCTTTCATAGCAACTGTTACCAGGTTGGACATCCTACATAACATTTCCAGCTTACAATGCTATGCGACCAAACTGGTCTATGTCGTTGCAGCTAAATAATAAACATGCTTTTGTTATCATGTTAATGAAGCTAAACAACAAAGTCTAATATCCTCTAACTGATCCCAGTGAGGCATTTCACACACTACCAAAAAATAAATATCATTTAAAATTAATAAGATAAATAAGTCCACGGAGCAAGATCATCTGTAGCCTCGACTCGGAACAAGTTAGTGAAGTGAGTTAGACGTAGGAATGAGATTTACAGGTTGTGTCTTTTGGGGATTTGGAGACCTCTCTGGTAGAAATGTGCAACTGCATGTAGAATGTGTAGAAGTGTGTTGGATGTGCTCTAAGAGTGGATGAATCTGATGACTGTAAGTGTGGTGACAGTAGTGTTGCAGTAATACTAATACTGTGAAAGGCTAAGCACCACTTATGGACCCCCCTGGTGATTTCTCACTGGTTTAGATACTGAAAATATATAAACATGACATAAAACGAGTTTCGCTGCTTAATTTGCTTAAAATTAGATGATTTTAATTAAATTGATGGAAAAACCCAAGCTTGCTACGGAAATTCCTGAACATGTGACGTCACTGGTGAACAACAGTGAACAGCGCGGCGGTACAACAGCACTACGACGGACTGGGACTGAGAACGTTCCAGAACTGCTTCATCAGATTCTGATGATATTTCTGAATTTGAATATGAAAGAGCTGTAATGTAGAAATAGACCACCATATCACTTAGTCCTGATACTTTTAGACCACCATATCACTTAGTCCTGATACTTTTAGACCACCATATCACTTAGTCCTGATACTTTTAGACCACCATATCACTTAGTCCTGATACTTTTAGACCACCATATCACTTAGTCCTGATACTTTTAGACCACCATATCACTTAGTCCTGATACTTTTAGACCAGCATATCACTTAGTCCTGAGACTTTTAGACCACCATATCACTTAGTCCTGATACTTTTAGTCCACCATATCACTTAGTCCTGATACTTTTAGACCACCATATCACTTAGTCCTGATACTTTTAGACCACCATATCACTTAGTCCTGATACTTTTAGACCAGCATATCACTTAGTCCTGATACTTTTAGACCACCATATCACTTAGTCCTGATACTTTTAGACCACCATATCACTTAGTCCTGATACTTTTAGACCACCATATCACTTAGTCCTGATACTTTTAGTCCACCATATCACTTAGTCCTGATACTTTTAGACCAGCATATCACTTAGTCCTGAGACTTTTAGACCACCATATCACTTAGTCCTGATACTTTTAGACCACCATATCACTTAGTCCTGAGACTTTTAGTCCACCATATCACTTAGTCCTGATACTTTTAGACCACCATATCACTTTGTCCGAGACTTTTAGACCACCATATCACTTTGTCCGAGACTTTTAGTCCACCATATCACTTAGTCCTGATACTTTTAGACCACCATATCACTTAGTCCTGATACTTTTAGTCCACCATATCACTTAGTCCTGATACTTTTAGACCAGCATATCACTTAGTCCTGAGACTTTTAGACCACCATATCACTTAGTCCTGAGACTTTTAGTCCACCATATCACTTAGTCCTGATACTTTTAGACCACCATATCACTTAGTCCTGATACTTTTAGACCACCATATCACTTAGTCCTGATACTTGTAGACCACCATATCACGTAGTCCTGATATTTTTAGACTTTTAGGCTCTAGAACTCCTCTCGCTGGTTTCCTACACGCCCACACTGCTGGAACAGATCCAGACTTAAGATCCAGTCTGGTTTAAGTCTACGTCCCCTAGTGATGATCTTCAGACTGAGATGATCTACAGGTGACTGAGTGAGAGGACGGTTCTTTTTTGCTGTTTAAAGTTTAGGTTTAGTCACTTTCTGGATATTTGGGGGTCTTTGGGTCGTTTGCATTCCGGGGTCTCACTGTACATCCAATTACTGCAGCCAGAAACAGCACCACCTTTCTGTCAGTGTGTATAACTGTAAGTCCATCTTCTAGCGTTGTTCTCCACCATCTACGTCACACGCGTAACACCTACGGCAGTTTCCGAACAGTGGGCGGAGCTAAACAGTATTTTAAGCCATATTTCTTGACTTTGTAAAAAATAAGGTTTTCTGATTTTTAATAATCACACGTTAGGATCAAACTCTGCTGTGTTTATGTGTTTGACACTTTCATATTAGCTGGTGTTTAGCCTTTAAGTGTCGATACTAATAGATACTTGCATGTAAACACAGTATTGGTTATTTAAAAAAATATATAAATGAATTATAAAAAAACAACTCTCTCGACATGAATGAAATCCTGTAAATTAAATATGATAATTAAATATAATTGTAGTAAGCAAACAAAAAAAGATTTTCCTAAGAATATCATATATATAATCCTATAAGTACATGCCATTCAGTCAAGTATGTTGTATGTGTGACACAGAAATAAAATATTTGTGTATAAATTATTGTATTAATATCAGTTTATAGGTTTAGATACAAATAATGTCGGACTCAGTACTTAGTATTGGTCAGTTTTACAGAACAGGGATCAGAAAAGAGGAAGTGGTATCAGGACATGCCAAGTTGAGAGTATTCAAAGAGAACTTGTGCAAAGCTACAGTCTTCTGAGGGTGTAGGTGAATTATCTACCATCTCATCATCATTCTTATGAGTACAATGTTAATTTAGCCTTGAGCCTAAAGTGGAGCTAGGTCCAGAAAAGTCCAGTTAATATATATATATAAGATATATATACAAGCTATTTTGGATAATTTTTATTGGTCAAATCGTGATAAAAGCTGCTATAAAAAAAAACTACAAATCGGCAAAAATAGAGAAACGTTTTTTTGGGCCAGTGATATATATATATATATATATATATATATATATATATCACTGGCAATATATATATATATATATATATATATATATATATATATATATATATATATATATCACTGGCAATATATATATATATATATATATATATATATATATATATATATATATATATATATATATATATATATATATATATTTAAAAAAAAACAAAAAAAACATTTTTTATATTTATATTGTTTTATGCTTCTTCATAGCCTGCTTCTATACAGTACAAATCTAGAGTATTAATATGGAACAGCTTTTACTCCTCTGCGAAGTTTTTATCCTTCATTGCATTCAACTACAAGAGCATTAGTGAGGTCAGGTCCTGATATTGGATGATTAGGTCTCCACTCCAGCTCATCCCCAAAGTACTGGATGGGGCTGCATCACTCCAGACAATGCTGGGGGGCATTATACTCCTGTAGCTGATCCCTGGCATTGGAGCTGGGTAGCTGCTCCAGAGTGTCTCTCTGTATTGGCCGTGCTCGTATATGAAGATTATGTTAACTATACATGCCCAACTGAACCGCTGTACAGTAATAGGTGCAGCTTAACGCAGGCCTGAAATTAAACCTTCTTATCAGCAGCACACCGTATATATATATATATATATGTTCCAGCTTCGCCTTTGAGTGAGTTCCAGCACTGGACAGTAGATGTCACTAAATCTTTATTACACTATTGCCTCATGCCAGAGCTTCATCCCTCTGGAGGTTATCTTAAGAGAGCACACAGAAAAAAAATTTGTTTTTTGAGCTGCAATGCTGTTTATGGTAACTGTCATATAATTTGTATGAGGAGCATATGGCAGAACATATAAACCTATTATAAACCGGCTAGACTTAAAACTGTTTCTAGGCAAAAACACACATTTTGTCTACCATGCAAGTGATATACAGACCAAATCAGATTAGCAAAGTTATTAAAACGGCTGGGAAGAGCAGGTTTTTAGAGCAGACTGTACAGAAAGTACTGTACAAGAGTTTTAGTCACTTGAGGACATTATTATATATATAGATCTATTGGTTTCAAACATTAAGTTATTATTTACTCAGTAAAATATTTTATGAATTAAATAGTAAACAGTATTAATAGAGTAAGTAAAGCTTTTCTATACGTCAGTGTGTTTATTTAACTCTTTCCAAGCTTCTCCTAAACAACCCAGTATTATTATCAGTTCTCATCTAATACCTGCTTTGACTGCTCAGTACTTCATTAAGCTAAATCAAGATTTGCTGCTGAAGGAACTGAACACATTCATACAATGTCTGGGGCGTCCAGGAGAAATCTGGAACCTAACTTTGTTCTTCAAACTGGATCAAGATCTGATCTACTTCTCTCACAATAACATATTCATGTTACTTTGTATTGTATGTCTGATTATTTACATCTGTTCTAATCAGATCTGCTGCTCTTACTGGTCAACATAAACTTATTGATCAGATTAAGGCTTTTAAACTGTCTAAGCCTAGGTGAAAAAAACTTTTGCATGGTGTGTACATTGTATATATACAGTCAAAAGTGTCAGGACACCCTTTTATTTCAGAAGCGAAAAATGACGTATCTGAACACCCCAGCAAGTAACGGGTGAGGGGGGCCATCTTTTAGGCTATGTCCCGAACATGGCCGACATCTTGAAAGCCGCCATCATCAAGAGGAAAATGACTTCTCATCAGGGTGTCCTACAGAGTAATATCGGGGTGGAAGCTGAAGCTCAGTAGAAGTTGGGTGATGCAGCAGGACAATGACCCTAAACACTGAAGTAAATTAAGCCCAGACCTGAATCCAATAGAGATGCTGTGGAATGACCTGAAGAGAGTTGTTCACCCCAGACATTCTAAGAATGTGGCTGAGCTGAAGTGAGTTGGTAAGAAAGAATGGTCCAAAATTCCTCCTGAACGTCGGGCAGGTCTGATCAGCAGCTTCCGGAAACGCTTGTTGGAGGTTTTTGCTGCAAAAGGAGGTTCAACCAGTTTTTAAATCCAAGGGTTCACTTACTTTTTCCACCAGCACTGTGAATGGGAAACGAATGCGTCCAATACAGACATGGAGTATTATAAGTGAGCATGTGGTATTAGGTTAGGGTTATTTCAAAGACTTTACATACTTTCTCTTGTCACTATATATATATAGTCACTTTATATACACCATACACATTTCCATGCACAAAGAAAAGGTCTCCAGAGCTGATTAAACACACAAACACACAGTCCTGTCATCACAACCTATCATATGAATAAATGTGCTTCAGCAAAAAGAAAAAGAAAGAAAACTTTGGTGGAATATAGAGCGACTGTTCTGAAAACATGAAACAACCCAAAGCATTTCATCCTGTTTACTCTCTTGCAGAAGTGTCCTTTAGAGTGCTTTCAGCTGACAATATGAAATCACAATTGATCAAATGCGGCATACTTTATGCGCCCATGAATAATTTATCGGCAAATGGGTGCATGATTCTGTTTTTTAATAATTCATTACTCTCAAGGAGCCTGGCATCGCAGCAGCTATGATTAAAAGCCAACGAAATCCATTGGAATCGATAGTGGTGAGGAAGAGTTTTGGTTTTGTGTTTTTCCTGGAAGAGCTGCTCCGCGGCGGCACTTTGAGTCTTAGCCAGAGCAGAACGTTGATTTGATTACATACATTTACCGCAGCCACAGCCTCGCTCTGCCTTCACAGCTCCTCTGTTCTCACCGCCGGCGCACATAAGAGATGCCTATGTGTGATAGAGAAGATAGTGAAGCACCTGTTCTTCCCGTGTTTGCCTTTCTCAAATCAGCAGAGAGGGGTTTCACTATGATGCTACGACTTTTAAGACCATGGAGACGTATTTTTAGAACCTGGAGCCCATATCCGCTGAAGTTTAGCAGTGCCGTCTGCAGAGTGTGAGCTAAACTAGCAGTGTTGTGTGAGTTTAAAAAGACAGTAGAGGCTGACGAGGCCTGTCAGTCTCAAAATATCTCACAGATGTCAGAAGGAACCTAGATATTGCATCAACATAGTTAGAAACTGAACAAATACTAGAATTATCTTATTAAATAAATCTGATAACGTCTAAGATTCATAGCCAGCTGTGAATCCCAACATGAGATATGTAAACTCCGTAAGTCGTCAGTAATGCCCCATGATGATCCACAGGCCCACTGATCTATTGGTCATACGACATAACAGCAAATTTTTTACTCACATATAGTCTCATGCATGTATTTCTATTTTAACTAATGCTGCATTCCACCCATAACTGTCTACAGTCAAAAGTTTGAACACGCCTCCCCAGGTTCTTCTTCTGTGTACTATATTAATAGTACTAATATTAGTGAATAAGTGTGAAGAGATCAGAACTATAGAATAGTCGGTATGGAATTATTCCTGGAGCAGAATTAAACATCTGGTTGTGTTTAAAGAATGTTTAGAGGGTCTTTTAGAAATGAGCTCATTTGCTCTGATGCAGGTTTACATACTTTGAACATTCTGACCAGCAGCTTCATGAGGAGCCACATGAGCTGCTTCTCTAACAGGACTGAAGAAGATAGTGTAGATGCTGAGATCTTGTTCTGATAAACAGGTTTGGTGGTTTTATAGCTCTTATAAAAATATACATTCTCATTTTTACATTTAAATACACTCAAATGTTTGTTTTAGTAATATTTGTGTACATGGGCTTTAACTTCACTGTTTACACTCGTCTCTTAACATATTGACATCTAAACACCTTTGAAACTATAAACATAGATATTCAGGTAGGTGTTTCCAAACTTTTGACTGGCAGTGAATGGTAGTCACTTTGTAGTTTAAATGTGTGGAGGTTGAAAATTATGCAGTTAAATGCAGCATATATAAGGTGCTATTATCCTATAATTCAGTTTAGGACTACACACTTAATTAGACAAAACCAAGATCTAGCAAATACGGCTGCAATTAGTTTTGTTGTGTAGACAGAAAGTGCAGAACTGCACCCCCTGCTGGTTGCATTTAAAATATTTAAAATTCTTATTTTGCTGTAGCAAAACTTTTAGTATCAGATTAAAAACGAAAGCAGTGAATGGTTACACAGCATAAGCAGTTCAGGAATAATTGTTGCTAGGCTGTTGCTATGGTCTCCCAGGTGGTTGCTTAGATATTGCTAAGATATTGTATACTGACAAGTGGTTGTCAAGTGGTTATTGTAAATGAAAGGGAGTCTATGGGAAGAATGAGAGATGAATTAACAACAAATAGGGGAGTGCAGGTCAGTATGACTGTGGATTAGAGTTGGAGTGAGTGAGTTCCGGCAGTTTGCTGGCAGTAGATTAAAGGAAAGGGTTCTACAGGAAAAAAGAAGGATGGAAAAAGGAGACAAACAGATTAGTTCTTACATGATCTTCCATAGAGCTGATTAAAAAAACAGCTGAAATATAATAAGCATCATCTCCGGTTGGGCTCTGACATCCTGTTCAGTCAGTTTCTCAGTTCACAGTAAAGGTGTTAGATAAGGTTGAGGTCAGGAACCTGTGCTGAAAGAGGAGAGCAGTTCCTCAAACTGGACGAACACAATTTCATTGCACACTGTAGCATTAAGATTTCGCTTCACTGGAACAAACAGGACCAAACCATGAAAAACAACCCCAAACCTGAGTTCCTGCTCCACCAATCTACTACAGCTACTGCAGATGGCAGTACGCATTAAGGTAGGTGTTCTGGTGGCATCCACCAAGTCGGTGGAGCCTGTTTCGTCTCTCCAAACATGCTGTTTTGCCCCAGAAAATCAAGGCAGTTAGTTTGGAATCAAGGTAGTTGTTTGGCTATGAAACCCAAATCAATGAATTTCCCTCTGAGCATTATTTGTGCTAGTGTTTCTTCCAGAGACAGCTTTCCTCACTTCCAAATAATAGCAGTTGATATGCAGGGGAAGTCTGATTCATTGACTTGGAAAGGTGGGATTCAGTGCAAGACTCACAGTTCTTTAGCACAAACCATTCAATGAGAGTCAATTGTAGATGTTCACTGTGACAGGTTAGATAATCACAGGGCCATAACGTCTTGAATGACTCTTAAACACTGCATGTTAGACTCCAAATACTCATCGTTCATGTGTTCTCTCGGAGGAGGGTTAATCTACAGAGCCGCTATGTGTGATACTGAACAGAACCCTGTTTCTGGGTGTCAGGAAAAGGACAGTATTTGTGTATCCTTCAAAGAGAACGTGAGGTAATTACCAAGAGAGTTATTATTCTGTATCTGTTGACAATTATGACTTTACTGACATGCCAGATCACTTTTTTTAATTACATTGCACTCACGACCCACTCCTTGTTCATGTTGCTCATGTTGGAGTCTGATGCTGGAAAAATCCAGATTCATTAATGAAATCTTAATTAATGCAATGAGTGTTGATGTAATAGTTGCACCCACTAATAAGAAAGGGTGTGTTTGTACTTGTGCAAGTGAGGTTTTTTACTAAGTTGAATCAGACACAGAGCACCAGTCGTGCCACTCAATAAAAGTTATTAAAAATAATGTGTGCAATATGTTGTTGTACCGTTCACACTCAACCTAACTACAACCTAACCAGGGCATGTAATAC
>CM038714.1:20927597-20945097 GCA_021613375.1 Megaleporinus macrocephalus
TATGTATTCTGTATGTATACTGTTTGTATACTCTATGTATACTGTATGTAAACTCTATGTATACTGTATGTATACTGTATGTATACTCTATGTATACTGTATGTATACTGTTTGTATACTCTATGTATACTGTATGTATTCTGTATGTTTACTGTTTGTATACTCTATGTATACTCTATGTATACTCTATGTATACTCTATGTATACTCTATGTATACTCTATGTATACTGTATGTTTGTATTTCCACCTGCTGTCTGAAATGCTTTGTTTGAGCTCCTGTGTCTTTAAGGCCCGCCTCCTCATGAGCCCAGAGTGCTCTGATTGGTGAACTCACCCACCTGACTGGTACACCACCTGAGTGGAGAGGAAGAGGACTGGAATTGTAAAGAGGTGCTTCAGGTCTGGTGTGTAACTTTGGGCTTTAGGACTGCGTGTGAGTGTGTGTTGGCCATGTGATGGATTGGTGACCTGGGATTGGCTCCAGCCCCACTGTGACCCCAACTAGCAGGATAAAGCGGAAGATCATGGATGGGTGGAAATATGGAAATGTAATTAACTGTTCTCGTACAGCTGTGGTCCTTAGCGCTGGCTCTCGAGGACCCCCTGCCCTGCACATTGTAGTGTTTCTCTGTTCCCAACACACCTGATCCAGCCAATCAGCTCATTACCAGCCCCTCACTGAGCTGAAGTAGGTACATTAGAGCAGAGACACACTAAACTGTACAGGGCAGGAGGTTCTCCAACACTACGACAGGGAACCAGATCAGTGCAGCAAAGTCTGTATCTGATCAGTAAGTGTCTGATCACCAGTAAGAGCAGCAGATCTGATTAGAACAGATGTAAATAATCAGACATACAATACAAAGTAACATGAATATGTTATTGTGAGAGAAGTAGATCAGATCTTGATCCAGTTTGAAGAACAAAGTTAGGTTCCAGATTTCTCCTGGACGCCCCAGACATTGTATGAATGTGTTCAGTTCCTTCAGCAGCAAATCTTGATTTATCTTAATGAAGTACTGAGCAGTCAAAGCAGGTATTAGATGAGAACTGATAATAATACTGGGTTGTTTAGGAGAAGCTTGGAAAGAGTTAAATAAACACACTGACGTGTGGAAAAGCACTACTTACTGTATTTATTTTATTTATTAATTTACTTATTTTAATTTTGATTGGTAAGTAACTTCCAGCCTGAATATAAGTCCCATTTGTGAATGGATTCCACGTCAGGTCTGTTGGATCTACAGCAACAAACAGTGTAGGAGATGGAAACAACATACTTTACCTTTAATGTATGTCAATGGAACCAGAAGTATTTTGACTTTGAAGTGTACAAACAACGTAAACGCCAGCTGCTGCATTCAATTGATGTAGACAAATAAAAAATGGACAGACATGTTTTTCTTTGGAGATGTATCCCGAGACCCTGTGTTTGTGAATTAGCGATCAAACAGCTCTATTTCCTCCACCGTCAAACCCGTCCAGCAGGGATGAGAATGGAGCTGCCACCGCGGGCGGGGGCGATACGAGGCCTCCTCCAGGCCACATTAGTGTGCAGACAAAAAGAGCCGAGCTATCGGCTTTTGCCCCATAGGTGCGGGGGTAGATGAGAGACCCCCATGGAGGATGCAACTCAGCAAGGCATCGGCACAAGTACCCCAGGCACCATTTTGAATAAATACACCTCCTCCTCCTCCTCCTCCTCCTCCTTCCCGCGGCCCCTATGAATATTCAGCGCGACAAAGTGAGTCTCGAAGAGATCGGTGGGCTGTTTTCTCAGGACTCGTGTTCGAGAGACCCGCTCTGCCTTGCTTCCTAATAAACACGGGTCATTATTTTTCTCAGTGCGAGACAGAGCAGGGCACACCAGGTCGCCGGGACGCTCCAGAATTCCGCTTTCGAGGCGGGGTCCGCTCTAACTCGGCTCGGCGCCGTGTGGAAAGGAGTGTTGTTTTTCTTTCTCTCTCTCTTTCTTTCTGTTTTTTTTCCACACCTCACAATGACGAGTGGCATCAGTGCTACTGAGGTCTGCTTTCTTTGATTCCTCATGAATTATTCAAGCGCGCGAGCAGCGAGTGTGGCGCGCCGAGATGGAGCGCTGTGGGGTGTAAAATTTGGGCTGATTTTTAGCGGATATAAAGGGGGCTACGGGGAGGCGTAATCATCGGCGCCATTCGCACTCATTAGAGCGAGAGCCGCTCGAGCTTTTTCACCGAGCTGAATTAGCTCGACTCTCGTTATCGCCGGCCCCATGAAATAAAGCCGTGGAGGCAAAGGAGGAGGTTGAGATACGGAGAGTCAAGAGGGGCCAGACTGCTGTTGGGGAAGCTGATGAGGGGGGGGGGGGGGGCAGAAGGCTTTTGGGGGAACCATAATTAATAACAGTCTAATTAGGCTGGAAAGGAGGAAGAAACAAAGCTAGCCAATCTTCCTCCGAACAAGTTGTGGGGAAGAGGTTGAACAAGCCGGGGTGGACGTTGACGGCGAGCGTCTACTGGGCAAGACTGGTCCAACCAAACGCATCACAATGTCAAAGCATGGTCTGATTATAATGAAGCTGCTTGAAGTGGAAGTGCTCGAAAGTCACAGCGCTATCTGAGACTTCCATCCCGACTGGAGAAATCAAAGCCTGGGATTCTGACAGAGGATGAGAGGGGAGCTCGTCTTTGAATGGGTCTGAAAAAGCGCTTACCCCAGCATCTTTTCTTCAAGTTTATTATTTTGGATTCCCGCTCGGTAGACGCTTGACAGCATCTTGGCAGCGAGCTGCCTCTCCGTTTCCCTGAAATGGTTCGAATTCAAAGAGCCTTCAGCTCTGAGGTTCTCCCACCACGTGAAAGGAAGACACCACTGCTTAAAACGTCTTTGTTGTATTATACATTGAATCCATTTAGGCTCTTTTTGCTCAATAATTCAGAGGCAGTACAGCACATTATAACATATCCTCATCCTCATCGCTCTCAGGTCCGTACGACTCGCTATGATCTCCTTCCTGTGGGCAATGGCCAGTGACTTGCTATCAATGGGCGTATTTGAGTGTTTGGCGTTCGCTGCTCTTTGGTGAGTGGATGCTGTAGTAAAGTACGGTCTGCTCAAATTAGCTGACGATTAGCTGGAAACTCTCCTCATCCAAGTGAAGAGAGTCAACCTCACTACCTCTAAACTCTCATGAATACTGTATGGCAGCTCTTCATAACTGTGTACACTCGGTACGCCCATGTTTGCTGGGTCTCTATAGCCGTCCTTTGATCATCCCCCACATCCAGGAATCAAATCAAATAAAAGCTATGTAAATCCCATCCCAGTGGACAGGAGTGCCCCCGCTGCTCCTGCTGCATTATTGAGGGTGAATTGGCTGTGCCATCACACACCAGGCCCACCTCTTATCCATTATTTAAGACTGCGCAGCATTGGGACTCTTTGACCTCCCATTATGAACAGTCATGCCTCCCGTAGTCACTCCAGCAGGGCTTGTGACTGATTGACAATAAGTAAACATCTCAAAGCCAGGAAGTGTGAAAAGGGGTTCCATTTGGAAGAAATGTACTGACCCTTACTTCCAAGAGAGCTTCTACCAAGCGGTGGAGGTCAGAGGTCCAGTAAGAGCTAGATCATTACTGAGAAATGGCCTTGGAGTTGGTCTCGTCCAGCGTTCGCGTAAGGCCGCTTGAGAGCTCATTGAATTTTAATGGTGCTTTTTTTTAAATGGCTCTTAACAAGCTCACACTTTCTGACCCTGATTTATAAAAACTAGAGTAGAAAAAAAGGAGGATTCATTTTCTTATCGGCTGATTCTAATCCTCTCAGCTTCCTATGATTGAGAGGAGCTTTGAGGTTTTCCGTCCACCTATTTATTGGTATTGAAGGATGTTTACTTGACTCCATCTGTCCTCAATGACACCCAACGGCACTTTCTCTTTTACCAGCTATTAATCAGACAACAACAAAACACATGCACATACAAGACATCTGCTCAAACTGGTATTTACATTTTTCCAGGAAAAACAATTCCGAGTAATTTATTAGCCAGAGTACATACGGATTCAGCGATGATAACAGTTTGGATGTTGACTGTACAGGGACATGTGTGGACATGCAAAGTCAACTGAAGATACGGTGACAATCAATAACGGTGTAATATTTTGTCTTAGAATAGATACTGAAAGAATATATATATATATATATATATATATATATTTGGACACGCCTCCCCAGGTTCTTCTTCTGTGTACTATATTAATAGTACTAATATTAGTGAATAAGTGTGAAGAGATCAGAACTATAGAATAGTCGGTATGGAATTATTCCTGGAGCAGAATTAAACATCTGGTTGTGTTTAAAGAATGTTTAGAGGGTCTTTTAGAAATGAGCTCATTTGCTCTGATGCAGGTTTACATACTTTGAACATTCTGACCAGCAGCTTCATGAGGAGCCACATGAGCTGCTTCTCCAACAGGACTGAAGAAGATAGTGTAGATGCTGAGATCTTGTTCTGATAAACAGGTTTGGTGGTTTTATAGCTCTTATAAAAATATACATTCTCATTTTTACATTTAAATACAGTCAAATGTTTGTTTTAGTAATATTTGTGTACATGGGCTCCACTATTTACACATTTATATTTGATACATGGTTCTTAACTGAGAGCTTCTTAGGTTGCATCAAGTAAAGCCCCAAGTCATAACCACCACATCCCTCTTCAACATCTCTCCCAAACCAAAACCAAACATGCTGAAAGAAACTAACTCTGATTGTGTTGCCAGGAAGAGAGAGGAGAATAGATTGAAAGCAAACCGCTCTATAGACTGGTCAACCAGACAACAACAAAATCAAACCCTCAGAGCTGCAGACCGCTCCCAGACACCGGCTCCATGCGCTCATGTGGTCAGAATACATTCCATGCGTTAACTCCTTCCTCCTCCGACACAGTCACACGTACCGCATCTGTTTGAGGAGGGTAAACGTGACCCAGGCGCCCGTCCTGCAACCCGGCCTGCCTGCTGCGTATGATTGATGACGGGCGTTCAGTCGGCACAATGAGCCGCCGCCTCTGCGAGTCTCACATGTACAAATATTCATAAACTGAACGCGTTAATTAGAAAAAAAGATGCACTAGGAGCTCGTTAACCCTCCACGCAGGCGTTTCCCATCTCTGGAGACTCTCTCACCGCCTGTCCCAGGTGTGCGAGTGCCAGACGCGCTAGCTAGCGCACACGCTACTGTGATATGTGACATGAAACACAGCAAATCTGTCAGCGCGCTGTTAGCCTCCAACGGCTGACTGTCTAATAAGCTCCAATTGCTCATCTAAGTGGCATAAATACTCAACGTCTAGCTAATTAACGGAGCTACCCGTAAGTCAGGTGGTCCGAGCGCCGGCGCTGGAGCTCGTTCTGAGTTGTAAACAAGGGCTCAGGCGGTTCGATACGTGCTCACATGCTAAACTTGTTATGACTCGCAGAGTGGCTCGAGGATCGTTTGATCTGTTTAGAATCGGTGAGTGTCCATCCATATATTGATTGACCTGTCCACTGCCCGGCTCTGCGCAGGCAGACAGTTAAGGGTGGAGGGAAGATGTCATATTATGGGCTGTTTTGAAAACAAACACAGCAAGACTGTAAGCGTGTGCTTTATTAATAATAGGACTCTAATATAATAATATAATATAATAATAGCTCTACTCTGGAATCTGTCTACCATTACAGTCTTCAGCAGATTGGCTCTCATAACCTGCCTGACCACTGGGTTCAGTCTGGAATCAAATCAGCTTCCAGTGACACTACCTGTGAATCCTGTATGCATCATAAATGCATTAATACTGTGTTATATGCCATACACAATGTCTTATAACACTAAGCTTTTATAATTGCTATTAAGTAATTAGAATTACACACCCATTACAAAATTAGGTCAAGTTTTATAAGACATTATTATATGTGTTCATAAGACTATGTTGTCATACAGGGTTTATAACAGGTCATTACAGGCTTTAAGTGAAGTGTAATTACATTCAGCTGTTGCCAGTTTTGTTTTTCCATTAAGAACCGTGTATCAACCCCCAGCTCCAGCTCAGACCACACCTCTATGATAATGCTGTTTTTGCCAGCACCCCTACGGGACTCTACTAGCTAACTGGGAGCTGTAATGGTTTTGTTTTTGTAATGGTTTTGTTTCCAACCAAACCTGGCAATACAATAACACTACAATAAAGGTTTAAACACATCAATAAACAATAGAGGGTATCCATGTGATGCCACGGTTGGCGGACGTCACTCTAGTTGTGCCCACTGAGTGACAGAATAAGACAAAGTGGCAACACACTATCAGTCAAAAGTTTGGACACACCTACCCAGGTTCTTCTTGGACTAAAGCTGTTAATACAGGACGTATAAGAAGAGAGCACAGCTAGTGCTACTGTAACTATATTCAGCTGTAATCACTGTTGTTTCCACTGGCTTTGAATGCTTTATAAGCTTGTTATAAGCTTGTTTAAAGTGTTATAAATTACTTAAACGGTGCAGCAGGTCTGGTTGTCTTACATTGTTGTGATCCAGAAAATGGACTAGAACTTTGTCACAGCGGTTATTGTGCATTACAGCATTTACGTTTACAGCGTTCTTATGGATAGACGTTAGAATGTTATGAAAGCTGACCTTATAAAGGTATAAACGTTTATATTATAAAGTGTATTACATGAATCTATAGCTATTTATAGACAAGTGTACAAGTGTAAGCTTTAGGTATGACATATAACAAAATATAAATTCATTAATAATGCATTATAACCGGACTCGTTACCAAATTCCTTGGCCTTAAACTAGAGTTGTACTACTTTTGTGTTGTGTTAATTGTCCTGTAGCTCAGCATCACACTGCTCAACCTCTCTAGTTTGAAAGAATTTGTGATATTATATCTACTATGATTCAGTTGGTCAGTGTTGTCTCACTGCAGCTCCCAGCATGCATTAGGTAAATCCTCCTCACAGCCGTTGTAGAAATGTTGTCATTGCTGAAATGCTGTTTATAATTACGGTCATGCTGAAGTGGAAAGTCCTGGATTTCAATCAATCACAGTCTACGATGCCATCAATGTTTTAGCCAGAGGCTTTTGAACCCCTGACCCCCCTCCCCCCGACCCCCCTCACACAGTAACTGCAGTGATTATGGACTTAAACGAGAGAAGAGTGTTGATTTTTTAAGGTCAAATTCATGTCCATTAGACGTGGGGGACATGTCCTCTGCGGTCTTTTGCATCTCAGTAAATGGAGCAGATCTCATCGTAGCTAGTACAGGCGTCTCTCCTTTCCTCTTTCCCTCCCTCCTTCTCCCTCACTCGTCCACTCGTCTCCTGCACCCTCGTCTGCTCTGCTGCTGAGTTTGAGTGAAGACCCACGTCCTACGCAGGGCAGTACTTACGGTGCGTTTCCATGTAAAAAGCCTGACGTGATAGGAGCGGGACGCGGAGGCTCGTCTGAAGACGGTGACAGGCTGAGTAATAAAAAGCTAATCGTCAGGTTCATTACGCTGAACTGCAGCAGAGACTCAGTGATCGATGACTGGATCAGCACTCTGGAGAAAATGGGACATTTATTAGAATGTTTTGCTTGTTTGTTAGACGTTCTCCTGCAAACCATCACTGGAAAATGTTCCTCACAGGATGTATGGAAGCCTAGAGCCTGTGTTCTACTGTTCTCAGAGGTTTTAATGTTCCATTACTGGCCTGTACATTACTGGTTATATACTAGCCTAATCATACAGTATTGACAAACTTCAAACTTCCTTTAGATGCAAACACACACAGACTGTATAGTATAAAGCATATATTTTCTATATTTTTCCAGTGTTTCTGGCTTTCTGCCCAATGAGGACACACCTAACTGAATATTTAGATCTGAATATGTTAAGAGACGAGTGTAAATAGTGAAGTTGGAGCCCATGTACACAAATATTACTAAAACAAACATTTGAGTGTATTTAATTGTAAAAATGAGAATGTATATTTTTATAAGAGCTATAAAACCACCAAACCTGTTTATCAGAACAAGATCTCAGCATCTACACTAACTTCTTCAGTCCTGTTAGAGAAGCAGCTCATGTGGCTCCTCATGAAGCTGCTGGTCAGAATGTTCAAAGTATGTAAACCTGCATCAGAGCAAATGAGCTCATTTCTAAAAGACCCTCGAAACATTCTTTAAACACAACCAGATGTTTAATTCTGCTCCAGGAATAATTCCATACTGACTATTCTATAGTTCTGATCTCCTCACACTTTTTAATTTTTGACTGATAGAAGAATAAACAGTGACACTCAGGACTCTTAACTGACTCACAGTAAAGCTATTTATATATAGATAAAATATCATCACTGTACAAAGAAAAACAAGCTTCATTTCACAGCAGCAGCTGCCGTTTATATCCTGTGACAGTTTCATGCTTCATGCACCAACAGAAATACTCCAAATTAGCTTCTGGTTCCACTGACTTACAGTACAAGTAAAGAACATTGTTGGTCCTCCTGTAAAGTTACTGCACAACACCAGAAAAGACAGTTAGCTTAGTAGCTACTACAGTGCTAGCAAGAAACACCACCATACTAACCACTACACAACCATACTAACCACTACACCACCATACTGACCACTACACCACCATACTGACCACTACACCACTGTACTAACCACTACACCACCATACTAACCACTACACCACCATACTGACCACTACACCACCGTACTAACTACTACACCACCTTACTAACCACTACACCACCGTACTGACCACTACACCACCGTACTAACCACTACACCACCATACTAACCACTACACCACCGTACTAACCACTACACCACCATACTAACCACTACACCACCATACTGACCACTACACCACCATACTGACCACTACACCACCATACTAACCACTACACCACCATACTAACCACTACACCACCATACTAACCACTACACCACCGTACTGACCACTACACCACCATACTAACCACTACACCACCATACTAACCACTACACCACCATACTAACCACTACACCACCATACTAACCACTACACCACCATACTGACCACTACACCACCATACTAACCACTACACCACCCTACTGACCACTACACCACCATACTAACCACTACACCACCATACTAACCACTACACCACCATACTAACCACTACACCACCATACTAACCACTACACCACCATACTGACCACTACACCACCATACTGACCACTACACCACCGTACTAACCACTACACCACCATACTAACCACTACACCACCATACTGACCACTACACCACCGTACTAACTACTACACCACCTTACTAACCACTACACCACCGTACTGACCACTACACCACCATACTAACCACTACACCACCATACTAACCACTACACCACCATACTAACCACTACACCACCATACTAACCACTACACCACCATACTGACCACTACACCACCATACTAACCACTACACCACCATACTAACCACTACACCACCATACTGACCACTACACCACCATACTGACCACTACACCACCGTACTAACCACTACACCACCGTACTAACCACTACACCACCGTACTAACCACTACACCACCATACTGACCACTACACCACCATACTGACCACTACACCACCATACTGACCACTACACCACCATACTAACCACTACACCACCGTACTAACCACTACACCACCATACTAACCACTACACCACCGTACTAACCACTACACCACCATACTAACCACTACACCACCGTACTAACCACTACACCACCATACTAACCACTACACCACCGTACTAACCACTACACCACCATACTGACCACTACACCACCATACTGACCACTACACCACCATACTAACCACTACACCACCATACTAACCACTACACCACCTTGCTAACCACTACACCACCATACTAACCACTACACCACCATACTGACCACTACACCACCATACTAACCACTACACCACCATACTAACCACTACACCACCATACTAACCACTACACCACCATACTAACCACTACACCACCATACTGACCACTACACCACCATACTAACCACTACACCACCATACTAACCACTACACCACCATACTAACCACTACACCACCATACTAACCACTACACCACCATACTGACCACTACACCACCATACTAACCACTACACCACCATACTGACCACTACACCACCATACTAACCACTACACCACCATACTAACCACTACACCACCATACTAACCACTACACCACCATACTGACCACTACACCACTTTGCCACTTTGCATAGAATTAAAATATGAATTATAGAGTTTATTTTTTCCAGTATGTTTGGTTTTTGTGTTGGAGAGATGTTGGGCTGTTGTTGAAGAGGGATGTGGTGTTTATGACCTGGAGGTTTATTTGTTGTAACCCACGAGAAAAAGCATGTTCAGCTGTAAATTAGCTACTAGAGTCCCGTAGCGGTGCTCGCACAAACACAAAAACAGCATTATCACAGAGGTGTTTTGATATGTGTGATCCGAACTGGAGGTCCGGCTGTAATGGTCACGGGTCCCCACTGTATATAACCTTCATATTAAAGGTTGATACATGGTTCTTAAGGGAACCATCGATGATTCTTCTATGGCCTCACTCAGAGAGTATAAAGTAGATTTTTATGTTTTGTTTTATATCATTAGAAGACACTTTGAATTCTGACTGTGAATATAAACAGCTGACAATCCAACACTGGCTTTATAGACTCTTATACATTTAGCACATCAAAGACAATTATACATGTAAATATTAACCATGCATCAAATTCAAATATGAACTGTACATATTTTAGGATGACAGTCTTACAGAGTAGTATAATATAATATAATATAATATAATATAATATAATATAATATAATATAATATAATATAATATAATATAATATAATATAGTGTAATGTAATGTCAATCCTTTTGAAGGTCTACATGTAATGTATATAATGGTTGGTAATTTACACAGTATGTTTTATTTACATGCGCGTTCACACTCGTGTTTGATTTGCCTAAACTGCAGCGTGAGCTCGTTACAGGACGGCAGGTGAACCCCAGCTAAAATCCCATTAACCAAGACTCTCCACTCTGGCCATTTGCCCCAGAGATCACCGGCCAACTCCATCAATCTAAATCATTGGGGCAATCTGTCAGGTCCAGCCGGTCACATTGTGCCTGGCTTTCGCTCTAACATGACTGATTATTCAACGTGATCCAAACTACATATTGCCTTAATCCTAGAGATGGATGAGATTTAGCCTTTTAATGCTCCTAAGAATGTAGCTCATTTGGGTTAGGAAGGATTCCGTGGCAGGACTTTAATAAACGACAGGAAAATCACTCCAGAAATGGTCCATATGCTCTTATCCACAATTCAATTTCTATATAATGTCTGCGGTCTGGTCAGCAGGATTAAAGGCCTACTGGATTAGCATATTGTTTCCGTGATGACGTCACGCGCTCTGTAGAGTCAGAATGAGAAAAAGGCCAGGTGGGTCAAGTGGACGAGACTCAAGACTTAAACAGAGGCTTAGACGGAGTAAGTAGAGCAAATGAAATGAGGAGCTAGACAGATTCAGATCCGAGCTCAGGAAGTAAATATGACCTCAAATATAACAGCAGCCCAGAGTGAGATACAGACGACAGCACGGTGGGATGTCCAGTGATGCACCGATATGGAATTCAAAGGCCAATAATTATAACCGATAATTTATATCTTGCTGTGGCTGATACTGATACTAATAACTACTAATGTAAAACAAATTCATACTATAGTCCATGTGCTGTGACTGTGCTAAGAAAACATGTTCAATGTCACTTTCTAGTAGAAACTCTCTTAACTTAATGTAAATAATTCCAAATAATTTTAGCACATTTCTACTGGTCCATTCATAAAATCTTCATACAATGTAAAGTACAGCCAGAGTGTTGAAATGAATAATAAAATCAATAACATGATATTTTATATTGTTGCTGTCCAAAGAAAAGTATATTCAAAATAGTGACTTTACAGCAAAAGAACAGCCTTTACTTTCAATGTAAGTCAATGAAAGTTATTTTGGAGCATTTCTATTGGTCCATTTATTCAACAGCTGCTTCATTCAAATATATGGAAATATATATATGTATATGGAATATATATATATATATATATGTAATTTCAACAATTACAAGATAATATATATATACACTAACACTCAAAAGTTTAGGATCATTTTAGAATTTCATTTCATGCAATTCACAAACAATACTGTCCATTTCTCAATTACTGTAAGTGTATCAGATGATTTTAAAGAATATAAATGTTTGTATTAAAGTCTATTTTTTTATAGAGGCTTATTTTACATATAGTTCTATTATCAGTAATTCTCAGTCCTCTGTCTAAATCTCCTGGTACGACCACCAATCCAAGTTAAGGATGTTATTGGACTAATTGGTTGCTAGGACACTCTTGATCAATTGTGATCACAGCTGAAAAACATTCTACTAATAAGTGAGTATAAAAGGGAACAACATTCTAGGTTAGTTTAGTATCTGAAGATCAGCAGTTGATGGCTTGCTGACCGACTCACAATGACCAGAAAGAAACAACTTTCTTTAGAGACCCGTCAGTCCATTGTTGTGTTAAGGAAGAAGATACTCCATTAAAACAAGAACATCTCACTGTGATCCCAAACTTTTGAGCAGTTGTATATATATATATATATATATATATATACAATAACCAATAACATGCAGCGTCCAACACAGGCTTAGTTTGTGGAAATGGTCATTTTCGGATGAACATAAAACCCTGATTAAGTCTTGGGCGCCTAAGCTGACAGTTTAAAAGTGTTTATCTGATCAATAAGTGTCTGATCACCAGTAAGAACAGCAGATCTGATTAGAACAGATGTAAATAATCAGACATACAATACAAAGTAACATGAATATGTTATTGTGAGAGAAGTAGATCAGATCTTGATCCAGTTTGAAGAACAAAGTTAGGTTCCAGATTTCTCCTGGACGCCCCAGACATTGTATGAATGTGTTCAGTTCTTGATTTATCTTAATGAAGTACTGAGCAGTCAAAGCAGGTATTAGATGAGAACTGATAATAATACTGGGTTGTTTAGGAGAAGCTTGGAAAGAGTTAAATAAACACTGACGTATGAAAAACACTACTTACTCTATTAATACTGATTAATATTTAATAATAAAGTAGCTTTTTTTAAAAATAGCTTTTTATATATAATATAAAAGTGTTTTAAACTTTTGAACAGGGCTCTGTATATGTTCTGTGGATTAAGGTCTGCACTACAGTGTCATTGACGGTGACCTAAAGCTTACAAGCATTAGAATAAAAACACAAAGCTGAGAACAAACATCCTTTGCTGTCACTAGATTTCACGCAGCAGCGTAAGCTGACAGGCTCACAGGCACAAGGCCGGGACTCTTCTTTCTTGTTTGTGTTGGAACGTTTGATGGTTAGCTTTCTCCCCCCAAAACCACCCCAGACCTCCAGCTAAATCCGGCTAAAGTCTCCATATCAGACAGTAAACAATCAGTGGATGATGACTGGCTTCTGATGCCTCCCGCTGCTCGGCCATTTCAGCAGACGCTCACTACCTTCCCCAACGCTCGCCACGGGGGCCGCGCCCATTCGCTGCAGTGTGGCGAGATGATGCGGGCGGGGGGCGGCGATCGCCCTGGACTAACTGTTTTAAAGTAGCTTTACTCTGTTTGTTTGGCAGCTCAGATTTAGGGTTCAGGCAGCAGGATGGCATTGGACTGCATCTATGCAGCCGACTGTCTCGCTGTGAGCTGCTCGTGCACTGCAATGTCAATGACTTGACTCTATGTGGTGCACACGCTGGCTGTTACACACACTGGTTTTTATACAATGTATGGACTCTGGGTCATACGTCCCATTTCACTGGTCATGGAGAAAAACCTTATTTCTGCCAGAAATTCACAACAAGGGATAGAAAACAGGGTTTAGTCTTCAATAAGGTGTACAATTTGAAAGTTAGTTGTTGTAAAAAATAAAGAAAGAGTCTTCGGAGAGCAGGAGGTAAGTTCAAGAGAGCTGCCTAAGGTGGAGATGGCTGGGTAAGGTGGAGATGGCTGCCTAAGGTGGAGATGGCTGCCTAAGGTGGAGATAGCTGCCTAAGGTGGAGATGGCTGGGTAAGGTGGAGATTGCTGCCTAAGGTGGAGATGGCTGACTAAGGTGGAGATGGCTGGGTAAGTTGGAGATGGCTGGGTAAGTTGGAGATGGCTGGGTAAGTTGGAGATTGCTGGGTAAGTTGGAGATTGCTGACTAAGGTGAAGATGGCTGGGTAAGTTGGAGATAGCTGGGTAAGGTGGAGATGGCTGGGTAAGTTGGAGATAGCTGCCTAAGGTGGCGATGGCTGCCTAAGGTGGAGATGCCTGGCTAAGTTGGAGATAGCCGCCTAAGGTGGAGATGGCTGACTAAGGTGGAGATTGCTGCCTAAAGTGGAGATGACTGGCTAAGTTGGAGATAGCTGTCTAAGGTGGAGATGGCTGACTAAGGTGGAGATGGCTGGGTAAGTTTGAGATAGCTGCCTAAGGTGGAGATGGCTGACTAAGGTGGAGATAGCTGCCTAAGGTGGAGATGGCTGACTAAGGTGGAGATGACTGGCTAAGTTGGAGATGACTGGCTAAGTTGGAGATAGCTGACTAAGGTGGAGATGGCTGGGTAAGTTGGAGATAGCTGGGTAAGGTGGAGATGACTGGTTAAGGTGGAGATGGATGGTTAAGGTGGAGATAACTGGTTAAGTTGGAGATGGATGGTTAAGGTGGAGATAACTGGTTAAGGTGGAGATGGCTGAATAAGGTGGAGATAGCTGGTTATGGTGGAGATGGTTAGTTAAGGTGGAGATGGTTAGTTAAGGTGGAGATGTTTAGTTAAGGTGGAGATTGTTAGTTAAGGTGGAGATAGCTGACTAAGGTGAAGATAGCTGGTTATGGTGGAGATGGTTAGTTAAGGTGGAGATGGTTAGTTAAGGTGGAGATGGTTGGTTAAGATGGAGATGGTTAGTTAAGGTGTAGATGGTTGGTGAAGGTGGAGATAGCTGGTTAAAGTGGAGATGGTTAGTTAAGTTGGAGATGGATGGTTAAGGTGGAGATAACTGGTTATGGTGGAGATGGCTGAATAAGGTGGAGATGGTTAGTTAAGGTGGAGATAGCTGGTTATGGTGGAGATGGTTAGTTAAGGTGGAGATAGCTGGTTATGGTGGAGATGGCTGAATAAGGTGGAGATGGTTAGTTAAGGTGGAGATAGCTGGTTATGGTGGAGATGGTTAGTTAAGGTGGAGATGGTTAGTTAAGGTGGAGATAGCTGGTTATGGTGGAGATGGTTAGTTAAGGTGGAGATGGTTAGTTAAGGTGGAGATGGTTGGTTAAGATGGAGATGGTTAGTTAAGGTGTAGATGGTTGGTGAAGGTGGAGATAGCTGGTTAAAGTGGAGATGGTTAGTTAAGTTGGAGATGGATGGTTAAGGTGGAGATAACTGGTTAAGGTGGAGATGGCTGAATAAGGTGGAGATGGTTAGTTAAGGTGGAGATAGCTGGTTATGGTGGAGATGGTTAGTTAAGGTGGAGATAGCTGGTTATGGTGGAGATGGCTGAATAAGGTGGAGATGGTTAGTTAAGGTGGAGATAGCTGGTTATGGTGGAGATGGTTAGTTAAGGTGGAGATGGTTAGTTAAGGTGGAGATAGCTGGTTATGGTGGAGATGGTTAGTTAAGGTGGAGATGGTTAGTTAAGGTGGAGATAGTTGGTTATGGTGGAGATGGTTAGTTAAGGTGTAGATGGTTGGTGAAGGTGGAGATAGCTGGTTATGGTGGAGATGGTTAGTTAAGGTGGAGATGGTTAGTTAAGGTGGAGATGGTTAGTTAAGGTGGAGATCGCTGGTTAAGGTGGAGATCGCTGGTTAAGGTGGAGATGGTTAGTTAAGGTGGAGATCGCTGGTTAAGGTGGAGATGGTTGGTTAAGGTGGAGATAGCTGGTTATGGTGGAGATGGTTAGTTAAGGTGGAGATGGTTAGTTAAGGTGGAGATGGTTAGTTAAGGTGGAGATCGCTGGTTAAGGTGGAGATCGCTGGTTAAGGTGGAGATGGTTAGTTAAGGTGGAGATCGCTAGTTAAGGTGGAGATCGCTGGTTAAGGTGGAGATGGTTAGTTAAGGTGGAGATCGCTGGTTAAGGTGGAGATGGTTAGTTAAGGTGGAGATAACTGATTAAGGTGGAGATAGCTGGTTATGGTGGAGATGGTTAGTTAAGGTGGAGATGGTTAGTTAAGGTGGAGACGGTTAGTTAAGGTGGAGATTGTTGGTTAAGGTGGAGATGGTTAGTTAAGGTGGAGATTGTTGGTTATGGTGGAGATGGTTAGTTAAGGTGGAGATGGTTGGTTAAGGTGGAGATGGTTAGTTAAGGTGGAGATGGCTGAATAAGGTGGAGATGGTTAGTTAAGGTGGAGATAGCTGGTTATGGTGGAGATGGTTAGTTAAGGTGGAGATGGTTAGTTAAGGTGGAGATAGCTGGTTAAGGTGGAGATGGTTAGTTAAGGTGGAGATGGCTGAATAAGGTGGAGATGGTTAGTTAAGGTGGAGATAGCTGGTTATGGTGGAGATGGTTAGTTAAGGTGGAGATGGTTAGTTAAGGTGGAGATAGCTGGTTATGGTGGAGATGGTTAGTTAAGGTGGAGATGGTTAGTTAAGGTGGAGATGGTTGGTTAAGATGGAGATGGTTAGTTAAGGTGTAGATGGTTGGTGAAGGTGGAGATAGCTGGTTAAAGTGGAGATGGTTAGTTAAGTTGGAGATGGATGGTTAAGGTGGAGATAACTGATTAAGGTGGAGATAGCTGGTTATGGTGGAGATGGTTAGTTAAGGTGGAGATGGTTAGTTAAGGTGGAGATGGTTAGTTAAGGTGGAGATAACTGGTTACAACTGAAACATGAAGGTGTGTGTTATTAGTAATAAACTCCCTTTAAAACACAAGGTGATCCACAAAGGACCAGTTTGGCTTTTAACGTTAGCTAAATTACAACCACTAGAACTAAAGTGTGTCTTTGTTTGTTTGTTTGTTTGTTTGTTTAAAGTTTATTAACCTACAATCATTTTTTACACATATACTTTGTGGTGGGTGGCGACCTTTTGCATGTTAACACTCGTGGTGACATATGAAGCGGAGAAGCCTCTGATTGGCAGACGCCATCAGTTTCTCTGAAGAAGCAAATGGTTGAAATGTAAACAGTACAGTGGCGCTGATAGGAACCAGACGTCTGACCTGTTTAATGTCTTTACTGGGTGCCTACAAGAACCTGCTTCACATGTTTGTCCTGAAAATGTACAAAAACATGCATGCTCACACACACACACACACACACACCCAGACCTTTTGCACACTGAAAGGAAACGCATGTTAGAAGCAGCCTTCACACCTACAGGAGGCCAA
>CM038714.1:20950097-21010097 GCA_021613375.1 Megaleporinus macrocephalus
GAGAGAGAATGATTGTGTGTGTGTGTGTGTGTGTGTGTGTGTGTGTGTGTGTGTGTGTGTGTGTGTGTGTTTATAAGGCTGGCTAGGTTCTTTTGCAGAGCCAGCAGCGTGGATGTGTTTCTGTACTGATTAGAAGACTGTAACACCAAACAGCTGGAGTTCTACAGCGGGAGGGGGAAGAAAGGAGAGAGGTGGGAGGAAAAGAAAGGGAAGACTGGCAGAATTTTAAATAGAGGGGCAAAGAATATAATCCATAAAAGGATTCTGATGAGTGAAGGGAGGCTGTTCGTTATGGTGATGGTGGGTGTGTGTTGGGGGGGTATGATGGTAAAGCCTGGATGAAACACACATCTACTGTAAAAAAGCCCTGCAGAGTCAAAATATTGTAATTAATTTAGTATATTTACAAGCTAGTAGTATTTCAAATAGCAGCACTGCTGTGTCTGATCTACTCACACCAGCACAACACCACCATGTCAGTGTCTGTGGTGGTCCTGTGGGGGTCCTGATCATTAAAGAACAGAGTAATAAAGTATACAGAGAATCAGATGAACTACAGTCTGGAAGTGGAGCTCCTGTATGGTCAGTGGAGCTGATACAGTGGACAGTGAGTGGAGCTCCTGTATGGTCAGTGGAGCTGATACAGTGGACAGTGAGTGGAGGTCCTGTATGGTCATTGGAGCTGATACAGTGGACAGAGAGTGGAGCTCCTGTATGGTCAGTGGAGCTGATACAGTGGACAGTGAATGGAGGTCCTGTATGGTCAGTAGAGCTGATACAGTGGACAGAGAGTGGAGGTCCTGTATGGTCAGTGGAGCTGATACAGTGGACAGTGAGTGGAGGTCCTGTATGGTCAGTGGAGCTGATACAGTGGACAGAGAGTGGAGGTCCTGTATGGTCATTGGAGCTGATACAGTGGACAGAGAGTGGAGGTCCTGTATGGTCATTGGAGCTGATACAGTGGACAGTGAGTGGAGGTCCTGTATGGTCATTGGAGCTGATACAGTGGACAGTGAGTGGAGGTCCTGTATGGTCAGTGGAGCTGATACAGTGGACAGTGAGTGTAGGTCCTGTATGGTCAGTGGAGCTGATGCAGTGGACAGTGAGTGTAGCTCCTGTATGGTCAGTGGAGCTGATACAGTGGACAGTGGGTGGAGATATGAGGAGGTGGTTTAATGTTATGGCTGATTGGTGTACTGGAGAATGGTCAGGTCAGGCAGGTAGAGTTAACTACAGTGTTCGCAGTTAAGGTAAGAAATGCTGTGTTTACTTCTGATTCTGGTTCTGCTGTTGGAAGAGTAGAACTAGGCCGAACACACTTCTATTTTTGAAATGTATCCTATATTTCCAACCGCCACCGAGCTCCTCTTTACTGAGTAATCTGCATGTGGCCACAGCTTCTACTTCTCCATTCTGAAAAACTGGGTGGCACATCAAATACTTTCAATCGGGGTGCGGATAAATAATTAATGCTCTGCTTCCAAGATAATTCCACTGGAAGACTGTCCATGCTGAAACACTAGAGCCCCCTGAGACTAAGCAGATGTTTACAATAGAGTGCCATCAAAGAGGCATCCTAGTACGCGCCGGTTCTGAAGACACCACCGCGTCAGCTCGCTGTCAGAGCCGTCCACCTAAGTTTTATGCTTTATGAGCTCCAACGATCTAATTCTGGGTCGCAGGGAAAGATGAGATTTCACCGAGGCTCTGTTTTGAGGTCGTTTTGAAGTAGTTCCTCGCAGCAGCGCCAAAAACACACGTAGCCTGGAGCCTCGGCGCAGTAACCGGTGATGATCCCTCTTATTTTCAGCTCTTGGCCCAACATGAGAGCGACTGGCGTTCACAGAAATTAACGGTTCTAATAAACCACGCGGGGAACCCACAATGTGTCAATTCAAACCTGCACCACTCGCAGGCTTCGATAAAACAACTCTTATTATGCTTTTTTTAAATAATCTGCATATTTGTGGAAATAACTTCAGAACAAGGCGGCGGGGATTAGTCACGGCTGCTGCGGCTTCTCTCCGCTCCGCCCTCTTTTTCCTTCGTCTATCCGTCTTTCTCTCCCCCTCCGCCATATTCAGCCCCCCCCCAAAAACCAAATTAGCATTATACCCATGAAATTAAGGCGCAGGTCCCTGGAGATAGCCACAGAGATTAGGGGCTATACTGCAGGTATTTAGAGATACACATGTCACGGCGAGTCAAATTAATTTCATGATAGCCCGAGACTTGAAAGCAATCCGTGGCTCCATGTCTGGCGTGTATATTGTATGTCCATTAATAAGGTTTGCCATGTCTGGTTGGTGGGGGGCAATGAATCACTGTTCAATGGACTGGCTGCAGCAGGAGATGCCAGTCTGGCATTGGCTCCTTCATGCTGGATGGTAGGCTGATTTTATACTTACACTTAAGAGGAGGAGGTTCCTCCCCCTGCTTAATTTGTCAGCTGTGCTGGGTCTCGTTTAATGACGAGCAGAGCTAATACAGGCCCGGGATGAGAAGTGTCTGGCAAGTGGATTGGAATTAAAGTTATTAATTCATGTTTAATCACTGCCAGGATGCAGCTTCCTTAAATAGCGGTATGAAACATGGCACTGCAAGATAAAGTGCTACTGATGTGCTGCCAATGCGTCAAACCAGTGTTTCGCTATAAAAGGAGATAATAAGACGAGGCCCTGCTTTCGGTGCAGACCGTGCCATCAAAGCTGACCACAATACTATCAACACACCTTTCACGAGGACTGAAGACAGCTTTATTAAGTTTCTTATAGTTTTAAAGTGATGGTAAAAAATTAAGGTTAAAAATAAAGATGAGCCGAAAACGTTTCAGTAGAGACTTCATTAAAGAACCGTGAGTCGTGTGAAGATGAGGATTACTACAGTACTTGCAATGATGCAGTAATGATAATGAGGGTTCCCCAATGCTGAAAATAACATACTGGTAACTTAAATATGTGTATTATGCTTGTTTTTAGTGTTCATAATGTTATTTTTGGGGTCTTCCTTAATTAGATAATTAATATTTAGAAGTTCTTACAATGGTGTCGGTTCTGGCATGTCAGTCTGGTCCTGAAAGTCTGGTAGAACTACCCAGACTGGAGCGGGATGTCCAGAGTGGTCAGTTTTTACTGGTTTAGCTCTCTGTGTGTTGTGTGAGGCTGTGCCGAGCTTGTCGGTAGGCGGGCAATAAGGATTGTGTTACGAGATGACATCACAGAGGCGCTTTCCAAGTGGTTTCTATGGGAGAGAGATTTTCATACACATATACACACACACTAGTGAACAAACACTAGGGGCCAGTGAGACACACACATGTGCACACATTAGTGAACACACATGCTAGGGTGCAGTGAAAAACACACATAGTAGTGAACACACACATACACACACACAGTACAGAATAAACATACTAGGTGGCAGTGAAACACCCCGCCACACACACATACACAAAAGAACACACACACACACACACTAGTGAACACACACATACGCACACATACTAGTAAACATACATACTAGAGGTCAGTAAAACACCCACCCACACACACACACTAGGGGTGGTGAAATATCCAAATACACACATACACACACACACTAGTGAACACACATACTAGAGGGCAATAAAACACACACAGTAGTGAACACACACATACGCACACACTAGTGAACACACATACTAGGGGTCAGTGAAACACACACACAAGTTAACACACATACGCACACATACTAGAGGGCAGTAAAACACCTGCATACTCTCTCACACACACACACACACACACTAGGGGCAGTGAAATATCCACATACACACACACACACACTAGTGAATACACACTAGTGAACACACACACTAGTGAGCACACATACTGGGGGGCAGTGAAACACCTGCATACACACATACACACACACTCGGGGTGGTGAAATATCCACATACATACACACACTAGTGAACACACACACTAGGGGTAGAGAGCCCACGTTTGAGTGGTGGGCAGTTGGGGTTTAGGTGTGTTGCTCAAAAGCACTTCTGTTGTGTCCTCTCAGTTCAGGGGATCTTCAGTCACAAGGCTAGCTCCCCAACATCCTGCTCACTACTGCCCCCTGCTACTGTGCAACAAAGCACCCCAGGGTCTGACTGTCCTGAATGTCACCAGTACTGATGACTACATAAGCAAACCTATTAGCTAACAAATATTATTAATATTAGGACCATTAATGGGATTAGTCTGGAACAACTTCAGGTTCAGTAATGATCTTACAGGCTTTAGCTTAGCTGAAGATTAGTTTACTAGCTAATTGATTCCTCAGGTTTAACCTTCAGTTAAGAATATCAGAGATTTCTTTACTGTAACAGTTATTAAAAGATAAAAAGACTTTAATATTTGATTATATTCAAATAAACTCTGTTATTGGAGAAAAGCAGTCCAGCAACAAAAGTAACTATTCACGTCAGTCAATGAATCTTAATGAGTAGCAGCGTTACCCTGCGCGAGAATCCTGGTGCTGAAAAATCCCCCCATTAGAGGCTCAGACGGACCCTCGTTCAGTGTGTTCCAAAGAAAAAACGCAGCTGAATTAATGCAAAATCAATACCGTCCATCCATAATCATTAAGATGAAGCATGAAGCTTTCTGCTCATGTCACAGTCCAGGTCGTCTGGCTTGTCTGTCTCAGCAGGTTCAGCTGAGGTGACACACACGTTCTCTCTCTCTCTCTCTCTCTCTCTGTCTCTCTCTCTGTCTCTCTCTCTCTCTCTCTCTCCCTCCTGTACACGCATCAGCCGGCAGTCATCATCATTATCTACCTCCGCCCTCCCATAGGCCAGTCGGACAGCGCTGTCGGTCAGAGACTAATCTATGGCCCTCCTCAGCAAAGTCAAGCGAGCGCAGCTCCAGCCTCGGGCCTGCGTCTTGCATTTAAATGGCAGTAAATTGCAGCTCTTTCCCTCCAGAGACCCTCATTTTCTCATGTAATGGCGTCTGATGGGAGTGGGTGTGATTTTACCGTCGGGGGCTGTCAAGGCCGGAGCCCGGTGCCGAGTTTTAATGCGCTGAGATCCGAATACAGACAAGCACGCAGCGAGACTGGCACCTGAAGTGGAGCTAATAACACGGGGGAGGAAACGGGGACACCGAGTTGAACATCACTCCGAACCTACTAGAGCTCTACGTCAACGCTGTCCAAAGAAAAACGAGCAGTGACTTCACAGAGGAGGACCAAACCGTTCCTACTTTCACTGTAAATTTATAGAAATGTGTTTCATTTACTGTGTTTACTTACACGCTTGACCAAACATTGTGTTACACCTTCAGAATATTATACAGCCCTGGCTGAAAGTGTTGGCACCCCTGATTTTTTTCCAGAAAATGAAGTATTTGCTGACTCAGAGATATAAAAAAACTAGACTGCAGTTTGCTTAAAGGCTCATGAGTGAGCCAAAATCTCGTCTCATGACACAGACGAGACCAAGATAGAGCTTTTTGGTAAAGCACATCATTCTACTGTTCACCGCAAACAGAACGAGGCCTACAAAGAGAAGAACACAGTACCTGCAGTCTACTATGGTGGAGGTTCAAAGATGTTTTGGTGGGGGGGTTCTGCTGCCTGGGTGTCTTGACTGTGTGCAAGGCATCATGAAATCTAAAGACTACCAAAGGATTTTAGGGTCCAGTGCCAGAAAGCTGGGTTTGCGTCCTAGGTCATGGGTCTTCCAGCAGGACAATGACCCCAAACATTCTTCAAAAAGCACCCAGAAATGGACAGAAACAAAGCGCTGGAAGCTCCAAAGTCCCATTGAACCCTTGTGGAGAGATCTTAAAAACCTGTTGGGAGAAGGCGCCCTTCAAATATGAGAGACCTGGAGTTTGCAAAAGAAGAGTGTTCCAGAATTCCAGCTGAGAGGTATGAGAAGCGTGATGATGGTTATAGGAAGCGTTTGATTTCAGTGTGCAAAGTTTTGCATGAAAATTTATCAATTTTAGCTTTTTTTTATTTATTGTTTGTGCTGTTCCAATACACACAAAGGAAATAAACATGTTTATAATAAAATGTGTGTGATTGCAACAGTTTTCTGGGAGAAATACTCCCTACACTTTCGACCATGACTGTATGAAGCAGGTTCTGCATGAGACCAGCACATTATAGACAGTTCCTCTGAACTAAATATTTGATGGTGTGCTTTATGTTCAGTGGATAGAAATTCCAAAGATTCCAAAATTTCAGGCTATACCATCTGCAATACAGCACCGCACCGTCAGCAGACTCTGCCTGTTTTAGCGTCCGACTCTTTACAGACGCTCATATCAGTCCTGTAGCACCAGCTGCTGTTAAGTCGAGCATTAGCAACACTGATATAGAAGCAGAAATCAGGTTTATTATTAGTGCTGATTGAGGTGAAGAGCAGTGGGCGGAGTCAGAGAGGTTCGGCTGTTTCAGACGAATCACAAAAACCCTCCAAACTAAACAGATCTGGAGCCCAAACAGTGATCCAGTGGAGCATCTTCAGTAGGAACATGATGGACTGCAGCTCCACCTACATTAATCTCCTTTTTAAACATCTGCTCAGATTCTGGTTCGTATGGTTGAAGGTAAATGATGATCTGATCTGTTAACGTCTCTGATTCTCAGCTTTTCAGTGTCAGAACTTAAGAAAATTGAAAGAAAGCTGTGTTTTAAAGAATTGATGTTGGTGTTTCTGTGGGCTGCTGTGCTTTGAAGCTATAAGCAGGTGGGCTCTGGGGTGGAAGAAGTCGGGAACCTGATCTAGAGCTCACATGATCACACAAACAACATTGGAGATCGTCACAAATAATAGTTTTGAGAATATTACATAACAATGTTGTCACTAAGCAGCTTTACGGGAGTTTGAAGACATAAAAACAGGAAGTCACAACATGTATCCCTCAGTGAGTAAGCCAGAGGTGACAGTGGCAAGAAACCCTGGGAGGAACCAAAACCCATCCTCCTCAGGTCAAACAGTGTTTACAGTTTATTAAGATACTTTCAAAGTAGAACTCAGAGAATCCAAGTCTGGATGGTAGAAACTACACAGCTAGAGGCAGTCTCTGACCGAGGCAGTCTCTGACCGAGGCGGTCTCTGACCAAGGCAGTCTCTGACTCAGTCTTTGTGAAAAGTGGGAGTGAGCTAAAACAGTCCCATCTGATCTTAATGTCGGTACATCTGAATGATAGAGCGATGCAGTAGCAGATGGCAGGAATGAAGAGGAGAACTGGTTGGTGCCAGGTGAGGACGAGGCCCTGATGGTCAGTCCTCCAACAGCATGTTATCTCAGAATTATTAGAGTAAAGAGACAGAGTTAGTCCTGGTTTGGATTAGTATAGAGGATGTGAAGTATTTCAGAGAGAGGCTGGTGACTAATTTTGAACAGCATGAACTAAAAGAAAAGAGCCAGAAGGCAACATAGACATGAGACCACCCTCAGACACTGGGATCCCCCCACTCCACCCTCAACAAACCTGCGTGACTGTGTGAAGTGGTGGGCACTGCTGTCTGTTAGTAAAGCTTCCAGGACTTCATGCAGTGGGAAAATGACCCGAGAGTAGCCAGTGGGAGGACTGAACAGAGAGGCCTATTTGAAGACCCCTGGCGTCTGTGCACTGTGGACCGGTTCTGCAGTCACTGCTGAACAAGCTATCACTACTAGAGCAAAAACATCAAAGCCGAAGAGCAAGCACAGTATAATTTACTCTTCAAGCACCTCAGCTGGTTCTAACTCAATGACGGCTGTCTTCCACAAGGCCGCAGCTCCAGCAGGACAATGCGGGGCTGTCAGACGCTCCTCTGCCTAAGAGGGCTATGTGTAAATGGAGTGTGTGATGACTTGTGCAGTGTGTAATATATAGTAATACCAAGGCAGGCATGAGGAGACATACTGGTTGCCCATAAAAGCTTGTCTTGAAAATCAATGAAGCATTGAAATTGATTCTTTCACAAATGTACAGAATATGGATCGAGGGCTGAAAACCACTTAGATTCAGAACACATACATACATACATATATATAAATATATAAATAAATATAAATCTATCTGAAAAGCTTCATGTCCAGGAAGGCTGCAGTGAAAACCTCCCTGCTTTTAGGGAAATACAGTGATTTAAGTGTGATGCTGTTGTCAATACATATTGTTTTTTATTCCACTCGGTATGTTTCAGTGCTTCAGGCATTGTGAATGTGACAGTTAGGCCCGCTGCATATGGGCACGTCACAGTGGATGTAACAGTTAAGCGTGACAGATGTGATGAAGCCAGAAAACCGTTATATATCACCGAATCACATTAAATCGACTGCCCCAGAATAAATAGACAAGCTCTGTCTGTCGAGACAGATCGTCACAGTCAGAACAAAACTTGTCTTGCACCAACATTGTGAGTTTACATGTGAATGATAATAATAATAATAATAATAATAATAATAATAATACATAATTTTAGAACATTACTGTCCTATTCATCCTGAATATGTTTTATATTTGTTTTATAAACTTTCTATTTAAAAAATTGCATTTAAATGCTATTTAATCAACACTGGCCTGCAGTACGGACCACACTGGCATCAACACACAGGTTCTATTATCTGTTATTGTTTATCGTCACTATTACAACTAAATCTCAGGGATCTAGACCAAAAACCTGGCCAAGTGTTCCCCTAACTCCAACTCCAACTCAGCTTTCTGGTGGCCGTCTTGTTATATAGGACACAAAAACAATGTTTCTTTTAAATCAATCATAATAAAATATCTACTTACAAATCTGAATGCTGTACCCAGTAAAACTTTTTCACCCATACTTTCCAAAAGTTAAGACATTTGAATCAGCTTAATGTCAAACTTGAAATATTGTCCAAATTATTTTCTCCTTTTCTGCTTAGTGTGAAATAAACTTAACTTGTTAAGTTTACAGGTGTGTCTGTGCGTGTATGTCACTATGTGTGTGTATAGAGAGAGAGAGAGAGAGAGTGTGTGTGTGTGTGTGTGTGTGTGTGTGTGTAGGTTGGGTGCGTGTGTTAATTCTGTAATGTCAGTTATCGTGCACTGTGAGCTCCTGTAACCAAAAAGCAATTCCTTGTTTGTGTGAGCACACTTGGCCAATAAAGTCCGATTCTGATTCTGATATTCACACACACAATAGTGAACACAACATCCTAGGGGGCAGTGACACACCCACATACACACACACACACACACACACACACACACTAGTGAAAACACACACCCTAGGGGGCAGTGACACACCCACATACAGACACACACTAGTGGATGCACATACACTAAGGGGTAATGAGCACACTTGCACATAGTGGTGTGCAGCCCCAACCAACTGTTCAAATCAGCGACCTTCTGGTTACATGGTGTTTCCTCAGCCTCCAGACCACGACCGGCCCACAACCTGTTCAGTTTGAAAAATATTAAATGTTTATTTTTCTATTTTCAGTAACTCATAAATGATCAGACAGTTATTAGTGTATGTATTTTTGATAGCTGGTCATGGGCTTTTTTATTAGTCAGTCTTTACTTCTACACTACATCAGCTAGAAATATAGGAGACCTCCAAAAATACTGCTTAGGGTCTCCAAAAGGCTACAGCCAGCTCTGCACGCCATGACACCAGATTTCACTTAACCAGCTATTCAGTCTGTTTATGGTTTCACTAGACTCACTTCTCTCTCTTCAGCAGCATGTTGGAGAGGTTTACTTATTCACAACGTCCATAACTTGTGTATGTGGACATGAACTTGTCAAACCAAACACAAGTGGAGGGTCTAACAGCTTTTCCACGAGATATTCTACCTAAATGGCCACTGGAGGCGCTCTGTGCGGGGTTGGGCTGTAAGAATGGAAATATTAAAAATAATAACTGAGAGTTTATTCTTTTTCTGAGCCCCAGTTTAAACGTGTAGTAGACGAGTAGGCAAGCAGAGTTCTCAGAGGGTGCAAAATAATGCATCTGGAAAAAACAGTTCCAAGGTTTTGATCCATCTTCACGTTCCCAAACACGGATTCTGCTGAAGGCTTTCCAACAGCCGTTTGTTACGCAACCCTCAGAGTATTAGCATTCTCCGCCGCCAGCAGGATCCAGGACTTGTTAGTGAGCGAGCGGCTTCTGCGAGCAGGCAGATGCTGCGAATCTGCAGGAAGAGCGCATGGAGAGGCCACTCCGGCGGTGTTCCTGCCGTCGGATGGGAACAGGAGTGGATCAGCAGGCCTTGAGGAGGGGAGATCAAGAGCGCAGGACGACGCCGGAGCGGCAGGTCCCCAGGGCCAGTGGGGCTAGATCAAAATATTATTAAACCATGGGCTTGGGCTGCCTCGCAGGCAAGCAGTAATTGGTACAGGATTGTGACCCCCAGCGTATATCCCACTCGGAAGCGGGGAATGAGGCTGTGGTTGGAACTGAGAGGCGAAGAGCTGGATTCCATTGACATGCAAGCCAGCTAAACAGAGAGGAAACACATCAACACAACGTTTCTACAACCGTAAACACACCACGCTTTCCTCTCAGAGAGAAACACAACGTCCTTATCATCACAATAACCAATCAGCTGCGTTCATATAACACTAACATAAAATATCAAAGAGCTGCTGCTTAAAAACACAAACTAATGTTTCTTTTAACGCTTAAAAACAAACTTAAATTTAGACTTCCAAATTATTTGTTGTCTACTGTCAAATATTCACACACTGTGTATTCTAATATCTGGATTTATAGATTCTTCAGCAGCGTTCTCCAATTTTTTCTTAATATCAACTTTATCAAATGTTACTGTAATGAGAATTTATTCTAATTGTGTGCTATATTTCACATTTGTTGGTCTATTTATTACAAAATGTTTACAATATAGAGGCCAGCCTTTTTCAAGAGGCCTAAAAAATAGAAACTGAAGATGTGCTATAGCATAGTGGATAACACAGCTGTCCTCCACATCACACACTGGAATTCAATTTGCCACCTTGGAAAGTCCCCCATACCCGTCACCCAGGGATCCGCAACAGGAATGTTTTGAGAGATCAGTACAAGTAAGACCAGGTTCTCAGAAGAGTCCTGGACTGCCTATATAATAACTGACATAAATAAAAAAATAATACTATAAGAACACACGTGCAGGACCCCTGGTGGCCCAGGTTTGGGTTTGGGAGGAGATATGACCTCATTCAGTCTGGCCGTGTTTGCAGGGGAAGTGTAATTTACTAGCGCAGTGATGGAAATGATGATGAGGGTCCCATTAAGGGAGAGGAAGAGCGGACGCACTCACAGAGAGTCACAGAGGAACGCGGGTCATCTCAACACACAGGGCAGTAACAGAACGAGCTCCTGAGCGAGACCCGTCAGCATTCCTGAACATATAGCTAGTGTCAGGCAGATGTTTCTGATCCACACACAGTGCTCGCTCACTGAAACCCTGTAAATCCAGGTTTTCTGTGTGTGGAGGGCGTTAGCACGGGGGGCACGCGGGGGGCAGGAGAGGAACTGTACAGTAAACACATTACTTACGATGTGGGTATAAACTGAGAGGTTCTGTTAGTTTAATCTCTGCCGAATCCAGAAGCTGCAGTGCGGCTGCGCTCGTTCTCTTGTATACGTGCAAGGCAAAGTAAAATTTACCCTTGAAATCTGTTGTGAGCTTTAAATCATGTTTGGAGGAGCAGAGGGGAATAAAACCTCGGGCTTCAGGTGAGTGTGGACGAAGAGAAGGCCGTGATGAATTCGGATGTCAGGGTCTTGCGCCTTAATGGTCTGGACTGGAGAGGACAGCATAAATGTTTGAGCCTTGAGGTTATGAAGACAGAGTGGGGGAGCGTTTTTGAGGGGAACGCTCCACACCCTGTCCTGCCCTTCACTCCCCAGTCCCATCTCAGCAGCCTGCCCTGCCTGTGACAATGTCAAAGCCCGGCCCGTGATTTGTTAAGGGACCCGCTGCAAACTCTACATATTTATATTTATCCTGCCCCTGCTGTCGACCTCCATCTTCCTTCCCGTTGTTCATTGAAGCCAACTGTCAAAACCGACCAAGGTGAAGCATATGGGGACATGTGTGTCGGTGAGCGTGGTTTGACTGGGGGGGAGGGGCGATAGCTGTGGAGACGGGGTTCAAAATCTGCTAGTTTGACATACATAGCGTACGGTGTTCAGCTGTTTCTCCTCCTCGTGTTGTTAACGCTGTGCTTCAGTGTCCTGCTCCTTATTGTTCACTGATAACAATAACAATAGAGTAGAGAACAAGTACAGAGCACAACGTATTCATAACGTTTGAAGAAAAGCAGAGACCAAACACATTCTTTACTTTTAATGTAAGATTTTGGAGCGTTTCTATTGGTCCATTCATCCCAAATATATAAGCATCCAACAAAAGCAGTGCCTCCACCAGCTACTTCATTACATACATGTCCCTGCATCTCCACTCACTGTCCACTGTATCAGCTCCACTGACCATACAGGACCTCCACTCACTGTCCACTGTATCAGCTCCACTGACCATACAGGACCTCCACTCACTGTCCACTGTATCAGCTCCACTGACCATACAGGACCTCCACTCACTGTCCACTGTATCAGCTCCACTGACCATACAGGACCTACACTCACTGTCCACTGTATCAGCTCCACTGACCATACAGGACCTCCACTCACTGTACACTGTATCAGCTCCACTGACCATACAGGACCTCCACTCACTGTCCACTGTATCAGCTCCACTGACCATACAGGACCTCCACTCACTGTCCACTGTATCAGCTCCACTGACCATACAGGACCTCCACTCACTGTCCACTGTATCAGCTCCACTGACCATACAGGAGCTCCACTTACAGACTGTAGTTAATCTGATTCTCTGTATACTTGATTACTTTTATATACTTTATTGTTGTAGTAATATCTCACTTCCACAGCGGAGGCGTGACTCCTATTGCTTTGATTTTCTTCTAAACATTTACACTTTACTACATCTCAGAAGAGTCTTCACTGAGGTTCTTTACTGGAGACACAACTGTGTCTCTGAATGCTCTCAATGACTTAATGTACTTTTTCAGCTGATGTTTTTTACATTTCTGAACATTGGTATAGGCCCCCAATATAGGCCCACTCAATATCAGAAACAGGTAGATTTGTCCCACCCAAAATTTAAACCACAGGAGAGCAGAAACTTAAAAACTTAAAAAAAAACAACAACTTGAAAGCATGTTTTGGCAGCCGTCGCAATTCTCATGCTGTGTTTGTTGTTAGTAACAGACTCTGGTTGTTAGGTGGTCTCTGGGTCTTTCACTGTGTTAAGGCTCTGGTTGTTAGGTGGTCTTTCACTGTGTTAAGGCTCTGGTTGTTAGGTGGTCTTTCACTGTGTTAAGGCTCTGGTTGTTAGGGGGTCTTTTACTGTGTTAAGGCTCTGGTTGTTAGGTGGTCTTTCACTGTGTTAAGGCTCTGGTTGTTAGGGGGTCTTTTACTGTGTTAAGGCTCTGGTTGTTAGGTGGTCTTTCACTGTGTTAAGGCTCTGGTTGTTAGGGGGTCTTTTACTGTGTTAAGGCTCTGGTTGTTAGGTGGTCTTTCACTGTGTTAAGGCTCTGGTTGTTAGGTGGTCTTTCACTGTGTTAAGGTTTGTGTTGAGATACCTGTTCAGTAATATCCTGCAGTCAGCAGCTTCACTGAGTCGAGCTCTCTCCTCGCTGGAGTGTCGGGTAGTTCACGCCAGCTTTAAACGTGAGCTCAGTGATGAGAGCAGTGAACAGCAACGATGACCATATACACTGTAATAAACAGCTTTAGTATAATGTGTTGTTATGGTAACTAACTAGGAGGGTTTGAGTTAGCTAGCGTGTATATATTAACTTTAGTCAGAAATCACTCTGAAACAAAGTTACATTACTCTCTGGCCACGCCCCAAACTGCTGCTACACTACATACATAAAATAATAAAATATAATATATAAAATAAATAAACAAACGTATAAATAAAAGGACGCCAGCGTTAGAAGTGCTGTCAGTAGTGTCGTATGGAATGTTCCAGAGGGCGCTGTTTGGGACACAGCCTTACTAATGTTATTATTATTATTACCCCATTAATGTTAGTCTTATTTAGTCAGGAAACCTCAACAAACATTTATTTATCATTTAATTTCAGCATTATGCTCCAATGAAAAAAAAAGTAAAAAAAAGGATATTTTTGGTTATATATGTATATAATCCAGACATTGCATGTATACTTCAAAAGTACCATGTAATGTGGAGTATCTAGTTTAGTTTGTAAAGTGATCTTTAATTGGATTTATCTAATAATAATCAGACGTACAGATAATGTTGTTTTTTGTTTATTTATTTGTAATTTACTGTAATTCCACTAATGATGTTCTACGCCACTATACATACAGTGATTTACTACCTTACCTACAGTGGAATCAGATTATAGGTAATATTTAGGGGATATATATACACACACACACACACACACACACACATGAAAATGTGCAGTTGTAATTGTCGCTGTATGTACAAAAGTGTGTCAGGATGTTGTTTTTAAAAAATGTTATATATATATTGTATTTATATTATATTGTATAACATACAATATACAATATTGTTTTTATCTCAGCAGATAAAAACCGTGTTCCAAAATTTGCATAGAAGTGCGTCTCCTGTAGATGATCCTTTAACATTTATTCTACTAAACATTCCATTAGGCCTCCGGTGTTTCAATACGTTGTTGATTTGAATATATAACTATTTTACATGTGATATAATCCACACATATAGATTTCACCTCTACAGTCACATTACACAGTAAATACACCGCACCACAAATATACAACGTTCTTTATATATTTGTAGGAATGAAGGTGCTTATGAGCTGTGCAGGGAGATTTAAGGATTCATCCAGAGCTTCTTTAGGGTGCCTCTATTTTAAGGCCTTATTTAAGACTGTGGTGCAGCCTGTTTATATTGAAGGTGCAGTCTGTTTATATTGAAGGTGCAGTCTGTTTATGTTTAAGGTGCAGTCTGTTTATATTTAAGGTGCAGTCTGTTTATATTGAAGGTGCAGTCTGTTTATGTTTAAGGTGCAGTCTGTTTATATTTAAGGTGCAGTCTGTTTATATTGAAGGTGCAGTCTGTTTATGTTTAAGGTGCAGTCTGTTTATGTTTAAGGTGCAGTCTGTTTATATTGAAGGTGCAGCCTGTTTATATTGAAGGTGCAGTCTGTTTATATTGAAGGTGCAGTCTGTTTATGTTTAAGGTGCAGTCTGTTTATATTTAAGGTGCAGTCTGTTTATATTGAAGGTGCAGTCTGTTTATGTTTAAGGTGCAGTCTGTTTATGTTTAAGGTGCAGCCTGTTTATATTTAAGGTGCAGTCTGTTTATATTGAAGGTGCAGTCTGTTTATATTTAAGGTGCAGTCTGTTTATATTTAAGGTGCAGACTGTTTATATTAAAGGTGCAGACTGTTTATGTTTAAGGTGCAGTCTGTTTATATTTAAGGTGCAGACTGTTTATATTGAAGGTGCAGACTGTTTATGTTTAAGGTGCAGTCTGTTTATATTTAAGGTGCAGACTGTTTATATTGAAGGTGCAGTCTGTTTATGTTTAAGGTGCAGTCTGTTTATATTGAAGGTGCAGTCTGTTTATGTTTAAGGTGCAGTCTGTTTATGTTTAAGGTGCAGTCTGTTTATGTTTAAGGTGCAGTCTGTTTATATTTAAGGTGCAGCCTGTTAATATTTAAGGTGCAGTCTGTTTATATTGAAAGTGCAGACTGTTTATATTTAAGGTGCAGTCTGTTTATGTTTAAGGTGCAGTCTGTTTATGTTTAAGGTGCAGTCTGTTTATATTTAAGGTGCAGCCTGTTTATATTTAAGGTGCAGTCTGTTTATATTTAAGGTGCAGTCTGTTTATATTTAAGGTGCAGCCTGTTTATATTTAAGGTGCAGTCTGTTTATATTGAAGGTGCAGACTGTTTATGTTTAAGGTGCAGTCTGTTTATGTTTAAGGTGCAGTCTGTTTATGTTTAAGGTGCAGTCTGTTTATGTTTAAGGTGCAGCCTGTTTATATTTAAGGTGCAGTCTGTTTATACTTAAGGTGCAGTCTGTTTATATTGAAGGTGCAGTCTGTTTATGTTTAAGGTGCAGTCTGTTTATATTTAAGGTGCAGACTGTTTATATTGAAGGTGCAGTCTGTTTATGTTTAAGGTGCAGTCTGTTTATGTTTAAGGCGCAGTCTGTTTATGTTTAAGGTGCAGTCTGTTTATATTGAAGGTGCAGTCTGTTTATGTTTGAGGTGCAGTCTGTTTATGTTTAAGGTGCAGTCTGTTTATATTGAAGGTGCAGTCTGTTTATGTTTAAGGTGCAGTCTGTTTATGTTTAAGGTGCAGTCTGTTTATGTTTAAGGTGCAGTCTGTTTATATTGAAGGTGCAGTCTGTTTATGTTTAAGGTGCAGTCTGTTTATATTGAAGGTGCAGTCTGTTTATATTGAAGGTGCAGTCTGTTTATATTGAAGGTGCAGCCTGTTCATATTGAAGGTGCAGTCTGTTTATGTTGAAGGTGCAGTCTGTTTATATTGAAGGTGCAGTCTGTTTATGTTTAAGGTGCAGTCTGTTTATGTTTAAGGTGCAGTCTGTTTATATTGAAGGTGCAGTCTGTTTATGTTTGAGGTGCAGTCTGTTTATGTTTAAGGTGCAGTCTGTTTATGTTTAAGGTGCAGTCTGTTTATATTGAAGGTGCAGCCTGTTTATATTTAAGGTGCAGTCTGTTTATATTTAAGGTGCAGCCTGTTTATATTTAAGGTGCAGTCTGTTTATATTTAAGGTGCAGTCTGTTTATATTGAAGGTGCAGTCTGTTTATGTTTAAGGTGCAGTCTGTTTATGTTTAAGGTGCAGTTTGTTTATATTTAAGGTGCAGCCTGTTTATGTTTAAGGTGCAGTCTGTTTATATTGAAGGTGCAGTCTGTTTATGTTTAAGGTGCAGTCTGTTTATGTTTAAGGTGCAGTCTGTTTATATTGAAGGTGCAGTCTGTTTATATTGAAGGTGCAGCCTGTTTATGTTTAAGGTGCAGTCTGTTTATATTGAAGGTGCAGTCTGTTTATGTTTAAGGTGCAGTCTGTTTATATTGAAGGTGCAGTCTGTTTATGTTTAAGGTGCAGTCTGTTTATGTTTAAGGTGCAGTCTGTTTATGTTTAAGGTGCAGTCTGTTTATATTTAAGGTGCAGTCTGTTTATATTGAAGGTGCAGTCTGTTTATGTTTAAGGTGCAGTCTGTTTATATTGAAGGTGCAGTTTGTTTATATTTAAGGTGCAGCCTGTTTATGTTTAAGGTGCAGTCTGTTTATATTTAAGGTGCAGTCTGTTTATGTTTAAGGTGCAGTCTGTTTATGTTTAAGGTGCAGTCTGTTTATATTTAAGGTGCAGTCTGTTTATATTGAAGGTGCAGTCTGTTTATGTTTAAGGTGCAGTCTGTTTATATTGAAGGTGCAGTCTGTTTATGTTTAAGGTGCAGTCTGTTTATGTTTAAGGTGCAGTCTGTTTATGTTTAAGGTGCAGTCTGTTTATATTTAAGGTGCAGTCTGTTTATATTGAAGGTGCAGTCTGTTTATGTTTAAGGTGCAGTCTGTTTATATTGAAGGTGCAGTCTGTTTATGTTTAAGGTGCAGTCTGTTTATATTGAAGGTGCAGTCTGTTTATGTTTAAGGTGCAGTCTGTTTATGTTTAAGGTGCAGTCTGTTTATGTTTAAGGTGCAGTCTGTTTATATTTAAGGTGCAGTCTGTTTATATTGAAGGTACAGTCTGTTTATGTTTAAGGTGCAGTCTGTTTATATTGAAGGTGCAGTCTGTTTATGTTTGAGGTGCAGTCTGTTTATATTGAAGGTGCAGTCTGTTTATATTGAAGGTGCAGCCTGTTTATATTTAAGGTGCAGTCTGTTTATATTGAAGGTGCAGCCTGTTTATATTTAAGGTGCAGTCTGTTTATATTTAAGGTGCAGTCTGTTTATATTTAAGGTGCAGTCTGTTTATATTGAAGGTGCAGTCTGTTTATGTTTAAGGTGCAGTTTGTTTATATTTAAGGTGCAGCCTGTTTATGTTTAAGGTGCAGTCTGTTTATGTTTAAGGTGCAGTCTGTTTATATTTAAGGTGCAGTCTGTTTATATTGAAGGTGCAGTCTGTTTATGTTTAAGGTGCAGTCTGTTTATATTGAAGGTGCAGTCTGTTTATGTTTAAGGTGCAGTCTGTTTATATTGAAGGTGCAGTCTGTTTATATTGAAGGTGCAGTCTGTTTATGTTTAAGGTGCAGTCTGTTTATGTTTAAGGTGCAGTCTGTGGTGCAGGAAGGTGAACAGTACATGTGCTTAATAAGAAGCTCGTCTCTCATGAATTAAGTAAGAGCTGCGGGGACGCGGCCTCTTGGCCTTCAGGTTTTTTCCAGGGGGGTGTGTCGGCCTGGGGGCGGGGAGGGGGCTGGGGGGGTGGGTGGGTGGGGGGGTGACTGTCTAAAGTGCTCAGACGGAACCTTTTAAGTCGCTCTCCTGTCACTGCCAGTGCACAGGGCCTGAGACGTCTTTATTTATTTCATTTCATTGCCCCACTTAGATGCTGACCCCTGGGGAGATGTTTGACCCCCTGGATGCCCCAGTACTACCAGTGGAAAGCAGAGGGGTCTTGAGTGGTTCGGTGCTGATCAGAGAGCAGCGGTAGAGGCTGGCAGCAGTAAGACGCTCCCACTGACCTGCTGCTGGAACATGCTAGACAGGCCCGGTTTGTTTACCAGCGGTGCTGATATCTGAAAGCTTGTTTACTGTATGATGTAATGATGTAATTCTAAATTAAGGTCAAACAGAGTTCACTTCTACTGTTATTCTCTAAACTGTCCACTTTTCTGGACCTGGTTCTAGAAAGTGACTGACTGCACAGACTCAGACACTCATCTTAAACTTCTTTAGATTAGTCAGAGTTCTCCAACTCTCAGTTCTAGTTTCTGGCTGAGTAGACAATGTAGAATTTGTTGGTACTCAGTTTCCACACAGTGGCTCCAGGTGTGCCTCTACATGTGCACAGCTGTGGGATCACTGGGATTGAAGGACAGTCTGATGTTGGGATGAATCATTGGATTATTGCACCACATAATATTACATTGCACACTCATTAAACATCCGAGAACAATCTGAACCATTTCAGCAGCGTGTGAGTGGCACAACAGACTAAGCACTCAAGCCCACCAGGAGGCTGTGAGATTGAACCCCAGTGAAGCTATGACTGGGTGTCCAGCAGTAGAGAAACGTCTGGTGGGACCTTCTGATGGAAGAGTCTCCACCAGTGGAGTAATATTAGATTTGATCTGAACTGAAAGATGAGCTGCTATCAAGCAGCAGATTAAGAACCACCAAGAAAACAGACCACCACATACTAAAGTGTTGATCACCAGTGTTCACCCCCAGATCACCCTTACACACTACAATACTCACTCCTACTTACCACCAGTGTTCACCCACAGGTCACCCTTACACACTACAATACTCACTCCTACTGACCACCAGTGTTCACCCCCAGATCACCCTTACACACTACAATACTCACTCCTACTGACCACCAGCACCATCAGCTCAGCTTCTCCTTCACCAGTTCTCCTGTTTCCACCTTAAATGGAGCTGCAGGTACGTTCTGGCTCCTGCTTCACTGTTGAAGGTGGAACAGGAAAACTGGTGAAGGAGCTGCTTCACCCTCGTGTGCTCGGTAGGAGTGAGTATTGTAGACTGAACAGTTGGTCTGGGGGTGATGTGACTGGTCACTGATGAGAGGTTTACAACTACAGCTACAAGAAACTGGAACAGGAAGTTCAGTCTCTCGTCCTTTTGGTTCTAGATAAAAGCTCCTTGTGGTTCTCAGTTCAACTGACTGAGAGACTGTAAACGGTGTACACCACAGTCACTCTGAGAGAGTGTGATAGCGCCCCCTGTGTAGAATGTACGGTGATATGACCAGTGGAGCTTCTCTTCCACTTTCCTTGATTTCTGGAAACAGACAGGAGAGGAATTTCACTCACTGTTTAGATGCAGCCAACGTCTTGTCTTTCACCAACCCTCACCTCCTCAACCCTCACCTCTGTCCCGAGTCCGGCCTACTCGTCTATTCTCAGAGAGGGATGGCCGAGGATGAGCTTGGGGGGAGGAGGGGAGCTGTCTTAGAGGGGTCAGGGGTCGTCATCTGGGAGACAAGAGTTCATGTTCATTTCTCCTGCTCTTGTCTGCTGTCGGACAAGGGGCAAAGGCCACTGGCACAGGAGGTGGTGTGGTGGGGTGGGGTGTGTGGGGGGGTAAAATCATCTTGAGCCGGTCAGCTGTGTAGTAGAGCACGGAGGAGGTAATCTGCACCCCCAGCAGCGAGGCTCAGGACCACCCCTGACCTTTTTGGGGGAAAAGCAGCCACTCGCTCGCGTTCAACCAACTTGGCTCTGATTCAGGGGCCCAAAATAAGCACTTTCTAACCTGACATTCTTCTGACAGGTGTGTTGTTATGATATGATTCATGCGAGTAGATTTAGAAGGGCAGTGCTGGAGGACACTAATAACCTGACGTGATGTATAAGGCTGAGCGCTGGAGCAGCTCGGCTGTTAAAACCTCTAAATACACTCCAGAACTGAGTTTATGATGTGTGTAAAAGTCGTGCAAGGCACACTTTTTCAAGTGCAATCTAATTAGTGCTATACGGCTTTGGCACAACACGTCTAGGACAGTGCGAGAGTGTGAGGAGTACAGTGTCCTCTGGAGCTGGTCTCCTCATTAAGACACTTAACTGTCCCACATACTTGGCTTCATGTCCAAACCTGTTTATTTTACAGGAAATAAACAGCTGGTCGTGAGAGGCCAAGAGCACGGACAAGATTCCACACGAGGGAAGCTAAAGCCATTCTTTAGCATTAACATCTACTGATCAGTGATCAGTTAACTCACTGTAAAATGTTAATACTGCGACAACTATCCATAATATTAACACTATATACTATAATATATAACTATATACTGCTCTCAGTCTCCTAACAGAACTAACTATCTGTGTTTCTCTCCTTGAGCTCAACAACTGCCCATCCCGTGTGGTCTGATGCCGAGCAGCTGCCCCGCCTGTGATCTGATGCTGCTACTGTGACCAAGAGCCCCTGTTTATCTGCATTCTGGACCAGTTTTTCCATTTTGGAGCTTCATGCTGTCCAGAGACTCCAAAAAGCTCATCTGCATGACCCACTGGCACCTCCAAAGCTTCTGTTTGCTTACATAATCAGGTTTCCTTACTTCAACAGTTCTCCTCCTTTCTGTCTTTACATTCCTTTATACACAATATAGTTAATATTATTATTATTATGTTTCTACTTGTTTTTACTATCTGGTGTGGACCAGAAGAGGATGGGTCACCCTTTTTGAGTCTGGTTCCTCTCGAGGTTCTTCCTCTTGAGGAACGCTCATTGGGAGTGTTGGACCTGAGTTTTTCTGTAAACATCTGGCGCATATACATAAATAAACCTGAACCTATATAATTCGGAAATGACGCAGGAATCAACCCGTCATGTTTTTATTTCATATAGGCTGAACTAATTCTGTGAGGAGAAAAATGTTACTTCTGGAGGTTCTAGATACGTAACTGACTGTAAGAAAGAGCTTACTAATTAGTAGGTGGTTGGTAAAGGTGAACAGCGGTAGCAGCTCCACTCTAGGACTCTACGTTGGATTTTGCTAACACTGGGCCTGGGAGCCTTGTACCGAGTCCGAACATTATTGCCCCCCTCCCCACACCCCCACTGGCCTGCGCTCACATTGCACCTAATGTTCCGTCCCGAGATGCTTACATCACCACTCCGAGGGTCCTTATATCCGTCATCTAGGCTTGTACCCAAAGAATTGTAAATGGAGCGAGGGTCCACATAAGGCAATGACAACACCTACTGTGCTCTGACCCCACGTGATATACAGTCGTGTACTTACACTTGGTGTTGACCGTGTGGGCGGAGCTTTATTCACATTGAGCGAATCAGAAGGAAGGTCTGCAGAGCAGGTATGTGTATGAGAGCTGTATCTTATCAGTACAGAGATACTGCAGTGATGGAGGAGCTACTATAAACCTGTTCACTTACAGAGCTCTGCTCTTCACTCGGCTGATAACACTCTGCTCTGCTTCTGAACTCTCCAAAGCTCTGCTGCTCCAAAGTTATTCCTTAAGCTTCTGATTGGAATTCTCTCGTTCCACCTTAAACGGTGCAGCAGAACTTTCTCACACAGTGGACCAGAGCGACCCTCTGCTGCCGGGTCTGTTTAGTAGGACAGACGCAGCAGTTACAGGTTCTTGTTCTGAATTTTGGCTCCATTAGTGATCACACTAGATGTGAACTGAATCCAGAGTGACCACACCGGACTAACTGGACTTTGGTGGGGAAACATGTGCAGGCATGGGCTGGATAGTCTAGAGTGAGTGAACCAAGGGCTAGATTTGCTCGACGTTGGTGGAAACCAATGAATTTCTTCCAGTTATGGTGCTGCTAACAATCAAACATAGCTACAGAGTCTCACATGACAGCAGGAAAAGGCTCAGCCAATCACACTGGCCGTATGTGTTACGGGGAGGAAGGACTCCAGTAGAGAACGTGATTTAACCCTTTCTGCACCTCTACGTTAATGAGACGTTGACTGGCCGTATGTGTTACGGGGAGGAAGGACTTCAGTAGAGAACGTGATTTAACCCTTTCTGCACCTCTACGTTAATGAGACGTTGACAGATCGAGTTTAATAATTATTGGTGGGGACGATTTAATTGGTGGGGACACATCACTTACGTCCATGCTAATGCTATGCCCTTGAAGTAAACCCTGAAAGAGCCACTGTGAATCATGTGTACACATTAATGACAAGCTTTAAGTATGACATTAAATATCTGTGTTTAATGTTGGCCAAAAAAATTTCTTGTGTAGTGCCGTTAGCTCAGTGCTAACACACTACTAGAATCCCATAGACAGAAGTTAGCACTGCTATGGAGGTGGGTGGGCTTTTTTTCTCATATCACTGAGTTTTGACATTTATGGCTCGAAATGAAGGTCATGTTTTCACCAGAGTGCTGGTTTTCTGCTCTACTGTTTAAGTACCAAACGCTCAGTCTGTGGAAATCGACTATGTGCCGCAGATGCAGCAGATAGAGATTAGATTTCCAAACGCTGGAGTGTTTAGCCTTTCTATTGTTACTACAGACAGATCAGGGTCTTTCCATCAGCACCTACAGGAACGCAGAGTGATTATGTGCATTTAATGGTATTTACCATCTGCCGTCATGTTAACCTCAATCAGAATAATGAACATGCAAATGAATATTATATGGCTTAGATCAGCGTGGCTATAATGAAATAAGAATAATGGCATGATATGATTGACATGATGTACCGTGTACTAATGCACTCACTGTAAGATGGCGAGTTTAGCCTAGTAAGAAAAAAACAATCACACTAATAGGATAATATGGGGTCACTCTGTCATACGCACCAGCATATATGATAGTAGTTATTTCAAAACCTCTTTCTCTCTTTACAGCTTATATGACCCCATTGGAGATGAATCTCTATGGAATGACAATCTCTATGACCAATCTCTATGGAAGTACAGTCTCTTGTACAGCATATATGACCTACAGACCTAATCCTATTGCTGTGCTATTATCATATATGCAATGTTTTTATAAGAGCTAATATATTTTATAGACTTATTTTCTCGTGTTAAAGCAGATTCTCTCTCGCTCCACTTGCTGGGCAGTCTGGTTAAGTAGGTGCAGGCAGAGCAGGGATCAGGCTGTGCACTCCTCCTGTTGCCCGTTAATCCCTGAAAGATGATCTACGTGCGGGCCGCTCCAACGCCTGTCCACAGGAGAGTCCCATCCTTATCAGCCAGACAGCAGCGTAGACTCCCGGCCCGCTCAGGGGGTCCAGTCCTCCCTCCTACAGCCTCCCCGTAATTAGTGTATGTGTCTAGGGCTGCCCGGGGATTTGGCCTGGGTATGAACTAGGTCGCCGGGTGATATTTGGAGGTGTTTTTATTTTTTTATTTATTTTTTATTTTGTCCCCCTCCCCTCTCCTTCCCTCCCTCGCTCGTTCGCTCGCTCGCTCTCCCTGCCACGTCAAGCTAATGTCAGTTCTTATTTGTCAAAGGGAATATGTTTGACATCCACCCAGTGGCCTGGATCATTACGGCCCGGGCCAGGGGAGGCTGCTGAGAGGTGGCGCTGGTCATTACAGGCGGTGCTATGAACCTGACACTGCGGGGAAAGTGTAGCATACACGCTTATTAGATCTTTTCCATTTTTTTTTTTTTTTTGCTGAATCAGAGAATCAGCCAAGACCAGATGATTACAAGAAGCCCTGCTCACATACATCACAGCTCCATGACTCATCTAATGCACGACCTTATGGAGGTACATCGTTTGGCAGATGGGAAAGATTTTGGGCACTTGCCCACAAAATGGAAATGTGGATGTTGAGAAAATGCAAAGCTTGCACTTCAGCCTGCACGTCTCCTATAGCCGGCCGCTATCGACTGCTAAATGTGTATTAGCATTATTGGCACCGCGGTGACAGTGGTTTAATTAACTGTTTTGGGGCATTTCACTGTGCAACCACGTAACGGCATATTGATGCAGCGCCGCTGTCGCTATGGATTGGCTGATATATTTCACAGAGCCATTAATGGCTCGGCTTATTTGGATAACGAGACTTCACTCCGATTGTCCATTTGCCGGGTAACGTAATGACTCGCACTGATGCCATACTAGGACACGAGACTCCTGCGTTCGGACCTTCTCTCATCTGCAGAGCAGAATACCAGCCTGTGCATATAGATGCATGTGAACTCCTCGACCTACATCATTCACATTCACATCTTAGAGGCTTCTGCAGACCAAAGTGTGAGGCTAGCAGAAACACAGTGTAGGCATTTTTGTTTCTTCCATAGATACCTATTTATTTCACCAGCTACGCAGCAGTGAGGATTTATGTGGAATCTCCTGCAAGTAAAGATGTAGAAAAGAGTTCTTCAGCAAAGGAACTACTATTGATCGCCTTTCAACAGATGGATAGTTTCTTTAAAGGAAAATTCAATACAAACCACTTTTATCTAACGCATGGTCAAACGCTTGGATCAATCCATTAATCATTAATAATTGCAGGAACACTATCAGTCAAAAGTTTAGACGTGCCTACCCAGGTTCTTCTTATTCGTACTATATTAATTTGTGAAGAGATCAGAACTATAGAATAGTCGGTATGGAATTATTCCTGGAGCAGAATTAAACATCTGGTTGTGTTTAAAGAATGTTTAGAGGGTCTTTTAGAAATGAGCTCATTTGCTCTGATGCAGGTTTACATACTTTGAACATTCTGACCAGCAGCTTCATGAGGAGCCACATGAGCTGCTTCTCTAACAGGACTGAAGAAGATAGTGTAGATGCTGAGATCTTGTTCTGATAAACAGGTTTGGGGGTTTTATAGCTCTTATAAAAATATACATATGTTGTGCTGCTGCTGGAATGTTTAAACACTGTGTCCACTCACTGTCCACTCTATTAGACACTCCTACTACTTGCAGGTCCACCTTGTAGATGTAAAGTCAGAGACAGTAGCTCATCTGCTGCTGCACAGTTTGTGTTCCTCTAGTTCTTCATCAGTGGACACAGGACGCCGCCCACAGGACACTGCTGTCCGGATAGTTTTGGTTGGTGGACGATTCTCAGTCCAGCAGCAGCACTGCTGTGTCTGATCCACTCACACAAGCACAACACACACTAACTAACACACCACCACCACGTCAGTGTCACTGCAGTGCTGAGAATGATCCACCTCCCTAATAGTATCTGCTCTGTGGGGGTCCTGTGGGGGTCCTGATCATTAAAGAACAGAGTAATAAAGTATACAGAGAATCAGATGGAGCTGATACAGTGGACAGTGAGTGGAGGTCCTGTATGGTCAGTGGAGCTGATACAGTGGACAGTGAGTGGAGGTCCTGTATGGTCAGTGGAGCTGATACAGTGGACAGTGAGTGGAGGTCCTGTATGGTCAGTGGAGCTGATACAGTGGACAGTGAGTGGAGGTCCTGTATGGTCAGTGGAGCTGATACAGTGGACAGTGAGTGGAGGTCCTGTATGGTCAGTGGAGCTGATACAGTGGACAGTGAGTGGAGGTCCTGTATGGTCAGTGGAGCTGATACAGTGGTCAGTGAGTGTAGGTCCTGTATGGTCAGTGGAGCTGATACAGTGGACAGTGAGTGAGGTCCTGTATGGTCAGTGGAGCTGATACAGTGGACAGTGAGTGGAGGTCCTGTATGGTCAGTGGAGCTGATACAGTGGACAGTGAGTGGAGGTCCTGTATGGTCAGTGGAGCTGATACAGTGGACAGTGAGTGTAGGTCCTGTATGGTCAGTGGAGCTGATACAGTGGACAGTGAGTGTAGGTCCTGTATGGTCAGTGGAGCTGATACAGTGGACAGTGAGTGGAGGTCCTGTATGGTCAGTGGAGCTGATACAGTGGACAGTGAGTGTAGGTCCTGTATGGTCAGTGGAGCTGATACAGTGGACAGTGAGTATAGGTCCTGTATGGTCAGTGGAGCTGATTAAGGTGGTATATATATTTATATATAGTAAAAAACATATAAAATTTATAAGTGTTATGTTTCAGTCTGCAGCATTTAAATGTTACTACCTTCCTGATTTAGCACTTCTCACTTTCTCTCTCTCTCTCTCTCTCTCTCTCTCTCTCTCTCTCTCTCTCTCTCTCCAGCCGCTGCTGTTGCAGTGCCTCAATGCATGGAAACTTTCACCCCCCTTTCCTCCCTCTCTCTCTCTCTCTCTCTCTCTCTCGCTCTGTCTCTCTCTCTCTCTCTCGCTCTGTCTCTCTCTCTCTCTCTCGCTCTGTCTCTCTCTCTCTTGCGCTCATACACACACTATGGCTCAGAGTGGTGGGTGGGAGGGGAGGAGTCTGTCTGGTAAGGTTGAGCTGTTTACAGTGTGGGTTTATAGAGAAGCAGACGGGGGGCCGTCCCTACAAAGAGGGAATAGGGAGGAGAGACGCTTAACAGGGATAGAGAGAAACAGACAGAGAGACGGAGAGACAGAAAGGGGATAGGGAGTGGTGGAGAGAGGGTCTACACGGGACAGGCTTGATGGAACTGCACGCAGACACCGGAGCGCAGCCTTTTTTTTCACTGCCTTCTATCACATCTGCTACAGAGCAGCCCATGTCTGCCTGAGGAGAGAGCCAGCCTGAGCAGAGCTGTAGACTCCAGCAGAGGAGGAGCACTTACACACACTGTAAGTACTGATCTCATCTACCATATACCAGCGAGAGGAATCTGTACCTCATAGATCAGGCTGCTCAAGCAAAAAGCAGCTTCCATGTTTAAAAAGGTTTCAGTCTGAATAGGAGCTCGTCTGTGATAGAAACCCTAAAACTTGCCTTTCTTTCTTTTAGGACGCAAAGCAGGCAGTGATAAGAGACGTGCATGCATCTTCCAGTGTCTAGTCATGGATGGCTCTAGAGACACTTCTGAATAGAGCGATCTCCTGCATCATGGTTCAGCAAAAATACTCTACAGCCATGGACAGAGACTCCGGCCGAGAGGTGTATGTGGAACTGGGAGCAGAGGATGCTGACGAGGTGTTCGGGCACGTCCCGTCCAACAAAGACCCCAACTGGTGCAAAACTCCCACTGGGCACATCAAAAGACCCATGAACGCGTTCATGGTGTGGTCCCAGATCGAGAGACGGAAGATCATGGAGCAGTGGCCCGACATGCACAACGCAGAGATCTCCAAACGCCTCGGGAAACGCTGGAAACTGCTCCCAGACTACGAGAAGATCCCCTTCATCAAGGAGGCGGAGAGGCTGCGCCTGAAGCACATGGCCGACTACCCCGACTACAAGTACCGTCCCAGGAAGAAAAGCAAGTGCTCCACGCCCGTCAAAGTCGGGGACAAACTCCCTCTGAAAGCCAGCAAGTCCCATTCAGGTCGATCCTCCAGCTTCACCAGCAAAGGGCTCAAAGTCAAAGCCAACTCCTCCAAACACAAAGTGAACTTTAACGGCAATAAACACAAGAGCTACAGCGAGAGCATGAGTGACGACGACACAGTGGATGTAAACCTGGCGAGTCCAGCGACACAGCACGATGACCAGAATCAGACCAGTCTCGTTGTCCTCCACCAGCAGACCACCGTCCCCCTCAAAGACCAGCAGCCCATTCCTCAACTCAGAGTCAAAGTGCCCACCTCACAGCCCAGCAGTCTCCAGAGTCCCTCCTCTGACAGCGGGTCTCAGGCGCCCACAGAGGCCAGGGCCTCGGAGGCGCGAGGGTCTAACTCTGGAAGATCCTCCACACCGACCTCCATCAGCTCCTCCTCCTTCGTGTCGTCAGCTTCTTCGGACGAGGAGCTGGACGAGGAAATCTTGCATATCATCTCCAACACAAACTTTGACAGCATGCCTATGGACTGCTCCACTCTGGACAAGGACTTCGAAGCATTTCATGCCAACTCAGGATCCCACTTTGACTTTCCAGACTACTGCACTCCAGAGGTGAACGAGATGATTTCTGGGGACTTGCTTGTACCAAGCATCTCTGACCTGGTGTTTACCTACTAAAGGTTCCAGTGTGATTATGGATAGGCGGACGTGTCTGCCAAAACCCGTGGTCTTGAACATGTTACGTCCATGTCCCTGACCCTGGACAATTCCTTTTTTCTTTTCCATTGTTTTGTTTCTCTATGAATTCCGTAAGTGCTATTGCTTTTGTTTTCCAAGCATGTCACATCTTGTTGGGTTAGGAAAGAACAGCATGGGGCTCTGCAGAGCACTTAAGTGGAATTAAATATTCAGACACTGGAGACCCAGTTTCAGACAAAAAAGCAGACATTCAGCCGGCAGCGTAACGTCAGGGCAAGAAAGGTCATAGGCAGTGAGGGTGTAATTCTTAGCGGCAGCAGATAAACTTGTTAAAGGCCCTGAAACATTTTTTGACCCACAATTTTGATCACTGGACATGGTAGCCATAGCATCGGTACTTATAAACCACACAGCACTGTAAATTTCATAACTGGCCATAACAGCATTACTGTTCTGCTGCACCAAGATGGTCCCACAAAGAAATTCGGATTAGTTACACCAGAGGACTCGAGACCTCTCTGCACAAGATATATATCAAGGAGTAGGTTCTCCGATACAGTGTTGAAATCTCACGGCATTAGCAAACTGAATGGATAAAGAGCTCGTCTGGGTGAGAATCAGCTCGTGTGAAGCTAATTAAAATCCGCAGCACTTGACAGGCGTACAGTATGGTGGAGTGTCAGGACGCCGCCAGACAGAATCGCTGCGGAGAAGAAGTGTCAGGCGTCTGGCACGGAACGGAACCTCTGCTCTTTAATTAGGTAACAGCAATTTCATCACCTTGCTAATGCCGCAAGATGTGAGATGCAGGCGTGATTGAAAGGCAGCCCCGTCTCTGTCTATGCGTGACCATGTGTGCCTGCGTTCAGGCGGGACGGGTGAGGGGGACTCGGGTTTTGGGGGTTAGGGTAAAGGGGTGGGGGTGGGTCGGGGACCGTTCTCTCTGGGAGCTGTGCATCTGTCCGTGCAGGCAGCAGTCTTTGTGCAGGAGCGTCAGGGAGGGGAGGTGAGGGGGGTTTGGGGTGAGGGGGTGGGTTTTTGGGGAAGGGAGGGGAGGGGAGGGAGGGGGTTAGTGCCCTAGCTCTGCAAAATGCATGTCATGTCTGCAGTCTGGCTGCAGCTGCCCCGATCAGGGCGAGAAATCTGCGTCTGCCAGCTGGCCCCATTGACTCTCTCAGGGATCGTTTGTCTAGGTCCTAGTGCCTCCCGTAGGTAATTCATCTGTGATGATTCGTGTGTGTGTGCACGTGCGTGCACGAGCGCGAGCGTGTCTTTTCCTCTCCCGGCCGCTCTGTTCCCAGAGCAACCGTCCGAAGCCGGCCGAGGTGACTGAGTGCACCCCTTTCTTGCTGCTTCTCGAACGGGAATCATCCCACGCCCAGACATTCATTCATTCGTTTTAGCACTCAGCAAAGTTTACCTCCCACTATCGGCTGTCACAGACCAACAGCAAGCCCTGCAGTCCCGATCTTACATAAACAGTTAATCCTCCTCACAAGCCTGGCACCCCTGCGAAGGCGCAGACACATGTGGTGCAGCGGCAGCAGCAGCAGTGAAGCAGGGGAGCAGGGGACACCCAGGCAAAACCATAGCTGTGTGCGAGCTTACGCATTAACCTCATTTACTCGGGTTGCATAACGACTGTTTGTGTCATGTCGTCCCCCGCATACCCACAGGAATGGTCTTCTCTCTCACTGTGCTCCTCAGAAAACAGCTGACTGCCTGACCAGTTCCAACTGTACTCAACTGCATCTCCTCCTGTTTTTGTTTACCCTGCTGCACACTTTTCATTAGTCTTAGTGCGACCCATGCTTGTGTGACCATTTAAAGATAATGTTACAAATAATTCAGGTATCCAGGATGCGAACCGAGATGTGAGGGGCTACAACAAGAAAATAGGGACGAATGCATGATCAGAGGCCTTCAATCACCCGTGATATATAGATATATTTTGTCCACGATGTAGGAGAGGAACAATTTGCCTTTACATATATATGTACAGTAAGAATAGATTTAGGCATGGCATCTTGGAAATGCTCAAACTGTGGAAGATCATGCCAGAACCCCAACTGCAGATACAGAGTCCATGATACTAGCAGACAACCCCACACATAACCTTATGTGTTCACGGACCAAGCACGGGCGCAAAGGTGTTCATAAAGGATGCGGAATGCTGGGTGGCACCACAGAACAGGGGCCACGCTTGACTCGCCCAAAGCAGGAGGTCAAATCTGACCCAACACAAAGGAATTAGAATGAGTGTGAAAGAGGACTTGGCCAAAACTATCAGGGAGAAGCGCCGGCGATTATTCCGATGCAGGTTCCGCACATCAAAGCGTGTCACCACGAGCAGGGACAGCCCACGTCTCTGCATGAAGACACTCGCAATTAAACCTGTCCATCAAACTGTTCCTTACACACGTGTGCGTACACATTATGCAGATTACACACTGAACCAATACAAGAACCAACACCAGCAGTATCGCAACGGACTCAGGACCTTTAACATCAGCTCACTGTGGAACTGCATCCACCCTGTTTTGATTCCAGCCATTACTGAGATGCTTATGGACATCCTGAGTCATCCTGGCCTTCACCCTCAGAGCTGTATGTAGCAATGGAGGTGAATTTTGCAAAAACCTTTCAAGAGATAAAACATTTCCAAACCACATGGTGCAGACACATTTCTCTCTCTCTCTTATTTTATTTTTTTTCCATCTGTAAATAAAACATTTATTTAATCATCAACAAGATGTTTTAAATGAGATCTTTGTAGTGACCTTACCAGCATTTCTGGATTATTTATTCAATGATTTTTTTTTTTTAGGATTATTTATTATTTGGGATTTTTTTAGGCTCTTGTGTTTATTTATTGAATATTTTCGCTAGAGCACCAGAGAAAAGGGGGTAGACGTTTCACAGATGGGCTCAGGCAAATTAGTGTCAAAGTGATAAATGCAAAAAGCTGTATATAAATGAACCAGTGAAGAAAAAAAAAAGAAAAGAAAGAAACCCATCTGGTCCACACCTCCTACTCTGGGCTGGCTCTTGATGAATAACGTTCTGGTGGACACGAAACGCAAGGACGATGCAAATTTTCGCACGGGCCGGACTTGGCCGCGAACGGTGGTACGGTTCCATATCACGACGCGTCGATCCACCAGAACCTCACTGCAAGAGGCTCGCCTCAAACCCGCCTTACAGGCCGCAGAGTCAGTCTGCTCCTCAGGGTCGTTCGCTCACATCATGTCTAACGTGAAGAGCTGCTATGAGGCTCTCTGTTTTCACTTCTCCACCAACTGGTCAGTAAACTCTGGCCTGGATTTGGGACTCTGGTTGCCACACTGACAGTCACAGACCTGAGCACACTCCTAAAAGTAAAGGCTTCCCTGAGGCAATGCAATAGGAGAACCAGTTCAGCCAATTGAACGTTCCTCAGAGGCCCAGAGGTGGTTCCACCGGTGTGTAGAACCATTTTCAGCGCCTTTGTTTTTGGGAGTGCGCAGTTTGACCATATTGCCTCGCATGGTTTACATTGTTTACAGATTTTACAGGTTTATTTGATCATTTTATTGTCCAAAATGTACTGTTAATAGAAGCTATCAGAACTTTTTATCAAAGTTTGTACATGTTTTTCTTCGTTTCTGTATGTACTTTACCGATTTCCACATGTACATTCACAAGATCTGGTTATCTGGAACCCAAACAATAACATTCATATGACAAACGAAGGTTCCACTCAGTTTTATTCAAAGAACATTTCAAGCAAAAGGCCCTCACTGGATAACTGGGTCTTGCTCCGTGCTCATTTCAGAGCATATCTATACTATGAAGTATTATAGGGGTCCAGTTTTCGTCCCCAGCATGTAAATCAAGAGTGGCTGCTCCTCCAATCTGAATGTTTGAGTACCACTGTTTGATCGGCGGAACTTTGATTTCCCGGGTTGTAGACGTAGGCGTTTGTTAGTAGGCCTAATGTGCACCAGCATCAACTCTGAGTAACCACATGTACAAGAACAACTGCAGGACTCAACAGTTCAGCCTCAAGTTGGGTTCGAGTGGAGCTGAATTCATATGTGGCTTTAAGGAAACAGCCTGTGCAGTTGTGATGTTGTTTCTTTTCTCTCTTCTGCAGTTCTACACGGCATAATTGACCATGATGTGTGTTTGATCAACCTGTCTCTTTACTTTGTGTTGAAAAGTAATAATAATAACCTTACAGTCTGAAGATGAGAGTCTTCTTCTGGGTAGATCGGTTTTCCACATGATTAGCTTTGTTTTCCTCGTGTGCGTGCGTGCATCTGCTTTTTCAGTCAGCTACAGTGCGTTCCCATGTGTCTGAAGGTGGGTTCTGTATGTGGGCAGAAACGAAAGCACTTTGCTGTACATAACGACGGTAGATCTGAGCGTTGCAGTTTCTCATTTTGAATACAGCTCTACGTGTAGTGGCAAGCTCATAAATAAAACTAGCTACTTCAGCACACGTGTGGCCTTACTGTGTTTCTCTGGATGTAAAGAGCCGGGGAGGGTGGAAAGTGTGTACACACACACACACACACACACACACACACACACACATGTTGGTCTTACTATATTAGTGAGGTCATCCATAAGTTTTCATTGATCTTTGGTTTACTATACTTAACCCTAACCTTAACCTCAGTACCTTATATAATACTACACCTACACCTAAACCTAACCTTAACCTCAGTACCTTATATAATACTACACCTACACCTAAACCTAACCTTAACCTCAGTACCTTATATAATACTACACCTACACCTAACCCTAACCTCAGTACCTTATATAATACTACACCTACACCTAACCCTAACCTCAGTACCTTATATAATACTACACCTACACCTAACCCTAACCTCAGTACCTTATATAATACTACACCTACACCTAACCCTAACCTCAGTACCTTATATAATACTACACCTACACCTAAACCTAAACCTAACCTTAACCTCAGTACCTTATATAATACTACACCTAAACCTAACCTTAACCTCAGTACCTTATATAATACTACACCTAAACCTAACCCTAATATTAATCTTAGTACCCAAAAGACTAATTTTCTGCTCTATTATATATATTTTCTTATTGATGACCAACAAAATGTCCTCACTTTACCAAAGAATTCAGATTGTCCTATACTAGTGAGGACATGTGGTCCTTACAAATATACCTCTACGAGCACACATGCACACACACACACACACACACACACACACACACACACAAACACACACACACACACTCACTGACCAAATTACATACCAGCATGTTTACTGATCCTATATAGTATAATATAAACATGCCACTCTTCACTGCGTGCATATGTAAGCTGTTTAGTTGAAGCGGTTCAGTTAAAAGTAGTTTAGCTCGTCTGCTGTACCTGTCTCGCGCTGCGGGTTCCTCCCACTGCATCTCTGACGTGGAGTTTCAGAAAGGATGCAGATGTTCTTGTGGTCAGGGCGCGCAGGCTTGAGAGGCTGTTGCAATCGTGTCAGTGACAGAACACACAAATACACACGCCACACGCAAAAACACATACCTCCTCAAACCCAACTGCTATTTCCAGATATATATCATAGTCGTTAACTCTGTATTATTATTATTATTATTATTATTATTATTATTATGTTTTCTTAGGTTACCTAAAAATGAAGCATTTCGAGACGCAGCTGACCCTGAACTGAGGGTGTCCCGCACAAGTTCCTTGCCTCGTTTGCCGTAGCAGAACCTGTCACTGTGTTAAAATAGGGTTCATTACTGGGGCTTCCGAATGACACAGCTGTCCAAAGTGTTCAACCAACCGTCCGTGGTCTGGAGAGCACAAGAGCAGGAGTAGGGAGGCCCTCTTTCAGGTCCTCTGCTTTAGCACCATGCTAGCCAATATGGGCGCCTGGTATCAGAATAGAACTGGCCATTAGTGTTCTCCAGCTTCACTGAGCCGTCTAATAACTGTCTGTGAGTTCTGGCTTTGCCTTCAACGTGTGTTGGTAGTACGAGGGAAGACAAGGAGGGAGAACTGGAGCTGGAAGGCCGGACCCCCTCTCTTTATAACTGTGGTTAGGAGAGGAGGCGCTGGTGTGGACTGCAGAAACCTCGTCATGGGAACAGGAGGTGGGGATGTTCATTTTTAGGGTGTTTGATTGGAAGAAGGAGGAGTTTCAGGCACAGTTCTCCTCCCAAATGTTAGTTACTCCATAACTCCACTGCATAACAGAGGAAGATCTACCTAATATTCATATCTCATAACATCCATCCATTATCTTCCACTTTATCCCACTAGTCGGGGTCACGGGGGGCTGGAGCCAATCCCAGCGTCATCGGGCGAAGGCGGGGTCCACCATGGACAGTTCACCTCACAGTAAGATGATCTGGGTTGGATTCCCGGTCCGGGTGGTTCTGTGTGGAGTGTGTATGTTCTCTCCGTGTTTGAGTGGGTTCCTCTAGGTTCTCCGGTTTTCTCCCACAGTCCAAACACATGTATGTTAGGATCCTCACTCTAAACTGACCGTAGGTGTGAGTGTGTGTGTGTGAGAGTGTGTGTTGCAATATTTTAGGGCCTAAAATATTCTTAACACACACACACAAATATATATATATCTACTTACAGTTTGACAATCAACATCTAAACAATTATAAAAATATAGTTAAATAACTTATTTAAACATGTTTATTCAGTCTGTGTTGGAGCGTGAGGGGTTAAGTGGAAGCCTGTGAGTCTGTGTCTCCCCCTATAGGGATTGTGATGCCTCTGCAGAATGTTGGTGATTGGTGGTCCCGCTGTTCATGTACAGAGGGGGTCAGGCAGTTATAATTCAGATACCAATTTCAAATGACAGTAAAAATGACCAATCATATCTTCCCTCTGAGTGGGCGGGGCTTAACTGTATGATCATTTCCGCCACTGTGGTGGCACTAGCTGGAGAAACAGCGAGCTAGCGCTAGGCTACCACCGCTAGCTAGTTTGCTGAGTCACGATAGAAGCCCAGGTCCCGCCCCCAAACTGTCAAAACCACGCCCTCTGAAAACTCAAGCGCAAATATTGAAAAAATATCAAATCGCGAGAGAAATAAGGAATTAAACGAGCCAGTTCAAGCGTGTTTATGAAAATTGGCGTGCGGTTCCTCTCTCTGTTAGCACGTGCAGCTTTATATCTTCACCTGGAGTTTTGATATTAATGTGTCGCTCCTCGGGCGCGTGGTCTACGTAAGGGTGGCGCAGACAGAGCTGTGTGATGTTCGGTTGTTTATAAGGAGGAGCTTATTTAGATTCAGAAGTTGTCTGTGTTGTACAGATGTTATTGTTTGTTATATTTCAGTCGTCTTATTTTTTGTTTCTTGACTTGCAGTTTATTAGGAGACAAAACAGTATTTTTTTGTGTTTGGACCGTGGGGGGTTGGGGGAGAGGGCCGTGGCTTAGGGGTCATGGTTCGCTACTGGTCTGTGGTGTTCCCCCGCCTTCGCCCGACGATGCTGGGATTGGCTCCAGCCCCTGTGATCCCAACTAGTGGGATAAAGCAGAAGATAATGGATGGACAGATAGACACACACACACAGAGTTTTAGGCACTTGGAGACGTTGTTAAATTCAAAAATATATTTACTTTTATTTGCAAATTTATAAACATTCAAACAGTATCAATACAGTAGTTTTATATTTGTCAGTGTGTTTATTTAACCCTTTCCAACTTTCTGATCGTGAATGTAATTGGATGCAGACTTTATTCCAGCCCTCTTCTCTGTATCCCGGAGGACGCTGCGTCCATGATTCTCGAAGAATTTCAAATTTTGGTTTGACACTTTCACTTCACCTTCACCTTTAAGCATGACAGCTCCACGATTTCTAGCTATGCCATATGAGTAGTGGCCACTCTAGTGTATGCTCACTGGATGCCCATGACAGCGAGGGTCTCTCTTACGTCACTACAAAATAAAAAGCCTAAAGCCTACATCACGCAGACAGCTGCAGCTAGAGGTCCCCAAACCAGAGGGGTCAGCCTGGTGGTCACCAGTGTGAGAATTTTGAGAAATATAAAACTAATAACTGATAAGTGTTGTTATCATAAAGTGAAGTTCAGACAAAGTTCAGATCAGATATAACTGAGACCCGTATCACAGGTTTAGGTGCTGGGACTGTATTCAGAACGATACCCTGTCTGTCATCTAGCGATGAGTGAGGTTTGGAAACCGGCCCCTCGTCAGTCAATATCAATTAGAAGTTTTGATATGTGAGGAAGTCGAACATGAAACGTGCGCTTGCACAATGCAAAAGGCCCCATTTGCGGCTTTCAGTTTCATCAACGGACTGTAGCCGCAGATTTCCCCTAAATGTGAGTGTTTATTTCAGGTAAATGCAGCCTCCTCCTCCTCAGGAGGGCATTAACTATCATGAGATAACAGCTAATCACCCACAGGAACGATGGACTTGTTGTAGGTTAATGTAAACACCATCAAGGCCAGGTGCAACAACAGAGCTGCAAGAGAAACAAGTTGCATTTGCTGGAAAAGGCAATATGGGTCACCTGAGTTCACTAGACCTTCCCTGCATTAGAGCAGCGCTCACTGGTCTACGTCATGGCATGAGAACGGAGCTGGAAACAAGAGATAGAATTATAACTTCCTCTCATGCAGGTATAAGCAAAGCTCAGCAAAGCAGGCCAGTGTCATAAAGCACATAGTACAGGTTGTGTACATTCATTTCTCCATAGTTTAATATTAGACAATAAATAATGAACAGGATTGTAATACAGTCATAAAGCATATATATATATATATATATATACATATATATATATATATATATATATATATATATATATATATATATATATATATATATATATATATATATATATATATATATAGTCACTTTATTAGTTACACCTGTCCTGTATCTATATTTCTTGACTATACTATCAGGTCCACTTACTGTATAGGAGCTCTTATGGTTCTACAATTACAGACTGTAGCCTGTTTGTTTCTCTGTATAAGTGTTAACCCCATATTACCATTACTCAGGACCCCCCGCAGGACCACCAGGTAATGATTGGCTGGTTTATTCCATAGTGACATATTAGCCCGAGTGTCCTACACAGAGGATTACACAGCACTGCATTTCAAACAAGCCACAGCTGGACTGAGAAACGTCCACCACCCAAATAAGACCTGCTCAGTGGTGGTCCTGAGGGGGTCCTGACCTCTGATTAGGGGGATAAGTGTGTGTGTGGGGGGGGTCCTGACAAATTATTCACAGCAACAGATGGGCTGCTTTTCTGAATTTGTGTAGACTTGATAAAATAGACAATCAGTGTAGACCTAAGGTGGCTGTACCGTATAAAGTAAATAATATATAACATATATAATAGTAACATTCAAACAGTATTAATAGAGTAAGTAGTGCTTTAATTGAACTCTTTCCAAGCTTTTCCTAAACAACCCAGTATTATTATCAGTTCTGATCTAATACCTGCTTTGACTGCTCAGTACTTCATTAAGATAAATCAAGAACTGAACACATTCATACAATGTCTGGGGCGTCCAGGAGAAATCTGGAACCTAACTTTGTTCTTCAAACTGGATCAAGATCTGATCTACTTCTCTCACAATAACATATTCATGTCACTTTTTATTGTATGATATATATATATATATATATATTAACATATACACACACACACACACACACACACACACACACACACACATATATAAATAAATAATATTCCTCCCTTATCTAACTAAGGGTGGCTGTAATACTTCTAGAGGTCACTGCAGCTTAATGTAAAAGTGTTGAAGTTCTGTGCTGTACTGAGGTGCTGCTGTAGGAGGATATCTGATAGATGCCTGTGTCTTGATTCCCCGTCACCAATAAGCTGCCTTCCTTGGCAGTGTGACACCTCACCTGAGAGGATTAGAAGGATTATGGGTAGAAGCTTTCACACAGTGCTCCCTGCATCCCTTCAACAGTGCACCGCAACCTAAACCTAGACTGGAGGTCACGCAGAACAAGCTTCCCCTGTTCACAAACACTGCAACCCAGCCAGAGGTGCCCTCAGCCGTATCAGGCTCTGACGCCGTCCATTCAGGGGTCAATTCATTGTGCTCGGCCGTCCGGCGCCCGGTATTGGAAAACCTGGTGATAAATGCTGGCAAAAAATCTGTGTCCTGTAAAAGCGGAGCCTCATCGCTGGAACAACTTATTGAATTGGGCCGGGCGCTTGGCTAAGCAGATAGCTGTTTTACAGTGTGAATAATTGGACGTCTATAATTCACCGGACCCTGCTTTCCGAGGAGAGGCTTCGCCGATAGCAGGGGGAGCTTCATGCACTGCTTTTCTAAGGGGCGCTGAGTGAAATGAACCACTCCGTCCCTGCAGATTTATCTCGTAGAGCTCTTTTATATAGGCCACGGGTAGGAGAAGAATTAGCCGAGCGCTAAAGTGCTGCGTCAGTCCGCTTTCATCCATACGTGGATCAATTAGGATCTGCTAATTGCTGTCCTTCCAATTATGCGGTGATAAGCAGTCGACAGGATGACTGCACGGTTTGGGGAGGTGCACGGGAGGTGGGGATGAGAGAGCGAGAGTAGATCAAAGAGGGGAAGACAGTGACAGAGAGAACGATAGAGAGGTTCAAAAGGTTGTGAAACCCTTGAGCTCTGCAAGGATATCAGTTCACTTTACACTGGAATGTATGGAGCGTGATCCAGTTTGAATCATCTGTTAGCAGAAGGTCACACCTATATGACTGTTCAGAGTCAAAGAAACCCCATTAGCAAGTGACATTAGCTTTAGCTAAGACATATACCTCACTAGCTGGCTATGTTTTCCCAAATATGACATGGATTAAAGAGATTAAATATGGATAAAGCCCTCCAGTGGAATTCCAGTGATCCAGTGCTTCTGCCTATAGTTACTGGTTGAAACATTATTACATTACATTCAAATTTTATGGCTCTTTTTCTTTAAAGCAGATTTACTAAAAAAAATAAATATACTATTCCTCCAAAACGAGCTTTAGCTCATGTAAAAGTTCTCCCATGCAAACTTACAAGGTGGTGCGAACATAGCAAGCCTAGAAACGGAGGATCAAGGCATCTGCCTGGCTGTGGTTCTCCAGAGCCTGTGTAGCGTTCCTTCTCTCTCTCCGGTCTGACCTGGCTCTGCACGCACCGCTGGGGATTCAGCAGCCCGCGCTAATGAGTCAGCGCTTCCACACATGCCGACGAGCTGGCCAGGGGGACGTAACAACCAAGCAAACTCTTTGCAGAACAAAATAGGCTGTTGTGATTCTTCTCCCTCAGCTCTCACTGGAATGCGCTCAAAGTCATCGTTGGACCAAAATCTATTATTATTATTTATATTTTCTTTACATTTTCTCCTCTTTCTCTCTTTTGCATCAGAGCTGTGAGGCCTACAAAGTGATGCAATTAGAATTACCAGCACTGCATGCCTAGATCATCACACACACACTGGAGTAATGTTTTTTTTATGATTGTTGTGAGAAGTGCAGCGTGGAATATGTGGCGTTCAGTCAGAATCATTCGTGTGAAGTCAGCTGCTGAACAAACACTGTGCCAGTTCATCTCAAAAGGTGTTCAGTAGGGTTTACAGTGCAGGCCACTGCAGTAGGGTCACCGTTTCTCAAATTAAACAAGGGGCACGTCCAGTTTGGCTCTCAATATATTGTTAAAATACCCCATACTTTTTACCTATAAAGGTAAAAAAGGGGCAGCTTCAAGATAAAGCATTACATCATATCAGCTTTCCTCCATTCACATCCTTCTATCAGTGTTTCTGCAGGGAGGTGCGGATTCACAGCTTCCCAAGCTTTGTACCCTTTGAACAGATTAAGACAGGTATTTCAAGTAATGCTGGCGGAACATGTGACGTGCCTGTCCCATTCCCCTGCTTGGGTTTTAGTGGGTGGGGTTAGATCTCATTAGGAGACTACTTACACCTGTGTAGGGTGCTTTTAAAAGGGGGCCTTTTCCTTTGTTTTTTGTTTTGCTGCAAGCAGCTCAGTTTTTGGGCCTGCTCGGGTTTACTTACGTTTGGCATTATGCTTTAGTTGTTTCTGTTAATCTTTAGATTTCTTTTGGCCACCTTTTGTTTCTAAATTTTCTGGACATGTCCTTTTTCCCTTAATTTTTTCATTAAACTTATTTTTTGCAATTTGAACACTGTGTGTCCCCTGTTTGTCACGGTTCTGAGCCAGTCGTGACAAACACTAGAAGACTTTTAAAAGACTCTGAAAAGACGTTTAATAGACTAAAGTCTGACTTCCTCTCACATCGAAAGACTAGTCACAGACTATGACATTGCAAAGACTGGGGGTCTTTCAGAGTCACTGTTTACAGACTGCAACTAAATTCCTTTTAAGATTATTTCCTAGTTATATGATTGAAGTTAGCAACATTCAGCTGAGCTGTACGGTTAGCTGCTAGGCTAATTGTAAACACTGTAGCCTCGTTCGGCTGGGATTTCGAGGGCTTCAGCGATTTCTGTCACTCCTGCTCACTCCACAGCTCCAGTTTCTCCTCCTTCTGTACAGTCCAGGAGAACCGCGGCTTCTGAACCCTTGCCGGACTCCCCTCCATGTCTATCTTCTTTACCCGCCAGACGTTCCTGTACTCGCCTCGTGGCTTCCCGTTTGGCGGCGAACAGAGCTCTCCTATTGGTTGACGACAATGTTCATGTCACTATTTGCATGAGCCAAGACCTCAGACTTATTAATACTAAACATGGTTGATTTTATCAGAACACTAGGACGAGAAACAGACTGACTTTAACCTGCAGTCTTGACCCCTGTGACGAAGGCTTCAGGAATTGGGATGCTGTTTCGCTCCGGATAATTTGAGGGGGGCTCCAGCTGCCGGGTTTGAGGAGTTAGCAGTGAAGGCAATGCTGCCCGGAGAGATCGCCATGTAAGTTGTTCTCAGCTGATATGCGTTCCTGATCACCTGTGAGTAGACTGTGTGTTTGGACACTGGAAGAAATTAGCATTACTAGATAAAGAGATTAGTTTATGGCTGTTTTTGCCGTTAGCTGTAACAGTTTGTAACCTGTTAGCACGTTAGCTGTCTGCTAAACTCATGTATACTGTGCTTCTTTACTGTTGTACTACAGACTGGCTTGTTGTTTATTTAATTGTCTATCATATAGTGGCTCCTTTTTCTTTGTTTGTAGACCATAATCAGCTACATTCAGTATCAGCCACATCCCAGTGTACTAATTTGGAGTTACAGCCAGCTGATGTACCTCATATTCCTCTAACTTCAGTAAAGACATTAATTCACTCACAACCCTGACTGTTGTCGTTCCGGGCCCTAACCAGCCTACCCAGAAAGGTGTCTGTATATTTAATCAGTGAAGACAGTCGTTAAGAGTGATATTATCCAGCTTCCACAACAACCCCCTTACACTAAACGATTAAGATGACGCGAAGCACCACTCAAGTCTAGCAAGACTCAAGATTTTATTCCGATATTGGAAATTTGTCTGCGACAGTGAAATCGCTTGGTGTAAGGCCAGCATAAAGGGTTCAAACAAAGCCCTGAAGAACATAGAGGGTTTAGGAGCAAGTCACTAGAGGGGCAGAAGACTGTGAAAGTGTAGGGAAGGTAGCAGTGAAGCTTATACTGCAGCACTGAAACCAGGACCACACCCCTACACCTTGACCCAGCTTGTTAGGGGTCAACAAACTGAACTGCTTCAATCTACAGCCACTTCACAGTGTGCTGAAGTTGGCAGAGATGGTAGAAATGCAAGATCCTGCTCAAAGATTACGAAGCCTTATCCAGAGGGCTGTCCAACGAAGGTGATCAATCTCTACATTATCTTGGATAAGGCCCACTGATAATCGCATACCTCCGCCAGACCTGGAAAATAAGATTAGTCTTCTACTAGGTTGGAACATCCAAGGTGTGGGAATGGTCCCCAATGACACATCTTATGCCCAGAGACTTGACCTGGGTTGAGTCATAGCTGGAGATGTTTGCCTGGAACCAGCGCACAAGCCCAGAGCCATAAGTTGACACCCTTTTACCTCCATCTCCTCATCGATTCTGCATTAAAAAGAAGTTTGGTGACAAACCACCGCCTGATGTCTCTCTAGCCTGTGATACCCTTGTCATAGTTAGCTACTTCACAGGAAGCACAATCTTTTAAAGGTCAGAAAGCGATGACAAGGCTCGTCTTGCAGATCACACCACCAGCTTTCTTCCAGCAACCCTGTCAAGCATCACCACACAAGCTATAACAAGCTGAAGAAGAACCATCTTAGAAAGAGGAGAGGTTCCTGACTGATCCAGACACAGATGAGGAAGTTAATTCTCTCACTATTACTCCATCTACCAAAAGTTCTCATGCAGGACCACAATCTTTTAATTCATTCTTTCATTTATTCATCTCATTACTGAAAACCAAAGCTTCTCTCACACACAATCTCCACTTGTACAAGATGACTCATCCTCGCACGGTAGAGGCACTCTCACATAGGAGCAGTCATAATCAAAGTGAGTAAAGGCTTATCTGAATATATTTATAGTATATTAACAGTATAATGGGAATAAAAAAATAGATACAAGGAGAGTGAGTGTGTTATGCTCTACTGGAGAGATATCAGCTGAATTCAAACCAGCAGGGGAAGCACTGGTGACACTTAATGGTGGGGAAAAAGGTGGGAAAACCAAACAAAGGGGATGCTAAGATGGCACAACACAAACAAAGGAATAACAAAAAACCCTATTAAGAAACAAAATCAAAGCCCCCTTTCAAAAGGAGCTACCACGTATGGTCCCAGTTTCTTTTCCTTCATAGTTTCTTTTGTCTGTTTCAATCCTCAGTTCATCTTTTCTTTTCTTTTGTCTGTGTCTGATCTCAGTTCACCTTTTCTTCTTTTATTTTCTTGTCACACAAACACACACCACGTTTACTGGACTGGTTGACCTCAACAAAAGTACAACAAGAGCAGGCCATTAGTCACAGCCTTAAATGCCAGTACCTACAGGTGCACCTGGTTGGCACTGATTACCCCTTGGGATTATGGGATTTAGAGTTCCCTTGGGTACCGGTGCCTCACTGTTATCGCCCTCTGCTGGCAGCCAGCAGCACAGGCTGACTCCTCACACGCATTGTTGAAAAGACACTCCGTGAAACAGTGCTCTAAGAAAACTGAACGTATTTAAGATGATGAAAGTATTCTCAGGATAGGAGATTGGTTAATCACGCCAAACTGGGAGGAACCTATCTGCATTAACTTCAGCGGGATCGTAGTAGGCATCATACAGGGATGCTGAAGAGACGAAGGCAAACCACTACCCTCTCCAACCAATCACTCTATAAACACTTCCTGAATCCCAGCACTTCCATCACTCTGGATTTGATGTCGTCATGGTTTTGCATTGCAAATAAGGAAAAGGACACTTTCCAATCAAGTCTGAGTGTCCAGACTGAGACGCATCTGTAAAAATCTGGATGGAATCACATTTCAAACCACCACTAAATGGATTTCATGAGTTTTCTGCTGTCGGGATACAACCTGGACATGCCAAAAATCAGATCTGGCAGTCTGACCAATGAAGCTTAGTGCAATGAATGACCCATGGCTCTCGTAACCAAAGCATTTGCTTGCAAGGATAGAAAAAGAAATGGGACAATCCAGTCTTCTCTTAGACCTGTTTCAGATACACCAAAGACTGACATCTTAAAGTGGGACAGTCCCCTGTTTAAAGTTAATGAGCTCCTCAGAATGACCATTCTACAGCCAGGAGACTGCATGACTATGCACTGGATTTGATTCACCTTCCAGCAGTGGGTGTGGCTAAAACATCTAAGTTAAGTTTAGAATTATTCTGTCACTTGTGTTTGCACACAGCGCTGCATTTAATTCAAACGTGCAGTGAAACACCTACATATACACACACACTAGTGAACATACACACTAGGGGGCAGTGAAACACCCACATATACACACACACTAGTGAACATACACACTAGGGGGCAGTGAAACACCCACATATACACACACACTAGTGAACATACACACTAGGGGGCAGTGAAACACCCACATATACACACACACTAGTGAACATACACACTAGGGGGCAGTGAGCATCCCTATATATGACGCCCAGGGCACTTCAGTCGTGTTCTGTTGGTTCAGGCGATCGAACTGGTGACCTTCTGGTCATAAGATCGGATCCCTAACCTTCAGGCCACAACTGCCCCTTAAAATCTAAGCTCAGTAACTCTAAACTTTTTTAATAGGGCTGTGTATCGGCAAGAACCTGGTGATACAATACGTATCGTGATACAGCGCTCACGATTCAATATATTGTGATACTACAAGCAAAGTGATATATTGTGATTTTTCAAATCCTACGATTAAAACTCACCACTGTATGAACAGGTTTATCAATGTTTACAATAGCACTGCACCCTTGTGCTGCTTGTTAATGTTGGAGTGGAGCTGAAAATGGATTACAACACTGCCATCTAGTGGTCAGTGATTTAAACACAACACACAATGATTCACTGTCTGCCAGGAATCTTTATCGATACTTTGTTTTTGAGAATCGATACAGTATCACCAAACATAATATCCTGATATTCGATATTTCAGTATTCTCTTACACCCCTAGTTTTTAACCATGCTTTCTGCATGATGCTAATTAGCTGATGCAGCTGTTCATTACCGCTACCTGCATTAGACCTGCAGCCACAGAAAAAATATTCAGAAACAAAGCTCAGACACTTACACATGCCTGAGCTGAGCGGCTGTGTTTGGGGTCAGTGTAAAGGGGACAGTTGTGCAGGCTCCTGTGTTGAGGTTGAGAGAAACGCATGAGGTGACACTGACAACATGAATGTGAAGGACATCATCTGACCTGGGTGAGAGTGGAAAGGTAGCCATGCAAGACTGGGCCACCACAGCAGTGCCAAATCCTTCTTAAGCCGTGAGGATTTGAGGGGGCCAGTGGGACATGCAGACGGACAGATTTAGACTGCTTGTCCCCTCCGGCCATGTCTCCAGACATTTGGACGGAAAGCTGCGACCCACAGTGCCAGGAGGAGACAGTAATGAGAGGTTTAGAGGGTTGTGTAGGAGTGGTTGGCCCTCGCACACACACACACACACACACACACACACACACACACACACACACACACACACGCTGACCTGGCGTAGTACCAGCTGTGGAGACTTCGGTGGAGTCTCCTGGTGCTAGCCTGCTGCTAAGCCGTGCTGAAGGAGACAGGCCTATGGCTACAGCCACACAGGAACAACCCACAGTTGAGACGAGGAGAGAGAGAGATGTGACGTGACTCTGCTTATGAAGCAGGAAAAAAGACAGACAGATCGAAAGACCTTTGCGACGGGGATAAAAGAGAAAAGGAAGCCGAGAGAACGAAGCGAAAGACAACAGTCTTCCTGTTTCTGTTGCGTTCACGTTTGGTCTTTTTCCATGTTTTTACAGAGTAACCTCACAGTCTGTGTCTAAAAGGTGGTGAGACACACAAACACCCCATACGTCACGACTACTTCCCCTTTTAGAATGTCATGAACTGCACCAGTTTTCATTTCCTGAGGAGGCAGTTTTTCCTATATACCACAATGAATGTGTGAACTCGCCGGTGTGTGAATGAGTGCACATGCATGTTTATTTTCTACTGCAAATGCATTCATTCATTTATACATACATTCGTGCATTTACACCTAAAACGTTCTAGATATAAATGGTACCTATTTCTGGAAAGTTCTGCAATATTGTGCATGGTGTATTGAATAGGAATTAAAAACTACAGAGCCTAAATCAGGAGTGTTTAATTAGAGTCAGTAGGTCCAGTTAGAGGAGATCTCCTCAGGCCGGTCCGGACCCTCATCAACAGGAGTGTCTCCTGTTTACTGAAGTAGTTTAGTATCAGCATCTTATACTATCAGCTACTGAAACACCAACACACCACACATACCGTTCAGTATATTTCAGTATATTTACTGTTTAAATGCTGAACTGAATTATTTATAAAACTAAATGTTTTACATTAAAAACCACATAAAAAAATCTTAAAGTGTTTATTTATAGAGAAAGTAAATAAAACATGTGTTAACTCAGTTTCACATCTTGAGCTGGTGGTTTGGAGCCGCCTGTGGAAAGAAAAGACAGATATGTCTCTCAAAAAAAAAAAAGGAAGAAAAAAAAATATGTCTCTCCATTCCTGCTTGGTTTTAATAGAATTGTGTGTTTGTCTATATATATATATATATATATATATATATATATATATATATATATATATATATATATATATATATATATATATATATGCATAAGAATAGATATGTGAATGTGTGTGTGTGTGTATGTATATATTTTTTCTCTCCTCTTTTTCCTCTCCTTTATTGCCTGTCAGGCCTGGCTAAATAAATTAATTAATTAAATAAACAAACATTAACAAGAATAGGCTATAGAAACCTATACAGCTGTTTTTGGTTTTCACTGTCGAATCTTCTTTTTTTTAGCATGTTTTTCTTTCTTATTGCTTTATTCTCCGACTGCTGCCTCTCGCTTTCTACCTCGCCTGTGTGAGTCTGCTGACGCTGGCTGTTACTGTACCACAAAGCCTGTATACCGTTAATCGTTCTGTTGGTTTGGGTCCGCATTGGACAACGTCTGGGACCGGACCCGGACTGCGGTCCGCCTATTAGTGACCTCTGGTCTAAATCATTCAATCACCATTGCAAATTAGATTTATTGGACAATAATTTAAATATCGCAACACAACTAATGTCATAAGTAGTTTCTTCAAATTCAATATGAAGTAGCACTTTTAATGACGACTGCAGAGAATTATTCAACCAGTGATAAGCATCTTTAGTGCTGCTCTCTAGGCCCGAGAACAAGACCCTGCAGCGTTATCTTTAGAACTTCTATTCTAACCACTCCACCCAGGAGATAACGACTTGGCCAGGTACTGCAAGGGGCTGAAGGAGCAGGAAGGCGGGCCTATAAAACACAATGCAGCTGAGACATGATTGAGACCAGGGTGTGAGTAACGTCGGTACCGCAGTCCAAAAAATAAAAAGCTTTCTCTCTGAACTGGTCTCCCTCTTCATTCTGACGGATACGACACCTTCCAGGAAGATTCTGGAGTGTCCCTCACAGTCACGTGACTTGAACCCCATTGAAAATCTGTTGAAGAAGGCAGTTGCAGCTCACAGATCTGAGAATATTAGTGCTCTGGAGGCTGTTGTCCCTGGGGGAAAGACAGAGACTCCTCAGGATCACTGCCAGAAGCTGGTGTTTCGCTATACATCACGTTTGCAGCAGGTCATAACAGCAGAGAGGCGCTCTACTGAGCTAACTTATCATGAAGGGGTTCAATAACTTTGAAAGTTGATCTGAATTTGGAGAAACAGCTTGTTATATTAGTTTCTATTTAAATTGTTCTTGTTTGATTAGTTTGATTGCAAACAGCTGAAAGTTTGTACAGTTTGCTAATAAACCTAATTTTGAATAATTTTATTTGCATCTGTGTTTGTACAAACATCTCTTAATAAAAACATTGCTGGTCATGAACAAGTCGTAGTCGTAAGAAATCTTTAAGCTTGTTTGGCATATGTTTCCTTTTGAGTTCAGATAAAAATGTTTAATAAAATGTATAACAGTCATGATTTTTAATTAAACTTAATTACTCATTTAAAAAGTTTACTTTCTTGGCAATCTGCAATTATTATCTGACAATTAACTGAATATTTTATGTTCTCTAATCTCTATTAGGGGGGGCAGACACCTTATTTATATGGATATCTTGTTGTATCATGCTTTTATATTTTGTAATGAAGATTTTTTAATGATTTCTTACTTTATTTTACTTTACTCTATTCTATTTAGTTTGTTATTGTTCCATTTTTCCAGGTTTTTGTGAAATAGACACTGAACGCAGGGAAAAGTGTCTCAGTCTGAGAGCCTGGATAGAGAAAGATAGACACAGCAGTAATTCTCACATTAGCATTCCCAGCCTACTCGTCTACACATGCCTTGCATCAACAGGACAGACATGACCAATCTGGCAACATGCTTCTGGCACTGACCCAGATCCTCCGCTGACCTTGTGCTTGCGTAGGACATTCTCCAGACACTGTACTGAACACAGAGAGGGTTTGTCTGGATACTGGGTCATGTATGCATTTTATACAAATATATATATATATATATATATATATATATATATATATATATATATATATATATATATATATATATATATATATATATATATATATAAGTCTAAATATATGTATATAAGTCTAAATATATGTATATAAGTCTAAATATATGTATCTCTATGTTTTATGTTTTTGTATTTTTCAACATTAATTGTATGATTAATGAAACAATAGAAAAAAATTAAATGCTCCAGAATAATCAGAAAAAAAGTTCTGGTTCCATTGACTAACATTAAAAGTAAAATTGGTTCTTGTTCTGTCCTGTGAAGTTGTGTTTTTATAGTAATCTAAACTACCACTCAAAAGTTTAGGATCACTTTAGAACTTAATTTCAGGCAATTTTCATGCAAATTTCATGCAATATTGTTCATTTCACAATTAATGTAAGTGTATCAGATGATTTTTAAAGAATAAAAATGTTTGTATTAAAGTCTATTTTTGTATAGAGGCTTATTTTACATATAGTCTATTATCAGTAATTCTCAGTCCTCTGTCTAAATCTCCTGGTACGACCACCAATCCAAGTTAAGGATGTTATTGGACTAATTGGTTGTTAGGACACTCTTGATCAATTGTGATCACATTCTACTAATAAGTGAGTATAAAAGGGAACAACATTCTAGGTTAGTTTAGTATCTGAAGATCAGCAGTTGATGGCTTGCTGACCGACTCACAATGACCAGAAAGAAACAACTTTCTTTAGAGACCCGCCAGTCCATTGTTGTGTTAAGGAAGAAGATGCTCCATATATATATATATATATATATATATATATATATATATATATATATATATATATATATATATATATATATATATATATACATACAGTACAGTATATACACAGTATATATAAGAGCACTTGGAAGCCCACATGTTCTTTGGTGTTTCAAATGTTTTAATACACTCACAATTATCAGGCAAAATTGGTATATGACTAATATATGAATATTCAATATGACTTGATGATTCATGTTATTATGGGGTATGGCAGTTAAGAAGGTGCAGACGTTTCAAATTAAAACATCGTGTGGGTTTTTCTTGTGATGTTTTAGCATATTTATAGTCGTGGAAAAGATTTTCAGAAGAGTCAAATTATTTACATCAAGCAGAGAAAAACATCTAAGGAGACTGGTGAAGCTACTAAAACTGAGTTAAGAACTATCCAACACATTATTATCAAGTTGAAGGACGGTGGGGACACATCATCTTCCAGGAAGGAATGTGGTCAGTAAAGAATTTTGTGTTTAACTCAAGGTATCGGTACTAAACAGCTGTGTAGCCTTAAGAAAGTCACTGGTCAGTGAGGCCAACCAGCAAACACGGCTTCAGTCTGGGAGGGAGCATAAAGATCGGACTTTGGAGCGATGGAGGAAGGTCATGTGGTCTGATGAGTCCAGATTTCGCTGTTCCAGGGTGATGGGGGCAGCAGGGTAAGAAGAGAGGCGGCTGAGGTGATGCTGTGATGGTGCAGGGTACGCCCATCTCTGAGATGAACTGTAATAACCAGAATAGCTAACTCGTAGTAGTTGGATGTAAATGTTGTATGTACCTACCTTGATGTCCTGTTTAGAAGGGGATGAGGGGCAAATGGGAGGTAAAGGGGACCGAGCCTTCTTGTCCCTGTTGGATGGATCCACGTTCAGGGAGGGAGAGGGGCCTCGGGGTCCTAAAGGGGAAAAACCTGTAAAGGAAGAAATTAATTAATAACTGATTACTTACCGGTAATAGGTATATAGTAGTTAGGACTAGTCAACAGCTGTACAGATGTGTGTGTGTATATGTATGTGTGTGTATGTAAGTTATTAGTTTAGTCGGGGCGGGGCTTTGACTATTCTTTCACCTGAGGTCTTCTCAGCTACCTGTAGGAGGAGCGGTGTGTAAGCCCTGTGATACGCTGTTAGCGGCTTGTAACAGCGAGAGAAGAATTAGTGTGATGAAGATTAGCCTCGCGGCCAAGCCTCAAGTAACCGTCCTGTTTATCAGTCGCTTTCTTTCCGTTTGATTCAGTTTTTCTTTGGTTTTGTGTGAAATAAAATAAATCTCGTGTGCACTTGAACTTGGAATCTAGCCTCCTTGTGTCCACACCCACATCCATAGTGCCAACTCTGCCGCACGCAAATCCCCGTGGTTCTTCTTTTGGGAGATACACCGTTACAGATGCGCCCATCATGCCTAGTGCCTATCGTATAAGCCTGTGAGGGCAGTGCTGTGATCTGGGGTCCCTGCAGTTGGTCAGGTCCAGGTTCAGCACCGTTATGTGCCCAAAGAATAAGATCAGCTGAACACCTGAATATACTGAACCACCAGGTTATTCCATCAATGGGTTTTTGTCCTTGCTTGATGGTCCAATGATGATGGTCACAATTTTCTGATTGTGAAAGAGTGGCTCAGGGAGCATGAGACATCGTTTTCTTACATGGATTGGCCACCAGAAGCCCATTGAGAATCTTTGGGATGTGCTGGAGAAGATTTGCACAGCACAAGATCATCAGGATCATCAGATACAAGACCTTCTGAAAAAAATTAATGCAACTCTGGACAGAAATAAATGTTGTGACATTGCAGATGTTGGGTGGTAATGGGAAGTTCAGTAACTTGTCATAGGACCTACTGTGCTGCAAGTCAGATCTGGCCCAGCTTTTATTGTCAAATGATCACATGTAGGAGCAACCACTGCTCCCCAGTGAAGCAGCGGACCAAAGCCCAGCTCCATATTTCATATTTACCCCCCTCAGAAAAGTGATTAGCTTCCAGAAGCCGGTTCTTTGTATCACATGGTGTGTTTCCAGCGGAACTCTTTATGTCATGGCTTTTTCCTTTAGGCTACATAACGAGAACAGCAGGACGCAGCTCTGAGTTCCGCAGGCAGAACATACCCTCAGCAAATCCCTGACATGCGAATAATCTTCTGTGGCACGATGACAAACACTCTCAGTGAAACGTCGAGGTAGATCCAGCAGGCAGGAGTTAAAAACGGAGGAAGTTCGGCGAGATCGTCAGCAGCTTGACGCGCCTCGCCAGCAGAACGACAGACACGCCGACTGTGGATTGTGACAGATCTTAGTGACACAAACCCACACAGGCACACACAACCCACACACACATCCTCCGCACCTGGTGGGCTGGGTGCTGCTGAAGTCTGAGACTCGGTGAGGTTTGTAGGCCACGGCTTATCTGTGATGCTAAAACTCCACATACGCACATACGCCTGCTTCTTAATACTCTCTAAATGTGGTTTATGCTCACTATATTTAAACGCCAGTACAAGCAGAGAAAAAGTCTGATCCGGCACCTCACCGACCCCCACCCCCATCACCACCACCAACACTGCCGAGTCTGAAAACGGATGCCACGTGAAGTACGTCAATAAGCACCTCATAGAACTTGTAACAGCTAACATCAAAAACTTTTTATATAGTAAATTAATTTCTCTGATCACAATACTCTGATCACAATACGCTTAATTCATCACATCACACACTCACTGTCCACTGACCATACAGGAGCTCCACTCACTGGCCACTGTATCAGCTCCACTGACCATACAGGACCTACACTCACTGTCCACTGTATCAGCTCCACTGACCATGCAGGACCTCCACTCACTGTCCACTGTATCAGCTCCACTGACCATACAGGACCTCCACTCACTGTCCACTGTATCAGCTCCACTGACCATACAGGAGCTCCACTCACTGTTCACTGTATCAGCTCCACTGACCATACAGGACCTCCACTCACTGTTCACTGTATCAGCTCCACTGACCATACAGGACCTCCACTCACTGTCCACTGTATCAGCTCCACTGACCATACAGGACCTCCACTCACTGTCCACTGTATCAGCTCCACTGACCATACAGGACCTACACTCACTGTCCACTGTATCAGCTCCACTGACCATACAGGACCTCCACTCACTGTCCACTGTATCAGCTCCACTGACCATACAGGACCTACACTCACTGTCCACTGTATCAGCTCCACTGACCATACAGGACCTACACTCACTGTCCACTGTATCAGCTCCACTGACCATACAGGACCTCCACTCACTGTCCACTGTATCAGCTCCACTGACCATACAGGACCTCCACTCACTGTCCACTGTATCAGCTCCACTGACCATACAGGACCTACACTCACTGTCCACTGTATCAGCTCCACTGACCATACAGGACCTACACTTACAGACTGTAGTTCATCTGATTCTCTGTCTACTTTATTACTCTGTTCTTTAATGTTCAGGACCCCCACAGGACCCCCACAGAGCAGATACTATTAGGGAGGTGGATCATTCTCAGCACTGCAGTGACACTGACATGGTGGTGGTGTGTTAGTGTGTGTTGTGCTGGTGTGAGTGAATCAGACACAGCAGTGCTGCTGCTGCTGGAGTGTTTAAACACTTCAGTGTCACTGCTGGGCTGAGAATCGTCCACCAACCAAAACTATCCAGACAGCAGTGTCCTGTGGGCGGCGTCCTGTGTCCACTGATGAAGAACTAGAGGAACACAAACTGTGCAGCAGCAGATGAGCTACTGTCTCTGACTTTACATCTACAAGGTGGACCAGCAAGTAGTAGGAGTGTCTAATAGAGTGGACAGTGAGTGGACACAGTGTTTAAACACTCCAGCAGCAGCACTGCTGTGTCTGATCCACTCACACCAGCACAACACGCACTGACACACCACCACCACATCAGTGTCCCTGCTGTGTTTGTGCAACATAAGCGAAGTTAAAATGTCTGTTATGTGTAATGATGAAGTTTTGAAATAATTTAAGTTTGTTAGAAGGACCACTCCCAAACTCCTCCTCTCTATTATTACATGCTCTCTATAAACCACTCCTCTGCTCTCACCATCTCCCACCACCTCCCTAGCACCTCCATCTCTTCCAAAATCTTACTCACTCTTTGCTTGGCAAGGGGGGCCTGGCTTCAAATCCCAGTAGACGAAGCCACCCAGAACTCCAGCCCCAAGTTTCTGAGAGCCCCCCTTCCTTGCCCTGCCTTAGTGGTCCGCACTTTGCAAATTAAGAACATGTGTTTGAGATGAAAGACTCAGGGTGCAGGCGTGATGGAAGATCTTTTTGATCCTGGATACGATTATGGAATGTGATCTTAAGGAGTTTGGAATAGACCACGCCCTCGGTCCATGTCTTGGAGCATCCAGACCTCTGCATACCCTGTCGGATCAGGATGGCAGGGTTGGAGCCCACCCTCTCCAGGAGGAAAGAGGTCTGTTTTCCAGGTCAGATGAAGTTTTTCATCCCTGATGCTAACTCTCCTCTGACTCCTGCCTCTTCACTTCACTCTACTCGTTCTGGCAGCTCCTCCAGGGTTCCTGATGGACTGTAATCCTATGCATTCTGCTGGCTGTACCTCCTTTCCCGATAGGTTTGGGCTGAAAGGCAGACCCTGGATCCTCTCTAAGGAGCCTCTCTGAAAAGGAGTTCTTACTAAACAAGCTAGTCAGGGCTTTTTCTTTGCGACAGATGACAGTTTGGGCCCGGGCTTTATGTAACCCAGCGTGGGGGCCGAGGGAGAGGTTATATAAAGCGCCTGACCCATCCCTCATCTTCTCCGGGTGTTTTTGATCTCCCAGCAGGACTGCATAGGTTTAGCGGCAGAGACAGATTAACCTTAATACATCCGCAACACATTAAATCCTTAAAACAACCACAAGCTACAAGAACGCTATACACAACACCCACATGCAGCATAAGCCTGGATGTGCATTTCCTTTTTTTAATGAGTCCCATAAAGAGTCCTGAAAAGAACTGCGTCTGAGTAGCAGCTTGTTTATTCCGTCCCATAGTCAGAAATGCCAGCACAAAGCAGAACATGAATCACTGCGAGAGCGGTTTTCCTGATACTTCTGGCAGGACAGTATCTGAGTCCAACACAATTTCACACCGCTTGGTTGTTTGTCCTGCAGCTACAGCGAGACAGTGCTGGGAGACAGCTACATTCACCGGGCCTGTCTCTTCGGCTTGGACCTGACATGATGAAACTCATGACAGCTGAAAGGGTCTTCGGTTTTAGTGGCGGACACAGAATCCTAGCAAAACCAAACCTGCCAATGAAATGATGAGATTAGGCTGAAAAACAAATGAGATTAAAAGCACATCAATGGCGTGCAGATTTAAGAGCACTGCCAGTTCATCTTGGATAACCAAAGGCTGTGTAGCAGGATTGTAAGTGCTTGTCAGTATCTGGTGCAGGATATGTATGAGGTCAGAACACTGACCACTAGAAAGTAATATGAAATGGTGCCAACAGGGTTCTTTGGAGTGGTGCCATAGAGGAACCTCTTCCTCAGCTGCAGCCTCACAGTGGAACTCCTACAGTAAGCTACTGTATTCATTAAATATAGTGATGTGCTTTAAAAAACTTGTGCATTTTACAGATATACACGTTTAGCCTCTTGTCAATTTGACATTTATTAGATATTATTTGCAGAGAACACTGGAGAGTAGCTAGGGACGGAGCATCACCTGATTTTTAAGGATTGATTAGTTGGCCAAAAATTTTACCCAAAAATATGAAAATAATTAAAAAACTTTAATTTAGTAAACTTAAGTCATGCTAAAGTATGTTTTGAGAGTGAATTTTAAGTAGTAGGTATACTAATATCAATGTACTAGTAGTAAACGTGTATGTTTACTATTTAAATACTTATTGGGACTAAATTGGCCCCTTTTTAGTTTGTGGAAGTATATTTTAAGTGTAAGAGTATTAAACTTTGATTAAACAACTAGTTTACAGTTTTTTGTACTGCAATTACGCTATAAGTAAACTTACAGGCATTTACTGTTAGTTTACTGGTTCATTCATTTACTTCTCAGCTTTTTATCACACAGAAACACACAATTTGACATCTTCAGCTCACCTGACTTGTCTTTGCACTGTGGTAGGAAACTCACACAGGTGCTGGGAGACCATACATACTCCACACAGACACTGGGAGACCCTACACACTCCACACAGACACTGGGAGACCACACAGACTCCACACAGACACTGGGAGACCACACAGACTCCACACAGACACTGGGAGACCATATAGAGTCCACACAGACACTGGGAGACCATACACACTCCACACAGACACTGGGAGACCATACAGACTCCACACAGACACTGGGAGACCATACAGACTCCACACAGACACTGGGAGACCATATAGAGTCCACACAGACACTGGGAGACCATACACACTCCACACAGACACTGAGAGACCATACACACTCCACACAGACACTGGGAGACCATACACACTCCACACAGACACTGAGAGACCATACACACTCCACACAGACACTGGGAGACCATACACACTCCACACAGACACTGGGAGACCATACACACTCCACACAGACACTGGGAGACCATATAGACTCCACACAGACACTGGGAGACCGTACAGACTCCACACAGACACTGGGAGACCATACACACTCCACACAGACACTGGGAGACCATACACACTCCACACAGACACTGGGAGACCATACACACTCCACACAGACACTGGGAGACCATACACACTCCACACAGACACTGGGAGACCATACAGACTCCACACAGACACTGGGAGACCATACAGACTCCACACAGACACTGAGAGACCATACACACTCCACACAGACACTGGGAGACCATACAGACTCCACACAGACACTGGGAGACCATACAGACTCCACACAGACACTGAGAGACCACACACACTCCACACAGACACTGGGAGACCGTACACACTCCACACAGACACTGGGAGACCATACAGACTCCACACAGACACTGGGAGACCATACACACTCCACACAGACACTGGGAGACCGTACACACGCCACACAGACACTGGAAGACCACACACACTCCATACGGACACTGGGAGACCATACAGACTCCACACAGACACTGGGAGACCGTACAGACTCCATACGGACACTTAGTCAAATAAATGATCACTAGTAAAGATTTGAAACTGTACAGTTGAAACGTTTAGAATCTGTGATTTTTATTGGAATATAATATAAAGACAGTTTAATAAATGGGTGTCTGTTTAAATGTATATCTTTTAACTGCGGTTCTTTACAGTGCAGGAGAACGTGGTGAGTCCCTCCCACCATGTGTGCCATATACAATGGAGGGACCCTTTATTAGCTCCCTGTAGATCAGTTTTAACAGCCCACTGTCAGCAGCTGTCCATGGCTGTAGCCCTAACGGTCCAGAGAGCAGGGTGTAGCGGGAAGTGGCCCATTTAATGAGCACTGAAGTCACTGCCCTGCTTCGCTGCTGCCCAGCCACCCCCTGTGAACGTTCCACCACAGCAAGCGCCAAACACGTGCCACCCATTCCTGCTACGTCATCACTTACTTGAAGAATCTGCTTCCATCACGGTTTCTGTTTGATAGATAAAGCAGCTTGTCCACCTCTTCAAAGCATCAGCTTCTTTTTGCTGCTGCTGGACTTTTTACATGTTAAGTAGGTTAAAGTTAGGGAGGGGGGGGTGGGGCTGTATTCTGACCCAAATCCATCTTGAACCATCTCATGGATTACTGCCAGGCACGGCCCGGTCCGTTGGGTAAAGCCTGCCATTTCCGGGATGACCGTCAAAGGTCAGTTGGTTCAAAACCGCGTCCAGTCCTCCTGCGCCTGCTGCACCCGAGCCCTGGACACTTCACCTCCCACAAAAGCTCTCACACACACGCTGTTCTCACTCGGCAGTCCTCCAGTGACTGCCGGCGAATCGAATTTGGCTCCAGAGCGCTCGGTTTACTGGGCAAACTGGCCCCGCATGAGAGGAGCCAAGTGTCAAGCAGCGTCATCATCAGTCCGATCAGGAATGGCGCCGGGAAGCCGCGCTTCACACACAAATGCCACCACCGAAATTTATTTCTGGGCCGCAGATGCTCCCAAATACCCCCGCTGCAGGCTCCGAAAGCGGCCCCTGCATACCAATCGGCGCCCCCTGTGATTTAAATCAATAACGCGGAGAGGAGGCACGGCGCGGAGCCCGAATGTGTGAATACAAAACTCCAGGAGCGTAAGCCTCTTACACCCTAAACCAGGTCAAAGCTTGTAAATATGCATTTAGACGAGGGATAATCCTCCGCATCCTTCTCGGCTGCGCAGACTCCTACGTGTCACTCGCGAGTCAAAGCCGGCGCCTCCGCCACTGACACTTCCGTAACCTTGTGCTCGGGACGAGGGTGTGAATGGCAAGGCAAGATAAAGAGCGTCCCACCTCCAGACGGGGGGATTAAGGTCCCCTGTTTATCGTAAGTGTGTTTAGTTGATGTGAGTGTCGTAAGACTCTGAGTGTCAAGTGAGCTGGAGAGTTTGTCGGTAGGCAACAGTTTGGAGGCAATTAGAATTAAAATTCGTTTAATTACCCCAAATGTTGTCAATCAGCCAAGACGTAGTTGCTTTGCACTGAAGCTAGGAGACGTTTGTAGCCAACATTTTATAAAACTTAATTAATAAATTAATGAATTAATAAGCTTGTTTAAGATACACAATTCCACTGAACACTATAATAAATTACTGACTATTACTTACATTATATTTGCAGCATATTAACAATTAATAACAGTAAAATAACACCTGGGCCTCCACAGTCACCCGCAGCCTAAGATTATTGTGATGTTTTATATTTTATAGTTTCTCCGCCCACTGTACGTCACTGAGGTGAAGACTTGTGTAAGCGCTGCGTGTGTGAGTGACGAGACGCAACTTTTTGTAATTTTCTCTAAACTTGTGTATATATATATTTTATTGGAACTGGCTACAGAACAGTTGACTCTGGATCAGCTGTGTAAGTATCACTGACTCTGGATCAGCTGTGTAAGTAACACTGACTCTGGATCAGCTGTGTAAGTAACACAGACTCTGGATCAGCTGTGTAAGTAGCACTGACTCTGGATCAGCTGTGTAAGTAACACTGACTCTGGATCAGCTGTGTAAGTAGCACTGACTCTGGATCAGCTGTGTAAGTAGTACTGACTCTGGATCAGCTGTGTAAGTATCACTGACTCTGGATCAGCTGTGTAAGTATCACTGACTCTGGATCAGCTGTGTAAGTAGTACTGACTCTGGATCAGCTGTATAAGTAGCACTGACTCTGGATCAGCTGTGTAAGTAGTACTGACTCTGGATCAGCTGTGTAAGTATCACTGACTCTGGATCAGCTGTGTAAGTAGTACTGACTCTGGATCAGCTGTGTAAGTAGTACTGACTCTGGATCAGCTGTGTAAGTATCACTGACTCTGGATCAGCTGTATAAGTAGTACTGACTCTGGATCAGTTGTATAAGTAGTACTGACTCTGGATCAGCTGTATAAGTAGTACTGACTCTGGATCAGCTGAGTAAGTATCAGTGTTCTCTCCTCATAAGACAGATCACTGAGATGCTCTAGTTAGAGAGACTGGGTCACGGTTTGTTCCCGCCCACTGCATGTGAGCGGTGTTTACTGACCTCAGCTGCAGCGTCTCCTCAGCGTCTCAGCTCCATGGGTTCTCCTCTAGTGGGTTTCACTGCAGTGGTGATGGGTGTTGGTAGACGGGAGTTTGGAGGTGCTGCAGTCAGACGTCCACGTTTAAGAAGACGAGCTGAAAATGACATCACGCTTGGAGTTCAACTTGCGTCCACTATCGTTTAGTTTGTGGTGCTTTATGGGATTGTCTTAGCAGCAGAGGATCTGTTTGATGCTTCCTTACAGTTCATCCTAAGGAAGGAACCTCAGTAGTCAGAATATTTAAGGGATGTAAGAATTGGGACCGTCTACGTGTCCGGAGGTGCATAGTATGATGTAAACAGTGTTTATGTAGAGTCTCAGTAGGTTTGGAGGCAGATCGAATCACTACATGTGTAGAAACCATGTGTGCTGAATTCACAAGATATTTTCTCGTGTGTTGTTTTCTGTAGAACCTCCTGCTGCATCATGTATCAGGTTATCCAAAAAAACACAAGCCCACCAGATACCCTCGCTCACCTCATACACCCCCTGTTCTGATAACCATCAGGCAACGCGCAGATTTTGTCAGCCCTCCATCTAAACCTGGCACCTCCTGTTTGTCATCA
>CM038714.1:21015097-21040097 GCA_021613375.1 Megaleporinus macrocephalus
ACACACACACACACACACAAACACGCCCAGAGACACACGCTAATGAACACACGCAGACACACACACACAGACACACACACACAGACACACACGCACACACACACACACACACACACACACACACACACACACACTCACAGAGCCTCTATGAAATGAGTGTCCACCACAAAATCTCGCTCCTGTTTATTTATCTGTAAAAGCAGAAGCTGCCAGACTTCACGCACTGCCTACATCACTGCCCACCGACACCGCGGCCCACTGGAAATCACCCGTACGGCCCACTGGAGGCCACACAGATATAAACTTCAGCTAATAGCAAAACATATGACCTGAAACTTACAGCAGGGTCTAAAAACCTGGTATAAACAGTGTACAGCATTTAATAGATATTTAATAACACTTGATAATAAAAAGCACTTACAATGTATTAATTATCTAATTTGTTGATACTAGTTTATATATATCTATATAACATATTTATATAATTGCTACACATGCATTCATAAATGCTAACTTTTGCTGACCACTACACACACGTTTGTTTGGTTGCATACAATTATAAATATGACTGTATCGGCTGCACTGTAGATACTTTTCATTAACATATTATATTTAAATGTAATCTCACAATATATGTCATCCATATAGTTCTATATGTATAATGATACATACACTATATGGTATGTGGACACCTTTACATTTACATTTACATTTACATTTACATTTACATTTACGGCATTTAGCAGACGCTCTTATCCAGAGCGACTTACAGAAGTGCTTAGTGTTGGTTAGAGTATGAATCTCTATCTAGTACAACAGGTTTAAGTCCAAACCACTCTATACTCAAACACTGCTATAAACACAGGGCCAGTGCTGATACCTAGAAAAAAGACAATGCAATACCTAGCCAGACTGGAACACCTACACCTACAGAACACCTACACCTACAGAACACCTACAGAGAAGAGAACAAATCCAAGACTACATACAGTACAAGTGCAGTACTTATCCAGAGCTCCTAGAAGATAAAGTGCAATTACAGTTTATACCAGTACTTCAGTAACTTTTACTGACCCACTGCTACCAGGGGTCACAATATATCCACAGACACTGGCAGTAGATGAGGTCACACTGAGCTTAGATAGATAGATGTGTGTTCATTAGTGTGTGTATGTGGGTGTTTCACTGCCCCCTCGTGTGTGTGTTCACTAGTGTGTGTATGTGGGTATTTCACTGCCCCTTAGTGTGTGTATGTTCACTAGTGTGTGTATGTGGGTGTTTCACTACCCCTAGTATGTGTGTTCACTACTGTGTGTGTATGTGGGTGTTTCACTGCCCCCTAGTGTGTGTTCACTAGTGTGTGTGTTATGGGTGTTTCACTGCTCCTTTGTGTGTGTGTGTGTGTGTGTGTGTGTGTGTGTATGTGGGTGTTTCACAGCCCCTTATTGTGTGTATGCTCACTAGTGTGTGTGTATGTGGGTGTTTCACTGCCCCTTATTGTGTGTATGCTCACTAGTGTGTGTGTATGTGGGTGTTTCACTAGCCCCTAGTGTGTATGCTCACTAATGTGTGTGTATGTGGGTCTTTCACTAGCCCCTAGTTTGTGTGTTCACTAGTGTGTGTGTGTATGTGGGTGTTTTACTGCCCCCCTAGTTTGTGTGTTCACTAGTGTGTGTGTATGTGGGTGTTTCACTGCCCCCTAGTGTGTGTTCACTAGTGTGTGTGTTATGGGTGTTTCACTGCTCCTTTGTGTGTGTGTGTGTGTGTGTGTGGGTGTTTCACAGCCCCTTATTGTGTGTATGCTCAATAGTGTGTGTGTATGTGGGTGTTTCACTGCCCCTTATTGTGTGTATGCTCACTAGTGTGTGTGTATGTGGGTGTTTCACTAGCCCCTAGTGTGTGTGTTCACTAGTGTGTGTGTGTGTGTGTGTGTGTATGTAGGTGTTTCACTGCCCCTAGTATGTGTGTTCACTACTGTGTGTGTATGTGGGTGTTTCACTGCCCCCTAGTGTGTGTTCACTAGTGTGTGTGTTATGGGTGTTTCACTGCTCCTTTGTGTGTGTGTGTGTGTGTGTGTGTGTGTGTGTGTATGTGGGTGTTTCACAGCCCCTTATTGTGTGTATGCTCACTAGTGTGTGTGTATGTGAGTGTTTCACTGCCCCTTATTGTGTGTATGCTCACTAGTGTGTGTGTATGTGGGTGTTTCACTAGTCCCTAGTGTGTGTGTTCACTAGTGTGTGTGTGTATGTGGGTGTTTCACTAGCCCCTAGTGTGTATGCTCACTAGTGTGTGTGTATGTGGGTCTTTCACTAGGCCCTAGTGTGTGTGTTCACTAGTGTGTGTGTGTATGTGGGTGTTTCACTGCCCCCCTAGTTTGTGTGTTCACTAGTGTGTTTGTGTATGTGGGTGTTTCAATGGTGTTTCAATTAGGAGCCTCAGACTTCTGCACAGTTGTGTATATTACACTGAGATTAATTTATATTATATATTGATATACATTAGATCAATATATTTAAAAGAAATCATTGATTAAAATGGATCTTGTTAATGGTTAGTGGTTCAGTAAGGTTAATTATTATTGACAGGTCTTTTACAAAAAGTCATTAATTAATTACAATAGATTAAATTATACATTTGTCATAGTAACATCTGTTTGCATCTGCATTCCAGCTGCATTCACAGCCATAAACACACACACACACACACACACACACACACACACACACACACACACACACACACAGGCGGGCGGTGAAGGTTACAGAGCGTTTTAAAGGGCAAACAGACTCGTATCATTTAAAACATGAGGCCACAGGCTCTGGCAAATGCCCCTCGCAGATTGGAGAAGACAAGCCGGCAATTAAGGGAGACGAGAACGGTTGCCAAGTCATTCCCCTTGAAATCCCCCTTTAATCCATCACTGGGGGGTCAGAGGTGCTGTCACGGCAGGTAATGAATCACAGTGGCCCCCCCTTAAAAAAGCCCTCACCTTGCCTCGCATTAGTGGTCAGTTTGATCCGAGTACGGCGGGACACTGTGGCATCCTGCGGGCGGAGAACAGGCCCGAACGAGTCCGCAGTAGAACATCTTCCTCCGCTGAAGACATCACAATCTGGCACACAAGAAAATCAATCCCACCGTTTTCTCTCACTTAATCAAGTTCCGTTCAGAGTTATTTATCGAGCACATGGGATCGGAAGGAGGCGACCGCCGAGGAGTTCTTCCAAGTTCCCGAGTCCAATAAAGGCGCAGTAGGCAAACTCGAAGCCTGCTTTTAAAAACCCAAACCAATACGCAGCATCGACTGATCAGGTTAGAGAGGTTTAATCACACCCGGCTCAGGCCCAGCCCGGCCAGATAGATTTAGATTTTCCAATTACTTGTAATTAGTTCACTTCGATCTGTTCCAGAGAACACAGAGTGCCATGAAACAGTAAATCCTGGAAGTGGAGAACCGTCCTCCAGAGGGCAACCAACACCATTTACACACTCAGGCAACTGGAAGTAGGGATGATATGAAAAGGTGGGAGAAGGAATAGTGTACTTATCTCTCCAGGGATTCAACATTCCACCCGCTGGAATTTCTTTTGGAAGCTTCTGTTTAATGTAGAGGACTTTCCCTTATAAGTTTTGCATGATCCCTCCATCCATTATCTTCTGCTTTATCCCACTAGTCGGGGTCACGGCGGGGCTGGAGCCAATCCCAACGCTGCAAGATCTGCTCCAGCACTTCTAGACAAGAAGACCCCGATAGAGGATAAATACAAAACAGCCTGCAGTTTAATTTCCACACACTTCCATATAGTTTAAAAACGTTTATCTGATCAATTAGTGTGTGTTCACCAGCAGATCTGATTAGAACAGATATAAATAATCAGACATACAATACAAAGTAACATGAATATGTTATTGTGAGAGAAGTAGATCAGATCTTGATCCAGTTTGAAGAACAAAGTTAGGTTCCAGATTTCTCCTGGACGCCCCAGACATTGTATGAATGTGTTCAGTTCCTTCAGCAGCAAATCTTGATTTAGCTTAATGAAGTACTGAGCAGTCAAAGCAGGTATTAGATCAGAACTGATAATAATACTGGGTTGTTTAGGAGAAGCTTGGAAAGAGTTAAATAAACACACTGACGTATGAAAAACACTACTTACTCTATTAATACTGATTAATATTTAATAATAAAGTGTAAAAGCTCTACTTACTCTATTAATACTGATTAATATTTAATAATAAAGTGTAAAAGCTCTACTTACTCTATTAATACTGATTAATATTTAATAATAAAGTGTAAAAACACTACTTACTCTATTAATACTGTTTAATATTTAATAATAAAGTGTAAAAGCACTACTTACTCTATTAATACTGATTAATATTTAATAATAAAGTGTAAAAGCACTACTTACTCTATTAATACTGTTTAATATTTAATAATAAAGTGTAAAAGCACTACTTACTCTATAAATACTGTTTATTATTTAATAATAAAGTGTAAAAGCACTACTTACTCTATTAATACTGATTAATATTTAATAATAAAGTGTAAAAGCACTACTTACTCTATTAATACTGTTTAATATTTAATAATAAAGTGTAAAAGCTCTACTTACTCTATTAATACTGATTAATATTTATTAATAAGTAAATAAAAACTTTCTGTTTGGATGAAACAGCTTATTATATATAATAATTTCCACAAGTGACTAAAATGTTTACATACTACATCAAAATCTTAAAAGTAAACAAATAAACAGGTTCTGTTCTGTGTAATATGGGTCCTTTGGGATTCCAGTACTGACGCAGTTACGCTGGGGGTGGAGGGGGGGGGGGGGGGGGGGGGGGGGGGGATCAGCTGGAATGTCAGTTAAACCTGAAACATGAAAACAGCCGAAGAAGAGACAGGAGACCCGCGGACGAGGGGAGCGCTGCAGCTCGGGGGGGGGTGGGGGGAGGCAGGATCGATGGAGGTGCAGGTGATGAATTCGGGCCGCGTTGCTAAGCTGTTTAAGGGGCAGCACCAGTGTGGTGGTCTTAAGCGCGCTGGGCTGAAATCTGCACAGTAATCCATTTTCACAGTCACGCTCCAGTGTGTCACACCAGCGCCCGGCAGAGCTTTATAAATATGCACTTGCTCACACACAGACTCTCACTCTCTCTCTCTCTCTCTCTCTCTCACTCTCATTCACTCTCTCACCTTCTAGTGAGTCTGATTTTAGTGTTGCTGAATGAAGGAAGGAAAAGGCTCATCACAGAGAGAGGAGGAAAGAAAGAATAAAGAAAGTGTGAGAGACAAAGAAAAGGGAAGAAAGAGAAAGCTGGAAAGAGAGGATGGATGAAAGAAGGCAAGAGCGAGGAAGAGGAGAGAAAAAAGAAGGGGAGAGATGAGAGAGAATCTGATGAAACAGAGGGGAAAATAACAAGGAAAAAATGAAAAGAAAAAGGGACAAAGTGATGAGAAAAAGAACTAAAGAAGGAAAGAGAGAGAGAGAGAAAAAAAGAGAGGATGGAAAAAGAAGGAAAGGTTGAGAGAGAAAAGGAGAGAGAGGCTGTGTTGAAGACAACAGCATCCTCTAAGGGCTGGAAGGGTTATTTGAAACAGAGACACTGAAAGAGAAGAAAGACAGACTGAAGAAAGACAGAAAGAAGAAAGACAGACAGAGAAGAAAGACAGGCGGAGGAGAAAGACAGACAAAAAAGAGACAGATGGAGGAGAAAGACAGAGAAGACAGACAGACAGAGGAGAAAGATAGACAGAGAAGAGAGACAGATGGAGGAGAAAGACAGAGACGAGAGACAGACAGAAGTTCAGTCTTGTGATCAGAAGGTCGCTGGTTTGATCCTCTAAACTGACAGGATACGACTGAAGAGCACTTGATCAAGACACCCGCCCCCCAACTGCCCCCCAAGTACTGTGGATAGGGCTGCTCACCACTCTGGCCAAGTGTGCTCACTGCCCCCTAGTGTTAATGTTCACTAGTGTGTGTGTATGTGGGTGTTTCACTTCCCCCTAGTATGTGTGTTCACTAGTGTGTGTGTATGTGGGTGTTTCACTGCCCCCTAGTATGTGTGTTCACTAGTGTGTGTGTGTATGTGGGTGTTTCACTGCCCCCTAGTGTTAATGTTCACTAGTGTGTGTGTATATGTGCGTTTCACTGCCCCCTAGTATGTGTGTTCACTAGTGTGTGTGTATGTGGGTGTTTCACTGCCCCCTAGTATGTGTGTTCACTAGTGTGTGTGTGTATGTGGGTGTTTCACTGCCCCCTAGTGTTAATGTTCACTAGTGTGTGTGTATGTGGGTGTTTCACTGCCCCCTAGTATGTGTGTTCACTAGTGTGTGTGTATGTGGGTGTTTCACTGCCCCCTAGTGTTTATGTTCACTAATGTGTGTATGTGGGTGTTTCACTGCCCCCTAGTGTTTATGTTCACTAGTGTGTGTATGTGGGTGTTTCACTGCCCCCTAGTGTGTATGTTCACTAATGTGTGTATGTGGGTGTTTCACTGCCCCCTAGTGTTTATGTTCACTAGTGTGTGTGTATGAGGGTGTTTCACTGCCCCCTAGTGTGTATGTTCACTAGTGTGTGTGTATGAGGGTGCTTCACTGCCCCCTAGTGTGTATGTTCACTAGTGTGTGTGTGTATGTGGGTGTTTCACTGCCCCCTAGTGTTTATGTTCACTAGTGTGTGTGTGTGTGTGTATGTGGGTGTTTCACTGCCCCTAGTATGTTTGTTTACAAGTGTGTGTGTGTGTGTGTGTATGTGTGTATGTGGGTGTTTCACTGCCCCCTAGTGTTTATGTTCACTAGTGTGTGTGTATGTGGGTGTTTCACTGCCCCCTAGTGTTTATGTTCACTAGTGTGTGTGTATGTGGGTGTTTCACTGCCCCCTGGTATGTGTGTTCACTAGTTTGTGTGTGTGTATGTGGGTGTTTCACTGCCCCCTAGTGTGTATATGTGCGTTTCACTGCCTCCTAGTGTTCATGTTCACTAGTGTGTGTGTATGTGGGTGTTTCACTGCCCCCTGGTATGTGTGTTCACTAGTTTGTGTGTGTATGTGGGTGTTTCACTGCCCCCTAGTGTTTATGTTCACTAGTGTGTGTGTATGTGGGTGTTTCACTGCCCCCTAGTATGTGTGCTCACTAGTTTGTGTATGTGGGTGTTTCACTGCCCCCTAGTTTTTATGTTCACTAGTGTGTGTGTATATGTGTGTTTCACTGCCCCCTAGTGTTTATGTTCACTAATGTGTGTATGTGGGTGTTTCACTGCCCCCTAGTGTGTATGTTCACTAATGTGTGTATGTGGGTGTTTCACTGCCCCCTAGTGTTTATGTTCACTAGTGTGTGTGTATGAGGGTGTTTCACTGCCCCCTAGTGTGTATGTTCACTAGTGTGTGTGTATGAGGGTGCTTCACTGCCCCCTAGTGTGTATGTTCACTAGTGTGTGTGTGTATGTGGGTGTTTCACTGCCCCCTAGTGTTTATGTTCACTAGTGTGTGTGTGTGTGTGTATGTGGGTGTTTCACTGCCCCTAGTATGTTTGTTTACAAGTGTGTGTGTGTGTGTGTATGTGGGTGTTTCACTGCCCCCTAGTGTTTATGTTCACTAGTGTGTGTGTATGTGGGTGTTTCACTGCCCCCTAGTGTTTATGTTCACTAGTGTGTGTGTATGTGGGTGTTTCACTGCCCCCTGGTATGTGTGTTCACTAGTTTGTGTGTGTATGTGGGTGTTTCACTGCCCCCTAGTGTTTATGTTCACTAGTGTGTGTGTATATGTGCGTTTCACTGCCCCCTAGTGTTTATGTTCACTAGTGTGTGTGTATGTGGGTGTTTCACTGCCCCCTGGTATGTGTGTTCACTAGTTTGTGTGTGTATGTGGGTGTTTCACTGCCCCCTAGTGTTTATGTTCACTAGTGTGTGTGTATGTGGGTGTTTCACTGCCCCCTTGTATGTGTGTTCACTAGTTTGTGTGTGTATGTGGGTGTTTCACTGCCCCCTAGTGTTTATGTTCACTAGTGTGTGTGTATATGTGCGTTTCACTGCCCCCTAGTGTTTATGTTCACTAGTGTGTGTGTATGTGGGTGTTTCACTGCCCCCTGGTATGTGTGTTCACTAGTTTGTGTGTGTATATGTGTGTTTCACTGCCCCCTAGTGTTTATGTTCACTAATGTGTGTATGTGGGTGTTTCACTGCCCCCTAGTGTGTATGTTCACTAGTGTGTGTATATATGTGTGTTTCACTGCCCCCTAGTGTGTGTGTTCACTAATGTGTGTATGTGGGTGTTTCACTGCCCCCTAGTGTGTATGTTCACTAGTGTGTGTGTATGTGGGTGTTTCACTGCACAGATGGATTAAATGTGGAGGTCAAATTATTCCGGGTCTGAGCAGAAATGGCTAATAGTTTTAAATTCTAAATGTTAAACAGGTTTAGACGCAACGTTAGTTTCATTGTTTGTTACCACTTTTTTTAGGTTGAACCAGTAAAACAGTGAAACAGTAAAACAGTGAAACAGTGAAACAGTGAAACAGTAAAACAGTGAAACAGTAAAACAGTGAAACAGTGAAACAGTGAAACAGTGAAACAGTGAAACAGTGAAAGAGCTCACCACACCTGTAACAGAAACAGTAGCTACGGTAAACAAATGCTTGATTTAGCGTCCTCAGCCATTCATTTTATCCAGCTAAATAACCTACAAACCATGAATGAACAAATATATTTCAGAATTTAACGCATCATAAACCAGCTGGACGTACAAACTACTTAAACTACAGCGTCAATACTAAGAGTATACCCCGGCTCAGTGGACACTGCTCAAAGAACTCATAGTGCACCTCATAGACACAGTATCAACTACTCCCACAGCCAATCACACACTGAGTTAAAGCCCGAGTTACTGACACCCCCGTCCTTATAAAAGTACTCATTTCATACTCAGTAGGTCTGGAGTAAATTCCTGACCGGCGTGTATTAATTAGGGCTCCGTTCATTAAAGGTAAAGAGGACGTTACGGGTTTAATCTCTCTGTGAAGACATGAATTCTGAGACAATGATTAAAAACTACAACCATAAAACACGAGCTCATTAAAGCCGAGTTGTGACGCCGCGCATGATAATAAAGAGGGTGTCCTTGAGTCGGCGATATTTCATCCGTCACACTCGTGTACACTCGTCTCTCGTGGCGAGGGGACGAAGACCCTCATCAGCAGTTACACGTCTGACGTCAAAGGTTAACGCGGCTCGCTTTGACTAATTAACTAGCGCTTTGACTTCGCAGCTCCTCTTCCTGTCCGGCTCTGCCGAGGCTGGCCGCGCGCTGGCGGCGGGCTAATTTCAGCGGCCAGCGTTTAAATGAGCTCTCTTATGTGGAACAGATTGCTGGGTTCTAGAACCTCAGGCACCGTATTTGGGGGTCATAAACGTGGACTTTCGGAGTTATGACTTGATGATATTTCTTTTTATGGGGTCTTAATTGCCGAATGACACCTCAGCGGCAGTGAGGCAAGGTCACGCTGATAAACGGCCGCGTCACCCGCTGCTGGCGCGCAGCTCACTCTCCAGCAGCATATGTGGATTGCAGGTATCGGCGAGGTGTGCGTCGCCTCTCTCGCCGCGTCTGAAGCAGATTAAAGCAGGCATGAGCTCTTACAGCACTACAGCTCATAGAACCGAGGTAGGAACTCACAGAGGCCTAAAGATGAGAGTGTTCACTCGTAAAGCCAAGTTAGAATTATTCACAGCAGTACTGATGGGAACCAGACGTCCCAAGCATACCAGTCCCATCCATCCATCATCTTCCGCTTTATCCTGCTAGTAAGGGTCACGGGGGGGGGGCTGGAGCCAATCCCAGCATCATTGGGCGAAGGTGGGGTACACCATGGTCACCAGTGCATAACAGTCCCATAATAGCATAACAGTGCTTTCTTTATTATTGCTTCATGATCATCAACATGATGTATATCTCAAGACTCGTGGAGGTCCACTGGTCGTTTTGGATGAACCCCTGCAGCCAGTTACACCAGCCGAGTGATTTCCAGCAGAACTTATTCCGACCGTAGGGTATGTGGGTCATGTGCACAGTTTAGGTTATAATTTAAAGCTATGTTGAATCTATGTTACTCTGCACAGCCGGTTTAATTCTAGTAGCTAGTAAACTTGAATGTAGTGACAGTTTTCAATTATAACTGGTCAACATTCGATCATACAGTATGTCTTTGATCAATTTGACTACTTTGATTTATATTAATTAGGTCGATCCAAACCCTACAAGCTGTAGATTTACATCACCACACAGAAAGTGAGCTCTCAGTCCAGCTTCATGAGAGTGTCTGACACTGAAATTTTTATTTTAATATCAGTAACATATAGCGATTACATTAGCAGCAGCTTTTCTAATGTTAGCAACATAAATGATGACTTTAGATGGTAAAAAGTAAATTAACTAGTAATATTTAAGCTAAAAAGTACTTCAAATAATACACATATCAGCCAAGTGTCAATAATAAATAAAGAAATAAAACATAATTTACGGAGTGTAAGGAATGCAGTGCTATATTATGAGCTAGCTACTACAGGGTGTTCAGCACCAGGGACAGCACGCTGAGCATGGTGTTCATTGTGGTTGTTGTTGTAACTTTCTGTGTTGATAACGTTTGAACCACAAGAGATATTACAAATCTGACTACATCAATCAATTTCTGAGACAGTTCTGGTCTTCTTTGATCTGCTACACGACCACCTTCCCTTTGGAGAAACCAGCCCTTGATCTTATATGGTGGCTTTCAAGGTGGTGGCCATGTTCGGGACATAGCCTAGAAGATAGATCCCCTCACCCGTTACTAGCTGGGGTATTCAGATACGTCACTTTCCCTTTTCTTTCAGAGATAAAAGGGTGTCCTAAGACTTTTGACTTACCCTGTATATTACAATTGTGTGTATTGCTCGCTGTGAAGCTGTACCCAGATCACTTTACGCCCTATTAGTTAAGGAGCACCATAAGTGTCTGCAAAGCTGATGCAGCTGGCTTCTGGTTCCCATCACCTCCAGCCACCAGGGCAAATGCAGCTCCAGGATCAGACCTGCTATACTCCTTAGGCACCTCCGTCACTCTGTGGACCTCAAACATCACTCCTGGCTGGAGATGCTTTGTGTATAGCACCCCTGGTGGAGTTCTGAGATAGGACTAGTAAGCTTCCTCTGTTCTTTAATGATCAGGACCCCCACAGGACACCCACAGAGCAGCCACTATTAGGGAGGTGGATCATTCTCAGCACTGCAGTGACACTGACATGGTGCTGGTGTGTTAGTAGTATGTGTTGTGCTGGTGCGAGTGTTTATACACTGTGTCCACTCACTGTCCACTCTATTAGACACTCCTACTACTTGCTGGTCCACCTTATAGATGTAAAGTCAGAGACAGTAGCTCATCTGCTGCTGCACAGTTTGGGAAGAAGACACAGCAGAGAGAGAGAGGAGGAGTTTTAATGAGTTTTAATGAGTTTTAATGAATAAGAGGTGGATCTTTAGTAGATTTAGTCTTTTTAGATCTTTAATCTGGGTGTCATCTGCATAACGGCGAAAGCTGTGATGCAACATATCCAAGAAGAAGCATATAAACAATGAAGAAAAGAGGCCCGAGGACTGAGCCCTGTGGAACCCCTTAAGTGACGGCAGAAGAAGAGTAGATATGGTGACAGAGAGGGTGACGAATGCTTTCTATCAGTGTGGTATGATGTAAACCAGTCTAACCATCAATGTCCAGCTCATGCAACCCTAACAGGAGCATGGAAGGACCCACAAGCCAGCTTGTCTTTGTACCTTAAACACGTTTTCACTATTTCATTTTCATATGTTAACGCTGGAATTATGCTGGCAATATTGAACCAAATGGTGAAAAATGTTAGAGCACTTACTCCTGGGGTTTAAACACACACACACACACACACACACACACATACACACACACTTTTATACACACTCACACACACACACACAAAAAAAACAGCCTCTGAAAAGCTGTATTGATTATTCCGCAAAGACAAATAGTCTACGCGTACTGTATCAGTGTGTTTCACTTTATTCATTCATCCTAAAGGTCTTCAGCAGCGGAGAGGAACTGTTAATTACAATAATTAAAGCTGCCGCTGGAAGAAAACTAGTTATTTAAAAATAAATAAATAAATGCGCCGTGAGAGTGTTACTTATTAACACCCCAGACTGTAATGGAAAGTAGGCCTGGGGGTCTAGCTCCCCAAATATTGTTCTGAAATTCAGCAAAATGATATGCGCATATCATCATCAAAACCACACGCCGGCCCACCGGCGGACGAGTGGTGTTTCACGATGAATAACAATGAGCGCAATCATCCCGTTTCTAAGACACTTAGTGGATCTGCTTTTAGAAAGAGCCTCGGTGTGACGGGCCTCTCCGCCGGCGCTTCTCTTATTTTGGTTTTGAAACACTGACGCGACGCTGATGTTGACACTCTGCTTCTCGGCTCACTCTGACACGTGTGAGTCGAGGCGTTTGCTGGGGAGAACGTACTCCTGAAACGTGTCAGTCAGAGGAAGTAAATCTGTGTAGTGTTCGTATTCATTATAGATCAGATGAACACAATCAGCTCGAGGGTGTCGGCTTCGTTTGTTTCTGTCTGAGTGTCACATCAGGAACGCATTTATTCTAATCTTGTTTTAAGTCATGCGACGTCTCCTCGCGCGTTTGAAGGCTCACTTTGTTTCCTGATTGTTGGTTTAGAGGATCTGTGTACAGCTGCAGCAATCAAGGCCGCTGTCGTTCTACAGATGTGGGAATCTAACAGGCAAACTCGGGGGCTGCCAAGATTTGGAGACCCTTCTATGTACCTGATCAGCAGAAATCACTCCGTTTACATTAAACCAGACACACAGTTACAAACATCTTCTACAGAGAACCTCCACACCATGTTTCAGAAGATCAGCAGCACTTAGCTGAGCTTCATATCAGCTCCACTGACCATACAGGAGCTCCACTCACTGTCCACTGTATCAGCTCCACTGACCATACAGGACCTCCACTCACTGTCCACTGTATCAGCTCCACTGACCATACAGGACCTTCACTCACTGTCCACTGTATCAGCTCCACAGACTATACAGGACCTCCACTCACTGTCCACTGTATCATCTCCACTGACCATACAGGACCTCCACTCACTGTCCACTGTATCAGCTCCACTGACCATACAGGACCTCCACTCACTGTCCACTGTATCAGCTCCACTGACCATACAGGACCTCCACTCACTGTCCACTGTATCAGCTCCACTGACCATACAGCAGCTCCACTCACTGTCCACTGTATCAGCTCCACTGACCATACAGGACCTCCACTCACTGTCCACTGTATCAGCTCCACTGACCATACAGGAGCTCCACTCACTGTCCACTGTATCAGCTCCACTGACCATACAGGACCTCCACTCACTGTCCACTGTATCAGCTCCACTGACCATACAGGACCTATACTCACTGTCCACTGTATCAGCTCCACTGACCATACAGGACCTCCACTCACTGTCCACTGTATCAGCTCCACTGACCATACAGGAGCTCCACTCACTGTCCACTGTATCAGCTCCACTGACCATACAGGAGCTCCACTCACTGTCCACTGTATCAGCTCCACTGACCATACAGGACCTCCACTCACTGTCCACTGTATCAGCTCCACTGACCATACAGGACCTCCACTCACTGACCACTGTATCAGCTCCACTGACCATACAGGACCTCCACTCACTGTCCACTGTATCAGCTCCACTGACCATACAGGAGCTCCACTTACAGACTGTAGTTCATCTGATTCTCTGTATACTTTATTACTCTGTTCTTTAATGATCAGGACCCCCACAGGACCACCACAGAGCAGATACTATTAGAGAGGTGGATCATTCTCAGCACTGCAGTGACACTGACGTGGTGCTGGTGTGTTAGTTAGTGTGTGTTGTGCTGGTGTGAGTGGATCAGACACAGCAGTGCTGCTGCTGGAGTGTTTAAACACTGTGTCCACTCACTGTCCACTCTATTAGACACTCCTACTACTTGCTGGTCCACCTTGTAGATGTAAAGTTAGAGACAGTAGCTCATCTGCTGCTGCACAGTTTGTGTTCCTCTAGTTCTTCATCAGTGGACACAGGACGCCGCCCACAGGACACTGCTGTCCGGATAGTTTTGGTTGGTGGACAATTCTCAATCCAGCAGTGACACTGAAGTGTTTGAACCCTGACCCACCTCCCTAGTACCTGCTCGGTGGGGGTCCTAATATCTGCTGCCTCGATAGCAGCTCAAATCTCTCTTCATCGCATCAGCATCACATATAACATATACATAATTAAAAATTATGAATAATAAAAATGAGCATATACACTCAGAGGTGCTAAAATCTGTTTTTCATATATTTTTAAGTTTTTAGTAGTTTATGTTACTAAACGTGTTTTAACTTATATTTATTTTGCTGTACAGACTGTTATCCTGTACATAGCCATCAATGTCATCTATGTACAGCCAATTTTCATTCATATTTTAATTAATTTATTTATTATATTTTTATATATATACACAGAATTTCATTGTACGCATGTGATTCTATTCTGATTTAACATTATGTTTACTGTTCTAACCGCCGCTGATCCACGAGACATGCATAATGTGTGCATCTGTGTGTATGAGTGTGAGTCTCTGTGTGTGTATGAGTCTGTGTGTGTGTGTGTGTATGAGTCTGTGTGTGTGTGTGTGTGTGTGTGTGTGTGTGTGTGTGTGTGTGTGTGTTCGCTCCTCAGGGCTTTATCTAGTGTCACCAGCCATCAGCCAGACTGGGTCGTCTCACGGCTGTGCACACGGCCTGATAGCGCCTGATTAGTCGTCCCTCATCTCCCCAATGTGCACGCTGACAGAGGCAATCGGACAAGGTCGCCCACAGTTACCATGACAACCAGACACGCAAGCCGGGAGGCTTCAAAGCCCGCCTCCCACCTCCCCTCCACCCAGTCTGCCTCTCCTTCTACATAAAAGCTTAGCTTGCAGTCTGTGTGTGAAGCGCCGTCTCGTAAACGATAGCACCCCTGAGTGGAAGAATCTTAAATTCATCAAACGCCTTTTCAGGTGTAAACGTGTGTCTGTTGTTGCCGTGGCGTCCGTACAAGACAAAAAAAAAAATATCAGTGTTGCACCTCAGCGTGCTGTTGGCCTCCACAGCACTGGCCCCTGTTTCACCTCTCCCTCGCTGCCGGCCTGTTTCCTTCTACCTACTCACGCTGTGGCTGTCACTCACTCCGGCCGTCTCTGTCCTCTGGGTATTTCAGTCCACCGCTTAATTAGCTGAGCGCTTTGGGTCTGTCTGAGGACGCGCGGCCTGCTTACTGGCCTGTTAAGAAATGGAGTGGTGAGCTATCTTCTCAGGGTGGACTACAGATTGAAATGTTTGCTTTGCAATGAAACACCATGCAGACTGACGCTCCTCACCTCCATCTCCTCCATCCTGTTCTTCACCCACTGCCTCCGTCTGGATCTCCGCCTGTAAGGGCCGGACTTGTTGGAAAAGGCTGCTACTGCTTTGAACCGCGGTTGACCCCGTCAGAACAGAGCCGACAGGCTGCCCTGTCCAAGCACACTGGGCTTGTGTGGAGGCGGGGCTTAAAGACACAGGAGCTCTAACAGAGAGACACTGGAACCTGTAAACCTGATTAATAAAGATTAGCATAACTGCTTAGCTTTAACACAGAGGTGCTAAAATCAACATGTTCTAGTTTTATTCTACTAAACGTGTCTCGACTTTATATTTATATTAATACACACCTATTCAGACTGTTATCTCTTATAAACTGTCATCCTGTACATATTATTGTTGTTCTAATTGGTCTACATGAGCTTCAAACTTTTATTTAATCTTACCTTTTTTGTTTTATTTTGCTTTATTATTTTATTTATTTTATTTTTATTATATTTGAATATTATTATTATTATTATTATTATTATTATTATAACTTGTTTTTTTCTCTTCAATTTATTTTGAATTTCTTTTATTATAATTTGTAATCTCTTACCCTCTTTTTATCTTAATTTCTTACTAATTAAATCTTAACTTTTATCTATATCTATATTTATTTCTACTTTAATATTCACTGTTTTAAAATTTTCATTTAAATTGTGTATTAGCTACTTTCTTTAGTTATTTTATTTTCTAATTATGAAATTTTGTTTTAAATTTTGATGACCACCTGCTCCACAACCCGTCTGTAGGCAGACTCGTCACTGTCCTGGATGAGACCAATGACTGTCAAATCATCTGCAAACTTCAGGATTTTGACTGAGGGGTCTGTGGAGGTACACTCATTTGTGTAGAGTCAGAAGAGCAGCGGGGAGAGAACACGGCCTTGTGGAGAACCTGGGCTGATGGTCCTGGTTTCTGAGGTGATCTTTCTCTGCCGAGAGATTAGTTTCATAACTAATAGCTAATCAAAACTATAATTTGCTGCTTTGTTTTTCCTATTCGCCCTCGTTGAGCGTCCTCTCTCTCTTTCTTGCCTTCTTCCACTATTTTGCAGCCTCTGGTATGATGTCCTTGCTGGGAATACTTATATCTTATACGAGCCGGAGTTGTGGTGCTCAGATCATCTGCTTTGCTGCTGACGCTGTGGATTGTAGACCCTTAAAAATCTCTTTCCTGGTTTTATTTCGTAGCTGTTGTGTTGGTTCAGCTCCTGTTCTGCTTTACTGCCGTCACGCTTCTCTTTGGAGCTTTAGTGTTTTGTTGCAGACCAAAAGGATTCAGCAAGAGCAGAAGAGAGCCGCAGACGCTCAGTAGCTGGAGTGCTGATAAGATGAAACATGTGTTGTACCTCAGAGCTCGGGTCTCCTGTGCTCACAGATACTGAAAGTTCTCTGTTTGCCACCTACAATCGGTGCCTGGGGTGAAATCAACCAGGCCTGAATTCCTGCAATCGTGTGTGCGTGTGTGTGTGTGTGTGTGTGCGTGTCGATTTGGATCAGAGCTTATGGCCATGTCAGTCTAGTGTGATAGAGAGAAAGGATTGATCTGGATCCAGTCTTTCACTGGACAATGCACCGTCCATGCAGCCAGTCATTCCACATAGTCCTCAACATCACTAACGTCACTAAAGCTCAACATCAGCCAATCAGAAAACTGGGCTCTGCTTTGCCCCACACTCACATTCACACATCATATATATATATATATATACACACACACATACCATACAGGACCTCCACTCACTGTCCACTGCATCAGCTCCACTGACCATACAGGACCTACACTCACTGTCCACTGTATCAGCTCCACTGACCATACAGGACCTCCACTCACTGTCCACTGTATCAGCTCCACTGATCATACAGGACCTCCACTCACTGTCCACTGTATCAGCTCCACTGACCATACAGGACCTACACTCACTGACCACTGTATCAGCTCCACTGACCATACAGGACCTCCACTCACTGACCACTGTATCAGCTCCACTGACCATACAGGACCTACACTCACTGTCCACTGTATCAGCTCCACTGACCATACAGGACCTCCACTCACTGTCCACTGTATCAGCTCCACTGACCATACAGGACCTCCACTCACTGTCCACTGTATCAGCTCCACTGACCATACAGGACCTCCACTCACTGTCCACTGTATCAGCTCCACTGACCATACAGGACCTCCACTCACTGTCCACTGTATCGGCTCCACTGACCATACAGGACCTCCACTCACTGTCCACTGTATCAGCTCCACTGACCATACAGGACCTCCACTCACTGTCCACTGTATCAGCTCCACTGACCATACAGGACCTCCACTCACTGTCCACTGTATCAGCTCCACTGACCATACAGGACCTCCACTCACTGTCCACTGTATCAGCTCCACTGATCATACAGGACCTCCACTTACAGACTGTAGTTCATCTGATTCTCTGTTTACTTTATTACTCTGTTCTTTAATGATCAGGACCCCCACAGGACCACCACAGAGCAGATACTATTAGGGAGGTGGATCATTCTCAGCACTGCAGTGACACTGACATGGTGGTGGTGTGTTAGTGTGTGTTGTGCTGGTGTGAGTGGATCAGACACAGCAGTGCTGCTGCTGGAGTGTTTAAGCACTGTGTCCACTCACTGTCCACTCTATTAGACACTCCTACTACTTGCTGGTCCACCTTGTAGATGTAAAGTCAGAGACAGTAGCTCATCTGCTGCTGCACAGTTTGTGTTCCTCTAGTTCTTCATCAGTGGACACAGGACGCCGCCCACAGGACACTGCTGTCTGGATAGTTTTGGTTGGTGGACGATTCTCAGTCCAGCAGTGACACTGAGGTGTGTAAACACTCCAGCAGCAGCACTGCTGTGTCTGATCCACTCACACCAGCACAACAGACACTAACTAACACACCACCACCACGTCAGTGTCACTGCAGTGCTGAGAATGACGCACCTCCCTAATAGTACCAAAAAAACAGGGTAAAATGTGATAAATTATAAAAATATAATTGGTATATATAATTGGCTTCATGGTGTATTGCTGTTGGTGTGCTGTGTTTGGTTTTCTCCAAACATACCGCTTGGAATTCAGTCCAATAAGTTAAATCTTGGTCTCATCTGACCAAAAACCTGCCATTAGAGTTTTCCAAGTCTTCCAAAGCACAACGAGACTCAAACGACACGTTTTTAGGAGTGGCTTCTTTCTGGCCTCCCTGCCATACAGGCCAGCTTTCTGTAGAGCTTGTGAGATTGTTGTCACGTCCACAGGCCGACCAACCTCAGCCATACAGCCTTGTAGGTCCTTCAAAGTTGCCACTGGTCTCAGTGACCCCAGTCAGTGACCTCCTGGCTAGGCCATCCAGTTTGGAGGTGATGGTGGTGAGATACACTTTCCACTTCCTGATAATGCTCTGAACAGTACTCAGAGGGAAAGCTAAAGCTGCTGAGATCTTTTCATATCTCTTTCCTAACTTTATCACCAGAGCTCTTATAAAATCATCTGTCCAACCATGGTGATACCATACACTACTAGTAGTGGACTCGTCTAGAAACAGCTGGTTTTATTCTATAGTAGGTAAAACCAGTACAATTGGTGTCAGACGTGGACCAATTAGCCTGGTGTATGATCTGGAAGGTGATGATTGGTTGTACCAGAGCAAGTTTATAATATTCACTGTAAAGGGTCTGGTTACCTATCCAAACCAAAGTATAATAATTTATCAGATATTTATAATGTATAAACACAGCTGGAGAAAGTTAGACATCATTTCTTTTCATTTTCAGGGCATATATATATATATATATATATATATATATATATATATATATATATATATATATATATATATATATATATATATATATATATATGGGTGATTATTTAATTAGGGGGAACTTTTACGTCCCTAGGTTATAAATTTGTGTTAAAATTACTTTATTACAAATATTTTATCTATTAAAAAGATCAATCATTTCATCACCAAGAAATTTCACACTAATATAAGTATGATTTCTATTTTTTATAAGGATTTAAACATCAATATTTTGCTACTTTGGCCTTGTCCCCAACCCAGACTTTAAAACTTCTGTGCCCCAATAAAATGCAAGAAAGACACTAAATGTACTGATTAGTTTCATATTTGTACCTACGCATATTTTTGATCAATATATTATCATCCCCAACATTATCGTCACTACCGCAACAGCGTATGACTTCTGCAGGGAACTATTTAAAGGTAGCACTTGTTGTTAGGTTTTCAATTTCACCATCAGTAACCTTTAAATTATTTAAAAATTAAATATAATTAAGTCTAACCGTGTGATTTTATAATGAAATTCAAGTGAAATGCATTAATTTATAAACTAAATATTACAAAATTAAGGTGGAAAAAGAGCCCGCAATTACAGAATCACCCATAAACACATAAATATTTATATTTATAGTAAAATGTTGTTGTCCCTCTAATTTAACTGTTTTTCTCCGTCCAGAACATGTTTAAAAACTAAAACACTCTCACACACACGCCCAGAAATAGACACACTGCCACACATGCAACCCAAACACACACACACACACACACACACACACACACACACACACACACACACAGAAGTAAAGGATGTTTTCTGTAGCTCCACATTCCTTTGCTTCTTCTAACATCTGAGGAAGCCGCTCCGCTCCTCAACGTCTAAAACCACAAGTAATGATGTATAATACAACCACCAGCGCGACGATAATCATATTCACCTGACCTAAATCTGTATTTCCACATCACAGAGACGACGCTTTCCTGTCACTGAGGGCTTTCTGAGCTGGGATTTCTCTCCGAGACCCCCCCTCACCGCCCCCCCAGGGAGTGTCTGCCTTTGTTTGAATGCTCCGACACATTTCTGAAGCCCAAGTGGATTTGAGATTTAGTTTAAGCTTTAATGAGCCGGAGCCCGAGTGCTGTTTCCTCCACTGCTGCCAGTGAAGAGCGCTACATTATTTACAGGTATTATTTCATGTCTGAAGCACTCGTCTGAGCCGAGCCAGGCCCGGGACGGGACGGGACGGGACGGGACAGGGAACAGGGACCGGGCCAAATCAGGAATCACACACCTCACAGGCTCTTCACAGCGCAGGTCTGGCACTTCTCAGCGCTTCTCCTCTTCATCCAGGAAACATTTCATCACAGCTGATGATTCTGATGATGATGATGATTCTGATGATGATGATGATGATGATGATGATGATGATGATTCTGATGATGATTCTGATGATGATGATGATGATGATGATGATGATGATGATTCTGATGATGATGATTCTGATGATGATGATGATGATTCTGATGATGATGATGGAGAAGTGCTGGGTGGAATGTAAAGTTAGGTATGATCCTGTTTCCACGGTTACTCAGTGCTCCATTGTTAACCAGCAGTGACCTATATGTAGTACTACATGTATTACATTAATGTGTAAGGAAACAAATGGCTGAGGGGTTCAGATCAGGACCCCCACAGGACCCCCACAGAGCAGATACTATTAGGGAGGTGGGTCATTCTCAGCACTGCAGTGGTGTGTTAGTTAGTGTGTGTTGTGCTGGTGTGAGTGGATCAGACACAGCAGTGCTGCTGGACTGAGAATCGTCCAACAACCAAAACTATCCAGACAGCAGTGTCCTGTGGGCTGCGTCCTGTGTCCACTGATGAAGGACTAGAGGAACACAAACCGTGCAGCAGCAGATGATCTACTGTCTCTGACTTTACATCTACAAGGTGGACCAGCAAGTAGTAGGAGTGTCTAATAGAGTGGACAGTGAGTGGACACAGTGTTTAAACACTCCAGCAGCAGCACTGCTGTGTCTGATCCACTCACGCCAGCACAACCTTCACCTACCTGTGTACAGGTAAACTGTATCACTACCTTGAAAGTGAAACTGTGCAACCTAAAGAAACCTGCTATGACCTGTATGAACATCAGACTCTATAGTTCATCCAGTCTGAGATGAGAGCCTGCTAACGGGCTTCAAGTGAAGCTGCAACATGAGACAATATGTGCAAAGCCATGATACATACCGGTTCAGGATACATACTGGCTTACAGAGTGAGAGTCCAGCAGAAGGAGAACAAAGCTGGACACATCTGAAGTGATAATTCTGTAAAACCAGCTTCACAGGTTCAGAAATTCAGAGTGTGGCTGAGACTGAGACTGTCTCTCAACATGCAGTGTGTGGTGCTGAGCAGCAGAGGGAGTGAGAGTGCCTCAGCTGAGCACTGCAATTCCACTACTCCACCACTAGGTGTCAGAAAAGACATTCTAATGAAGGCTCGAGAGTTTGGAGAGGCCTGTGTTTCTCTTCTGGGTCATATTCCTCCCTCGGTCTAGACGGCTGTTAGTCATGAAGAACAGATCATAGATTGCAGAACTTTCTTGTTGCCTCATCTCACATCAGCCGCAGCGTGTGATCCAGATATCTTATCGTTCAGTACAAGCTGTGAGTGCTGACGTTCTGAACGGTTCTAGAAAAAATAAAAACCTGGTACTGATCCTTTACGCTCAGGCATCTCAGTCATATGAGTTCTGTAGAGAAGCTTTACATGGATCGTTCTGTAGGGAACCAAACGTGATTCTTCATTCTTATAAAATAGGAAGGGCTGTTTGGAGTGATGAACCACTTTAGGTTCTCTAGAGAAGATTTTAGCGTCTGTTTCACTGAATGGGACGGAGAGGAACCATATGAACTAGCTGAGAACCTTTTAGGAGTGTTTTATAGCATTACATTAGTTTTATATTACATCAGTTTGCATTAAAGGAACAATATGTAAGATGATGCAATCAATTTGTTTTAGTTTTAAGCATTCCAATATGAACTAAATTTAAAGAACGTGTGGAAAGATACAAAAAATATCTAACCAGCTAGTCTCAGCCCTTCCTGTCTTGTAATACACCTTGTGAGTCACTGTGGTGTCAAGTCTCATTACTTTCCACTGCTGGAGATGAATCAAGGGGTTTGATGCTGAACCTTCAACAATTCTTCAGGCTGGTGAGTAACTGGGGGAAGATAGAGGAGGAGAGGCTGCGTGGAATATATGTTTGATTAATTGTGTCATCTTACATATTGCTCCTTTAATTAAAAAAAATAGACATAGCCACATAAGTCACACATCATGATACATCATACCAAAGTATACATGTCTACTTCAATACAGCCAAACTGTATTGTTTTTATACTGCATTAAGTACATAATGATACATATTGCTCCTTTAATTAAAAAAAATGCTCCACTGAGCATTGTGTACTTCAGCTCATTCAACACCATCACATATACTTCTATAAAGAACTGGATCATATTTATACTGCATTATGTACATCATGATACATCATACAGACGTATACATGCACAAGACAGCTATTGCTGAATGCATGTTACATATAATATTACATATTGCTCCTTTAATTAAAATAATGTCCCACTGAGCATGCCATAGCCACATATGACTACTTCAATACAGCAGAACTGGATTATATTTACACTGCATTATGTACATCATGATACATATTGCTCCTTTAATTAAAACATGCTCCACTGAGGGTTCCATGTCCACTTCAGTTCATTCAACACCATCACAAACACTTTCATAAAGAACTGTATTATTTTTATACTGTATTATGTACATCATAATACATCATACAGACATATACATGCACAAGACAGCTATTGATGAATACATGTTGCATATGTATTACATATTGCTCCTTTAAAATGCTCCTGAAAAATGCTGAACCATCTTTTTAGGACTACAGTGAGCAACATGTATAAGCACATGTATTTTTTTGTGAATAAATGTGTGTTTTTATTGCTGGAAATAACTTTTGCGACGATAAGAAAACTCTCTGCCTGCAGATCGCATCTTAAGAGAGCCATGTCGACAGCTCAGGCCCACATGGTCCGATGCCAGAGGCACGAATCTTATTAGGTGTGATTCAGGCTGGCTGAGCGTGTGACACACAGGCCTGAGGGTTCGCTGATACATCGTGCTGGAGCACAGCGAGAGAGGAGGGAGGCTGATTCATTAGGAGGGGTCGGCTGTGAGACGAACTGAAGGCCCATTCTCCTGAAAGGCTTCCAGCGTGAGTGCCCAGCATCATGAAGTGCACATGCATACACACACACACTACCCACATCCTGCATCCTGTCCCAGACCGCTCTGGTCAGGAAGAGACATGCTAATGAGCGCTGGACATCCCACAGATAAAGAAACATATCCTCTTCAGGGTGTGTGTGTAATCACGCAGTGAGTCTGAAACGTCCCTGTTTCACAGAAACTCACAGGAAAGCTTCTCGCTTTAGATCTGGAATGACACATTTCTGGAATATCTGCCAAAATCCACACGCTGCTCTGCTGCTCAGGTCTGGTTTTGATGCTCTGGAAATTGTGCACGATTTTATCTGACTGTACACTTTTTTTTTTGCATAAATGCTTCACATTGCATGTTCAAACACTGTGATTGTGAAGATTACGCTACATACCCAGGTTCAGAGTTTCACACCAAAAGCAAAATGAGGCTTTGATCTCACCTAATGTGATGCACTTGATCTGCTAAGACATGTTTGATGTCTAAAATTGGCTTTGTTTTTAGTTTATGAAGCTACGTTGCTAAACTACACACCAGCTACAATTTCTGTTGCTTCTATTTATAAGCATGTCTGCGATGCATCCAGTTGCAATTTCCGCAATTAGATATTCCCCTAATATTAGTATCAATAGTCCAATTAGATCAGTTTACTAGTGAGGGTCAAACTACAATGGACCTCCACCCGTACGCCTATAAGCTAGACAGCTCCACTGAGGGTGCCATAGACACACATGTGTACTTCAGCTCAGCATTCAACACCATCACATTGTATGAATGTGTTCAGTTCCTTCAGCAGTAAATCTTGATTTATCTTAATGAAGTACTGAGCAGTCAAAGCAGGTATTAGATGAGAACTGATAATAATACTGGGTTGTTTAGGAGAAGCTTGGAAAGAGTTAAATAAACACACTGACGTATAGAAAACACTACTTACTCTATTAATACTGATTAATGTGTAATAATAATAGAGGTGAAAGAAAATATCAAAATATTAAATATCAGGATATTATGTTGGTGATACTGTATCGATTCTCAAAAACACAGTATCGATACACAGATTCCTGGCAGACAGTAAATCAGTGTGTGTTGTGTTTAAACCTCTGACCACTAGATGGCAGTGTTGTAACCTATTTTCAGCTCCACTCCAACATTGACAAGCAGCACAAGGGTGCAGTGCTATTGTAAACATTGATAAACCTGTTCATACAGTGGTGTGTTTTAATAGTAGGATTTGAAAAATCACAATATATCAATTTGCTTGCTGTATCATGATACGTATTGTATCGCCAAGTTCTTGCCAACACACAGCCCTGCATAATAAAGTATTTACTGAGTAAATGAAAACTTCCTGTTT
>CM038714.1:21045097-21082597 GCA_021613375.1 Megaleporinus macrocephalus
ACTGATATTCCCCATGAGCCCTCTCAGAGGCTTCGTCTATAAGATGACATTTAGGCGCGCTGGCATTTGATTGGTTGAATGGGAAGGCGGGGCTGATCAGTCCACAACCCCAACATGGGCTCCCCTTTACTCCCCTATACTTTACTTTAATACCTCATACCTCCCAATACTCCCCTTTAATACCCTATACTTTACTTTAATACCTCATACCTCCCAATACTCCCCTTTAATACCCTATACTTCCTATACTTTCCTATACTCCCCTTTAAAACCCTATACTTCCTATACTTTCCTATACTCCCCTTTAAAACCCTATACTTCCTATACTTTCCTATACTCCCCTTTAAAACCCTATACTTCCTATACTCTCCTATACTCCCCTTTAATACCCTGTACTTTCCTATACTCTCATATACTCCCCTTTAATACCCTATACTTCCTATACTTTCCTATACTCCCCTTTAAAACCCTATACTTCCTATACTCTCATATACTCCCCTTTAAAACCCTATACTTCCTATACTCTCCTATACTCCCCTTTAATACCCTGTACTTTCCTATACTCTCATATACTCCCCTTTAATACCCTGTACTTTCCTATACTCTCATATACTCCCCTTTAATACCCTGTACTTTCCTATACTCTCCTATACTGCCCTTTAATACTCTATACTTTCCTATACTCTCCTATACTCCCCTTTAATACCCTATACTTCCTATACTCTCCTATACTCCCCTTTAATACCCTGTACTTTCCTATACTCTCCTATACTCCCCTTTAATACCCTGTACTTTCCTATACTTTCCTATACTCCCCTTTAATACCCTGTACTTTCCTATACTCTCCTATACTCCCCTTTAATACCCTGTACTTTCCTATACTCTCCTATACTCCCCTTTAATACCCTATACCTTCCTATACTCTCATATACTCCCCTTTAATACCCTGTACTTTCCTATACTCTCATATACTCCCCTTTAATACCCTGTACTTTCCTATACTCTCCTATACTCCCCTTTAATACCCTGTACTTTCCTATACTCTCCTATACTCCCCTTTAATACCCTGTACTTTCCTATACTCTCCTATACTGCCCTTTAATACTCTATACTTTCCTATACTCTCCTATACTCCCCTTTAATACCCTATACCTTCCTATACTCTACTATACTCCCCTTTAATACCCTATACCTTCCTATACTCTCATATACTCCCCTTTAATACCCTATATCTTCCTATACTCTCCTATACTCCCCTTTAATACCCTGTACTTTCCTATACTCTCCTATACTCCCCTTTAATACCCTATACCTTCCTATACTCTCCTATACTCCCCTTTAATACCCTGTACTTTAATACCCTATAACTTCCTATACTCCCCTTTAATACCCTGTACTTCCTATACTCTCCTATACTGCCCTTTAATACCCTGTACTTTCCTATACTCACCTATACTCCCCTTTAATACCCTGTACTTTCCTATACTCTCCTATACTCCCCTTTAATACCCTGTACTTTCCTATACTCCCCTTTAATACCCTATACCTTCCTATACTCTCCTATACTCCCCTTTAATACCCTGTACTTTCCTATACTCTCATATACTCCCCTTTAATACCCTATACATTCCTATACTCTCCTATACTCCCCTTTAATATCCTATATCTTCCTATACTCTCCTATACTCCCCTTTAATATCCTATATCTTCCTATACTATCCTATACTCCCCTTTAATACCCTATACTTTCCTATACTCCCCTTTAATACCCTATACCTTCCTATACTCTCCTATACTCCCCTTTAATACCCTGTACTTTCCTATACTCTCATATACTCCCCTTTAATACCCTATACATTCCTATACTCTCCTATACTCCCCTTTAATATCCTATATCTTCCTATACTCTCCTATACTCCCCTTTAATATCCTATATCTTCCTATACTCTCCTATACTCCCCTTTAATATCCTATATCTTCCTATACTCTCCTATACTCCCCTTTAATACCCTGTACTTTCCTATACTTTCCTATACTCCCCTTTAATACCCTGTACTTTCCTATACTTTCCTATACTCCCCTTTAATACCCTGTACTTTCCTATACTTTCCTATACTCCCCTTTAATACCCTGTACTTTCCTATACTCTCCTATACTCCCCTTTAATACCCTGTACTTTCCTATACTCTCCAATACTGCCCTTTAATACTCTATACTTTCCTATACTCTCCTATACTCCCCTTTAATACCCTATACCTTCCTATACTCTCCTATACTGCCCTTTAATACCCTGTACTTTCCTATACTCTCCTATACTCCCCTTTAATACCCTGTACTTTCCTATACTCTCCAATACTGCCCTTTAATACTCTATACTTTCCTATACTCTCCTATACTCCCCTTTAATACCCTATACCTTCCTATACTCTCCTATACTCCCCTTTAATACCCTATACCTTCCTATACTCTCCTATACTGCCCTTTAATACCCTGTACTTTCCTATACTCTCCTATACTCCCCTTTAATACCCTGTACTTTCCTATACTCTCCTATACTCCCCTTTAATACTCTGTACTTTCCTATACTCTCCTATACTCCCCTTTAATACCCTGTATTTTCATACTCCTTTAGTATATGGTATTAAAGGGCAATATAGAAGAGTATAGGAAAATACAGAAAATATATACTCCCCTATACTCCCCTTCACTCTCTTTTGTTCCCTTTTATACTCCCTTACTCCTCTGTACTCCCCTTTTTTATTTTATTCCCATTTACTCCCCAATACTCCCTTTTACTCCTGCTCACTCCCTATACTCTCTTTTATTCCCCTATACTCTCTTTTATTCCCCTGTACTCTCTTTTATCCCCCTATACTCTCTTTTATTATACTCTCTTTTATTCCCCTGTACTCTCTTTTATTCCCCTATACTCTCTTTTATTCCCCTGTACTCTCTTTTATTCCCCTGTACTCTCTTTTATTCCCCTGTACTCTCTTTTATTCCCCTGTACTTTCTTTTATTCCCCTATACTCTCTTTTATTCCCCTGTACTCTCTTTTATTCCCCTATACTCTCTTTATTCCCCTGTACTCTCTTTTATTCCCCTGTACTCTCTTTTATTCCCCTATACTCTCTTTTATCCCCCTATACTCTCTTTTATTATACTCTCTTTTATTCCCCTGTACTCTCTTTTATTCCCCTATACTCTCTTTTATTCCCCTGTACTCTCTTTTATTCCCCTGTACTCTCTTTTATTCCCCTGTACTCTCTTTTATTCCCCTGTACTCTCTTTTATTCCCCTGTACTCTCTTTTATTATACTCTCTTTTATTCCCCTGTACTCTCTTTTATTCCCCTGTACTCTCTTTTATTCCCCTGTACTCTCTTTTATTCCCCTGTACTCTCTTTTATTCCCCTGTACTTTCTTTTATTCCCCTATACTCTCTTTTATTCCCCTGTACTCTCTTTTATTCCCCTATACTCTCTTTTATTCCCCTATACTCTCTTTTATTCCCCTGTACTCTCTTTTATTCCCCTATACTCTCTTTTATTCCCCTGTACTCTCTTTTATTCCCCTATACTCTCTTTTATTCCCCTGTACTCTCTTTTATTCCCCTATACTCTCTTTTATCCCCCTATACTCTCTTTTATTATACTCTCTTTTATTCCCCTGTACTCTCTTTTATTCCCCTATACTCTCTTTTATCCCCCTATACTCTCTTTTATTCCCCTATACTCTCTTTTATTCCCCTATACTCTCTTTTATTCCCCTATACTCTCTTTTATTCCCCTATACTCTCTTTTATCCCCCTATACTCTCTTTTATTCCCCTGTACTCTCTTTTATTCCCCTATACTCTCTTTTATCCCCCTATACTCTCTTTTATTATACTCTCTTTTATTCCCCTGTACTCTCTTTTATTCCCTATACTCTCTTTTATTCCCCTGTACTCTCTTTTATTCCCCTGTACTCTCTTTTATTCCCCTGTACTCTCTTTTATTCCCCTGTACTCTCTTTTATTCCCCTGTACTCTCTTTTATTCCCCTGTACTTTCTTTTATTCCCCTATACTCTCTTTTATTCCCCTGTACTCTCTTTATTCCCCTATACTCTCTTTTATTCCCCTATACTCTCTTTTATTCCCCTGTACTCTCTTTTATTCCCCTATACTCTCTTTTATTCCCCTGTACTCTCTTTTATTCCCCTGTACTCTCTTTTATTCCCCTATACTCTCTTTTATTCCCCTATACTCTCTTTTATTCCCCTGTACTCTCTTTTATTATACTCTCTTTTATTCCCCTGTACTCTCTTTTATTATACTCTCTTTTATTCCCCTATACTCTCTTTTATTCCCCTGTACTCTCTTTTATTATACTCTCTTTTATTCCCCTATACTCTCTTTTATTATACTCTCTTTTATTCCCCTGTACTCTCTTTTATTATACTCTCTTTTATTCCCCTATACTCTCTTTTATTATACTCTCTTTTATTCCCCTGTACTCTCTTTTATTATACTCTCTTTTATTCCCCTATACTCTCTTTTATTCCCCTGTACTCTCTTTTATTATACTCTCTTTTATTCCCCTATACTCTCTTTTATTATACTCTCTTTTATTCCCCTGTACTCCTCTTTTATTCCCCTATACTCTCTTTTATTCCCCTGTACTCTCTTTTATCCCCTATACTCTCTTTTATTCCCTGTACTCTCTTTTATTCCCCTGTGCTCTCTTTTATTTCCCCTATACTCTCTTTTATTATACTCTCTTTTATTCCCCTGTACTCTCTTTTATTCCCCTGTACTCTCTTTTATTCCCCTATACTCTCTTTTATTCCCCTATACTCTCTTTTATTCCCCTGTACTCTCTTTTATTCCCCTGTGCTCTCTTTTATTCCCCTATACTCTCTTTTATTATACTCTCTTTTATTCCCCTGTACTCTCTTTTATTCCCCTATACTCTCTTTTATTCCCCTGTACTCTCTTTTATTCCCCTGTACTCTCTTTTATTCCCCTATACTCTCTTTTATTCCCCTGTACTCTCTTTTATTCCCCTATACTCTCTTTTATTCCCCTGTACTCTCTTTATTCCCCTGTACTCTCTTTTATTCCCCTGTACTCTCTTTTATTCCCCTATACTCTCTTTTATTCCCCTGTACTCTCTTTTATCCCCTATACTCTCTTTTATTCCCCTGTACTCTCTTTTATTCCCCTGTACTCTCTTTTATCCCCCTGTACTCTCTTTTATTCCCCTGTACTCTCTTTTATTCCCCTGTACTCTCTTTTATTCCCCTGTACTCTCTTTTATTCCCCTGTACTCTCTTTTATTCCCCTGTACTCTCTTTTATTCCCCTGTACTCTCTTTTATTCCCCTGTACTCTCTTTTATTCCCCTATACTCTCTTTTATTCCCCTGTACTCTCTTTTATTCCCCTGTGCTCTCTTTTATTCCCCTATACTCTCTTTTATTATACTCTCTTTTATTCCCCTGTACTCTCTTTTATTCCCCTATACTCTCTTTTATTCCCCTGTACTCTCTTTTATTCCCCTGTACTCTCTTTTATTCCCCTGTACTCTCTTTTATTATACTCTCTTTTATTCCCCTGTACTCTCTTTTATTCCCTATACTCTCTTTTATTCCCCTGTACTCTCTTTTATTCCCCTGTACTCTCTTTTATTCCCCTGTACTTTCTTTTATTCCCCTATACTCTCTTTTATCCCCCTATACTCTCTTTTATTCCCCTGTACTCTCTTTTATTCCCCTGTACTCTCTTTTATTCCCCTGTACTTTCTTTTATTCCCCTATACTCTCTTTTATTCCCCTGTACTTTCTTTTATCCCCCTATACTCTCTTTTATTCCCCTGTACTCTCTTTTATTCCCCTGTACTTTCTTTTATTCCCCTATACTCTCTTTTATTCCCCTGTACTCTCTTTTATTCCCTATACTCTCTTTTATTCCCCTATACTCTCTTTTATTCCCCTATACTCTCTTTTATTCCCCTATACTCTCTTTTATTCCCCTGTACTCTTTTATTCCCCCTGTACTCTCTTTTATTCCCCTGTACTCTCTTTTATTCCCCTATACTCTCTTTTATTCCCCTGTACTCTCTTTTATCCCCCTGTACTCTCTTTTATTCCCCTGTACTCTCTTTTATTTCCCCTATACTCTCTTTATTCCCCTGTACTCTCTTTATTCCCTGTACTCTCTTTTATTCCCCTGTACTCTCTTTATTCCCCTGTACTCTCTTTTATTCCCCTATACTCTCTTTTATTCCCCTATACTCTCTTTATTCCCCTATACTCTCTTTATCCCCCTATACTCTCTTTTATCCCCCTATACTCTCTTTTATTCCCCTGTACTCTCTTTTATTCCCCTATACTCTCTTTTATTCCCCTGTACTCTCTTTTATTCCCCTATACTCTCTTTTATTCCCCTGTACTCTCTTTTATTCCCCTATACTATCTTGTAGTATACTATCTTGTATATACTCTCTTTTATATCCCCTGTACTCTCTTTTATTCCCCTGTACTCTCTTTATTCCCCTGTACTCTCTTTTATTCCCCTGTACTCTCTTTTATTCCCCTGTACTCTCTTTTATTCCCCTGTACTCTCTTTTATTCCCTATACTCTCTTTTATCCCCCTATACTCTCTTTTATCCCCCTATACTCTCTTTTATTCCCCTGTACTCTCTTTTATTCCCCTGTACTCTCTTTTATTCCCCTGTACTCTCTTTTATCCCCCTATACTCTCTTTTATTCCCCTGTACTCTCTTTTATTCCCCTGTACTCTCTTTTATTCCCCTATACTCTCTTTTATTCCCCTATACTCTCTTTTATCCCCCTATACTCTCTTTTATCCCCCTATACTCTCTTTTATCCCCCTATACTCTCTTTTATTCCCCTGTACTCTCTTTTATTCCCCTGTACTCTCTTTTATTCCCCTGTACTCTCTTTTATTCCCCTATACTCTCTTTTATTCCCCTGTACTCTCTTTTATTCCCCTATACTCTCTTTTATTCCCCTGTACTCTCTTTTATCCCCCTATACTCTCTTTTATTCCCCTGTACTCTCTTTTATTCCCCTGTACTCTCTTTTATTCCCCTATACTCTCTTTTATTCCCCTATACTCTCTTTTATCCCCCTATACTCTCTTTTATCCCCCTATACTCTCTTTTATCCCCTATACTCTCTTTTATTCCCCTGTACTCTCTTTTATTCCCCTGTACTCTCTTTTATTCCCCTATACTCTCTTTTATTCCCCTATACTCTCTTTTATTCCCCTGTACTCTCTTTTATTCCCCTGTACTCTCTTTTATCCCCCTATACTCTCTTTTATTCCCCTGTACTCTCTTTTATCCCCCTATACTCTCTTTTATTCCCCTGTACTCTCTTTTATTCCCCTATACTCTCTTTTATTCCCCTGTACTCTCTTTTATTCCCCTATACTCTCTTTTATCCCCCTATACTCTCTTTTATTCCCCTGTACTCTCTTTTATTCCCCTGTACTCTCTTTTATCCCCCTGTACTCTCTTTTATTCCCCTGTACTCTCTTTTATTCCCCTGTACTCTCTTTTATTCCCCCTATACTCTCTTTTATCCCCCTATACTCTCTTTTATCCCCCTATACTCTCTTTTATCCCCCTATACTCTCTTTTATTCCCCTGTACTCTCTTTTATTCCCCTATACTCTCTTTTATTCCCCTGTACTCTCTTTTATTCCCCTGTACTCTCTTTTATTCCCCTGTACTCTCTTTTATTCCCCTGTACTCTCTTTTATCCCCCTATACTCTCTTTTATCCCCCTATACTCTCTTTTATTCCCCTGTACTCTCTTTTATTCCCCTGTACTCTCTTTTATTCCCCTGTACTCTCTTTTATTCCCCTGTACTCTCTTTTATTCCCCTGTACTCTCTTTTATCCCCCTATACTCTCTTTTATCCCCCTATACTCTCTTTTATTCCCCTGTACTCTCTTTTATTCCCCTGTACTCTCGTATACTCCTCTTTCCTCCATTGCCTGCACTGCTCAACACATTTGTTAAAACAAAAGTGAAAGACGTCAGAAGAGTTTTCACCACCCAGCGTGTAAGTAATAGAGAGTAAACAACTGGCCAGCAGCCACACTGATTTAAAACCAAAAACCTGCCACCGCAGCTCACCGGCCTCTTCACTGTAACCATGTTAGCTATCATTAACTAGCTTGTTTTATCATTTGTACACTAGCAGGCAGGTTGCTAGCAGGAGTAAATAAATATAAAACATGTGAACATATGACATCATGAGTTCATAAAACAAATTTGTCCCCATTAACAAATTAGTTTGTCTGCAGTGCAGGAATCACAGAGGCTGGTTAGAGAGGTACAGCAGACTGAGGAGGAAACAGCAGGTCCTTGGTTACGAGTATACTCCTGATTATGAATTATTATTGATATGGAGTTATAGGCAGGCGTCAGCATTAAAATGAGTTTTAGGGTGTTCAGCAAATACTAGCTTTAAGAGTCAAGAGTTGAGTTGATTTTAAAGAAAAAGAAATCCTTACTGATTACACCTATATATAAATACATCATTTATTATACCATTAAAATAAATACAAGTTTCTGACAGCAAGAAAACAAACCCAGCCTTGACCCTAAACTTGACCCTAACTGTGACCAGTAACTGTCCGGTCATGTTTTTAAATGGAAACAAAACTTTTAGAGGATCACTGCTTTTATTAAGACCTTATTATCCAATACAACACACTACACACTACACACTACACACAACACACTACACACTACACACTACATACAACACACTACACACAACACACTACACAATACATACAACACACTACACACAATACACTACACACAACACACTACACACTACACACTACACAATACATACAACACACTACACACAACACACTACACACAACACACTACACACTACACACTACACAATACATACAACACACTACACACTACACACAACACACTACACACTACATACAACACACTACACACAACACACTACACACAACACACTACACACTACACAATACATACAACACACTACACACAACACACTACACACAACACACTACACACTACACACAACACACTACACACTACACAATACATACAACACACTACACACAACACACTACACACAACACACTACACACTACACACTACACACTACACAATACATACAACACACTACACACAACACACTACACACAACACACTACACACTACACACTACATACAACACACTACACACAACACACTACACACTACACAATACATACAACACACTACACACAATACACTACACACAACACACTACACACTACACACTACACAATACATACAACACACTACACACAACACACTACACACTACACACTACACACTACACAATACATACAACACACTACACACAACACACTACACACTACATACAACACACTACACACAACACACTACACACAACACACTACACACTACACAATACATACAACACACTACACACAACACACTACACACAACACACTACACACTACACACAACACACAACACACTACACACTACATACAACACACTACACACAACACACTACACACAACACACTACACACTACACAATACATACAACACACTACACACAACACACTACACACTACACACTACACACAACACACAACACACTACACACTACATACAACACACTACACACTACACACTACACAATACATACAACACACTACACACAACACACTACACACAACACACTACACACTACACAATACATACAACACACTACACACAACACACTACACACAACACACTACACACTACACACAACACACTACACACTACACACAACACACTACACACTACATACAACACACTACACACAACACTACACACTACACACTACACAACACACTACATACTACATACAACACGCTACACACTACATACAACACACTACACACTACATACAACACACTACACACAACACTACACACTACACACTACATACAACACACTACACACTACATACAACACACAACACACAACACTACACACTACACACTACACACAACATACAACACACTACACTACACACTACACACAACACACACTACACAAACCACAACACACTATACACTACACACTACACACAACACACACTACACAAACCACAACACACTACACACTACACAATACATACAACACACTACACACAACACACTACACACAACACACTACACACAACACACTACACAATACATACAACACACTACACACAACACACTACACACAACACACTACACACTACACACAACACACTACACACAACACACTACATACAACACACTACACACAACACTACACACAACACTACACACTACACAACACACTACACACTACACTACACACTACACATCACATGTACATAGAAATACAGTTTTGTGCACAAAGAAACATACGTGTGCAGACCTGTTACATCATATGCAGTGAGGAACTGGGACAGGCCGGGAAGCGGGAGAGGGGAAGCGGGAGAGGGGAGGGGCGAGAGGGGAAGCGGGAGAGGGGAGGGGCGAGAGGGGATAGGGGCGTGGGGTGGGGCGTGGGGTGGGCGTGAAAGCGGGACAGAGGGAGGGAGCTGTGAGCTGTGGTCGCATGCCGAGGGCCCAGCAACACATCCTGTGTCGCTCTGGTCTGCTCACATTTCACATGACCTGAGAGGATGTTGAGCAATCAGCCAGCCCGGCTGAGCTACACACACACACACACGCACTTACTTACACAATCACACACACAAACGTTTTTATGTAATAATGTCATATAATATATGCACTGACCATACAGGAGCTCTACTCACTGTCCACTGTATCAGCTCCACTGACCATACAGGACCTACACTCACTGTCCACTGTATCAGCTCCACTGACCATACAGGACCTCCACTCACTGTCCACTGTATCAGCTCCACTGACCATACAGGACCTACACTCACTGTCCACTGTATCAGCTCCACTGACCATACAGGAGCTCCACTCACTGTCCACTGTATCAGCTCCACTGACCATACAGGACCTCCACTCACTGTCCACTGTATCAGCTCCACAGACCATACAGGAGCTCTACTCACTGTCCACTGTATCAGCTCCACTGACCATACAGGACCTCCACTCACTGTCCACTGTATCAGCTCCACTGACCATACAGGACCTCCACTCACTGTCCACTGTATCAGCTCCACTGACCATACAGGAGCTCCACTTATAGACTGTAGTTCATCTGATTCTCTGTATACTTTATTACTCTGTTCTTTAATGATCAGGACCCCCACAGGACCCCCACAGAGCAGATACTATTAGGGAGGTGGGTCATTCTCAGCACTGCAGTGATACTGACCTGATGGTGGTGTGTTAGTAGTGTGTGTTGTGCTGGTGGAGTTGTCAGTGTCCAGATATTGACCAGACTAGAAGATGACAGTACAACTATAAGGTGGTAGGAGTGTATAGTGGAAGACTGGCTGGTGCAGCTATATGTAAATATATGTATTGCATAAATATAAATACCTAAATATAAAAATATGTTACATATGAGTTGTATATATACATACATGTGCATATATGTAACAATAATACACCTCGTATGTATGTATATACAGCCACGTTCAAAAGTACATGGTTTGTTGATTTTCTCAGTGAAAGTTAAAGCACCCTCTAAAGAGAATATACATCTGCAGATGTATATTATGTATTATATGTATTATATAATTGATGCATGTCTATTTTTATTGTTCTACATTGTTTGAATGCAGCAGCTGCCGTTTCTATTGTGTGAGCATTCCATGATGAATGGACCAATAGAAATGCTCCAAATAGCATGTAAATATTCTGGTTCCATTGACTTGCATTGAAAGTAAAGACTGTTTTCAGCCTCTCCTGTGAAAGACTTGTTTTTCTTTTGGACAGTGATGATATGTAACGCAGCATTAAGCTGTGCTCTCACTGCTTCTCCTCTCTCGCTCCAATACTATAACCGTTACTGCATGAGCGTCACCCTGAATATTTCCAGTAGTGCTTGACGTGACTGGCCTGCCAGCCAGAAGCATCGCGTTTCACAAATAGTCCCCGTAATAGCAGCAGTGAGATGAGAGGAGCAGCAGAACACACGTACACAAACACATACACACACACACACATACACAAACACGTACACACACACAAACACGTACACACACACATTGCTGACCTACTGTCCACCAGCCTTCTGGCTGCCACAGCTCTAATCAACCCCCGGCAGCAAGCAGGAGATGCAGCCTCTTGCGTAATCCTGCAGAGTCTTGCTGAAATCTGTGCTCCTGAACACATCCCATGATTACAGATTAGATTAGGTCACCTTCAGGTTAACATACGTGTGTGTTATTGGAAAAGGCACTCATTGTACAGGTCCCGTCCCCCCCCCCACCACCACCCCCCTCCCACCGTGCTGCAATCAAGTGTATGCACATTGCACAAGTCGGTGTTTGCAAATGTGGAAAGTCTGTTGTTAACAGGCCGAGGAGCGTGTGCCGGTCCACAGACGCCTGATTGTTCCTCTCCGAGAGGATTTACGCTGCCGGCACAAACCCGCACTGAAGTAACACACACAAAGCGCTGACCTCATCAAACAGCTATTCAGGCCTCAGGCTACAGCACTATGTTGTTGATAGCACTGAAAATGCCACGCCGGCGTCGAGTTTGTGTGACGTAACGTTTCTAGACATTACAGTACATTCCACAACCGGCCGGGCCTGCTGGGACATTGCTGGGACATTGCTGGGACATTGCTGGGACATTGCTGGGACATTGCTGGGACATTGTCCTGCTACTCTGCTTGGACGCTTATGACGGTCACTGTTCTCGACGACAAATAACAGCAACAGAACACATACAGACGACAAACAGATCAAAACACTGAACTGACTTACAGAGTACATCACTCACAGCTAACTAGAGCAGAGCAGATTCACAGAGACACAACATGTTGAAGCACACACACACACACACACACACACACAGAAACATGTATACACACATATACAAACACACACACACACACACACATATACACACACACACACACAGAAACATGTATACACACATATACAAACACACACACACACACATATACAAACACACACACACACAAACATGTATACACACATATACAAACACACACACACACACACACACATATACAAACACACACACACACACAAACATGTATACACACATATACAAACACACACACACACACACACACACTCACACACAAACATGTATACACACATATCATATACAAACACACACACACACAAACACGTATACACACAAATACAAACACACACACACACACACACACACACAAACATGTATACACACATATATACAAACACACACACACACACACACAAACATGTATACACACATATACAAACACACATACACACATATATACAAACACACACACACACACATATACAAACACAAATACACACACACACACATATACAAACACACACACAAACATGTATACACACAAATACAAACACACACACACATATACAAACACACACACACATGTACACACACACAAACATGTTTACTCACATATATAAACACACACATACACATATAAACAAACATGTAAACACACATACAAACACACACATGTGCACACACAAACATGTATTAATGCATATACAAACACACACATATACACACACACACAAACATGTATAAACACATACACACACACACCTAACAAACATGCACACACACACACACACACACACACACACACACACATACACACACTGGACCACCAGAGAGCTATTAGGGAGGTGGGTCATTCTCAGCACTGCAGTGACACTGATGTGGTGGTGGTGTGTTAGTGTGTGTGTTGTGCTGGTGTGAGTGGATCAGACACAGCAGTGCTGCTGCTGGAGTGTTTAAACACTGTGTCCACTCACTGTCCACTCTATTAGACACTCCTACTACTTGCTGGTCCACCTTGTAGATGTAAAGTCAGAGACAGTAGATCATCTGCTGCTGCACAGTTTGTGTTCCTCTAGTCCTTCATCAGTCATCAGTATCTAGGGTTAGGGTTATCCTATATATATATATATATAAGGTTTTATTTAATTATATTATTAGGTCCACCTGAAAAAAGAAAACTTTCCCGATATGGTAATAAGGTTTTGATGAGCTAGATGAAGTATGTATTATATTTTTGGGGTTATGACATTATTGGAAAATTATGCTGATATCAGGTTCTACATGGTTCTCACAGCACTCATCCTGGGCTGGGGTCAAGTTAACACACCAGCAGACCTTCTAAATATAATTCACACCAATCAAAAGGTCACTTGCACGGAGCAGAAGGACAGATTACGCTGCCGCTGGAGTGGATCTGTACACCTGCCGTCTGTTCAGTGCACTATTATTTATTATTAGATTCACGAGGATTACTGTTTGCATTAGAGCTCACCCCAACAGTGGGCGGGGCATGTGTGGGTCAATTACTTAAACAGGTAAGCAAACCAACAGACAATGTTGAGTTGATGTAATAAGTTTTATACACATGAAGATGATCCTCACGCTCGACTCACGTTTTGATCACTTCTCAGTGCAAGACGAGAGCACAGTGCCGAGTCTCCGAGGGTCCGGGCGACGGAGCAGGAGCGAGACAATAACACGGAAGTGAGAGCATCCCGATGAAATGAGACGAACCCAAGCGAAGAGCAGATATAGGCTGGGGGGATGGGGGGGGGGGGGGGGGGGTGATGTGTTTAAACAGTCTGTCATTGTATGGTCTTCACTCATGGGACCACAGCGGAGTGACCCGCTCTTGGGCAATCCTTGCTCGACGGGCCAGAACAAAGCTGCCTTTGTGGGTCTCTCCATAGACCCTGTCTGTGCGTGTTATTACAGAGGGTCCGCGATGTCCGCCGAGCACTTGGTAAAAGGAAGTGAGGTGGTCTTCAGGTTACATTGGAAAAACAGAAATGACGCTCTCATCCGACGGTCCTTCACAACAAAGGGTCTAATGGCTAGCCCACCTGCCCCCTCTGCCGCCTCGTCTCCCTTCGGGCGAGGAGAGAAAAATAAATCTTGTTTTTTCCTGCAAACCAAAAACAGGCTAAAGAGGAGAGAGAGCCGGGGTGGAACCACTGAGGAGTACCGGCTCCGATAACGGCACCGTGGAGTAAGACCTCTGACGGATGAGGACACTTCGAACTTCAGCCAAAACAGAATGAAGAGAAAATAAACATAAACAAAGCTGATCTAATGATGAGCACCAGCTCTGATGTGATAAACTGATGATACGTCTTGTTCCCAGTGAGCCACAGTCGTGCATATCGTCGCTGTCCAAAGAAAAACATGTGTCTCTAGTTTTGTCTATTTTTTTCTGCATCATTTGAACATTGTGTGAACGTTTCCTGATGAACTGACCAATAGAAATGCTCTAAATTAGTTTGGAAAAAAATTCGGGTTCCATTGACTTCCATTAAAACAGAATAGAACTTAGAAACATTTGCCACTTGTGTTTCCACACAGCGGAGTTTGACCTACGCATGTAACACATCAATGCAGTGAAGCACACACAGACACACACACACTAGTGAAGACATACACTAGTGAACACACACACTAAGGGGCAGTGAAACACCCACAGACACACACACACTAGTGAACACACACACTAGTGAACACACACACTAAGGAGCAGTGAAACACCCACATACACACACTAGTGAACACACAGACTAGGGGGCAGTGAAACACCCACATACACACACACACACACACTAGTAAACACACACTAAAAAAAGCAGTAAAACACCCACATACACACACACACACTAGTGAACACACACACTAGTGAACACACACACTAAGGGGCAGTGAAACACCCACATACACACACACACTAGTGAACACACACACTAAGGAGCAGTAAAACACCCACATACACATACACACACACACACACTAGTGAACAGACACACACTAAGGAGCAGTGAAACACCCAAATATACACACACTAGTGAACACACACACTAAGGGGCAGTGAAACACCCACATACACACACACTAGTGAACACACACACTAAGGGGCAGTGAAACACCAACATACACACACTAGTGAACACACACACTAAGTGGCAGTGAAACACTCACACTAAGGAGCAGTGAAACACCCAAATATACACACACTAGTGAACACACACACTAAGGGGCAGTGAAACACCCACATACACACACACTAGTGAACACACACACTAAGTGGCAGTGAAACACTCACACTAAGGAGCAGTGAAACACCCACATATACACACACTAGTGAACACACACACTAAGGGGCAGTGAAACACCCACATACACACACACTAGTGAACACACACACTAAGGGGCAGTGAAACACTCACAAAAACACACCTGAAATTCAGACATTTCTGACACCTGACTAGTTTATAATGGAACGGTTCCTGAAGTTGGAGTTCTAGTTGGGAAGCTGGAGCACGCTGTGTATATAAGCTCAGCTAAAGGCTGCTGTTCTTCTGAAACATGGTGTGTAGATTCTCTGTGGAAGATGTTTGTAAGTGTGTGTGAGTGTGTAAATGTTTATGGAGGGATTTATACTGAACTGGTAAACTGTAGTGGTCAGCACTGTCTCCTCACAGTAAGATGATCTGGGTTGGATTCCCGGTCCGGGTGGTTCTGTGTGGAGTGTGTATGTTCTCTCCGTGTTTGAGTGGGTTCCTCCGGGTTCTCCAGTTTCCTCCCACAGTCCAAACACATGCATGTTAGGATCCTCACTCTAAACTGCCCGTAGGTGTGAGTGTGTGTGTGTGTGTGTGTGTGTTGGCCATGTGATGGACTGGTGACCTGTCCATGGTGTACCCCGCCTTCGCCCGATGACGCTGGGATTGGCTCCAGCCCCCCTGTGACCCTGACTAGCAGGATAAAGCAGAAGATCTGGTGGTATAGTTTATATTGTGTTTACAGTAGTTATGTAAATGTGTGATGATGTAACTGGAAATCGTGGTTAAACTCCAAATCAAACAAACTCCTCAAAGGCAGTCCTGAGTTTAATTAGATCACCTAAATACTTACAGCTGAATTAGCTAGCTGGCATACTGGACTAACTGGACTGCAGTCCAGACACTAGAGACTCTGATGTAATAGTATGTCATACAGTGCTCGAACCAACACGAGCAAATCTACTTGGGGATTTGGGGCGAATGTGGCTTGGGGCGGGCAGTAACTGCTCTGATATTAACTTTAAGAGCAAAAAGTGATGCAAAGCATGACTAAAGAGTTTTGTTTCTAGTCTCCGGCCGAGACCAGACTGTGCAGTGTGAGAGGCTGTCTTGTGTGAAACAGCCACACTAAGCATAAACGTCTATCTGGCCGATCATGTGGTCACACAGTCGAGCCTGTATTGTGAACTAAGCAGACAGACATTAGCAAACAAGCCTGCTGTCTAATGATAGGTCACACGCTCTCTTATCGCAATACTGTCATCATATTGCCACAGAGACTGCAATACTCTCACAACCCTAAATCATGACTGGATTGTTTTGTCAGCACAGCACGCAACTCAAGCAGCTTCGTAACAGAGCTCGGAGCGGCACTTCAGCTACTGCAGGAAAGCTTTAGAAATCACAAAACATCCTGTCATTGAAAAAAAAGGAAAGGCGCTTGTTTTTATCTCTCTGAGCTTCGAGAGACAAACAAAATAACGTGTTGGGCAAGCCTGCATCGCGCTCTGGGAACTAGGAAGTCCAACACGTCCAGAGGGGCAAAGTTCACAGTACTGAACACAGCCCTCCCACCCTCGTCACCAACCCCCCTTTGGACATAGCGAGCTGAACAAGCAGCTGAACTTCTCTCTCTCTCTCCCTGGGAACCCAGTTCCTTTATTAATAGCCCGGCCTGGAATGTGTAAATACTGGCCTCTTCACACAGCGCAAGCTCGAAACCCACATGTGCAGCGCCGGGCATCATTGTGCTGCCTTCTAGAGGATGTTATAAATGAGCACATGACACCCGAACGCGATACCGGACACCGGGTTTGTCTGGGTGCCGGATTTCCCGAGTCTCTTACTCATGGAAAGTGAAGCAGGTCTTATTCAATAGAGGAGAAACCAGATCTCCTAAATGCACATGTAGCCTGAGAAATCCATTATCCTCAATGGTCCATCCGGTCAATAGCCTCCACGCACTCGTCCATTTACACGCTATAGGCTCCTCCAGGTCTTTGAGGAAACAGAAACCTTTCCTGGAAGAGGCCCAACCCGGGTGAATGAGGTGAGAGAATCAGGAGGATCTCAGTTTGAATCTATAAGATACGCTATCTCAAGCCAAAGTAAGTAAAAAGCTTCCCAGCACACCAGGTGTCACGGCTGAGCCCACCAGAGCCTGTACTATCAGTTTGGAGACACCTCCCCAGGTTCTTCTTCTGTGTACTATATTAATAGTACTAATATTAGTGAATAAGGTTCTTCTTCTGTGTACTATATTAATAGTACTAATATTAGTGAATAAGGTTCTTCTTCTGTGTACTATATTAATAGTACTAATATTAGTGAATAAGGTTCTTCTTTTGTGTACTATATTAATAGTACTAATATTAGTGAATAAGTGTGAGGAGATCAGAACTATAGAATAGTCGGTATGGAATTATTCCTGGAGCAGAATTAAACATCTGGTTGTGTTTAAAGAATGTTTAGAGGCTCTTTTAGAAATGAGCTCATTTGCTCTGATGCAGGTTTACATACTTTGAACATTCTGACCAGCAGCTTCATGAGGAGCCACATGAGCTGCTTCTCTAACAGGACTGAAGAAGATAGTGTAGATGCTGAGATCTTGTTCTGATAAACAGGTTTGGTGGTTTTATAGCTCTTATAAAAATATACATTCTCATTTTTACATTTAAATACACTCAAATGTTTGTTTTAGTAATATTTGTGTACATGGGCTCCAACCTCACTGTTTACACTCGTCTCTCAACACATTCAGATCTAAACACCTTTATAACTATAAACATATATATACTCAGGAAGATGTTTCCAAACTTTTGACTGGACACATCAGAAAACTCCTTATGGTTCAACACTTAATCACTTAATGATGATGTTTTTACTTTAATTATAGTTATAATATTTACTTTTGCACTGTTTGTTGTTTTTGTAATTTTCGTATATTGTCACTGTTCAAATTAAAACCATGTTCATCAATTTTAATTTTCTATATTATTTAAACACAACAGCTGCTCTTTATATCTTGTATATATAGATAAAGTTTCATGATGAATGGACCAATAGAAACGCTCCTTTTTTGTGTATTTTTTTTATCAATGAGCATATCAACAGCTTTCATGGAACACACTAATTATATTACATAAAAAATAAATATAAAAATAACATTTAAAAAATGTACAGACGTGTATTTCACAGAAATCATGCAGCCTTCTCTGAAAACCCAGTAGACCCTGAGGGTCCGTGACTGGTATAATTACAAACAACTGAAAACTGTATTCAAGTCTCCTTTTAGGATGTGACTGAACTGAGCGTGTGAGGGTTTGTAGTCCAGGCGTCGCTCCAGAGAAGCTTTCACCACCTTTACAATCTCCTTCTGTCCCAACAGCACTCTAACCAGCAGTCTTCCTATGAATCCTATATTCAGAATGCTTTATGAAGGCATTAATAAGGTGTTATATGATCTACACATTCCTTATAATGCCAGACATAAAAGCTGTATAATTTCTCCTAAGTAGTTATAATTACATGCTTAACACTTTATAAAGCAAGAGTATAGGACTTTATACAGTCTGGTCCTATAACTCATTATAAAATCTATTTATAAAGACATAACACTGCATACAGTAATGTTCTAGATCAGAGGTCACTAATAGGTGGACCGCGATCCAAACCGATAAATTATTGAGAAGCGTTTAGTGTTTATTTTAAGAGGCGGAGCCTTTCTTGTCTTTATGGTATACGAGCTCTGTGGTGCAGTGAACTTGCAGACCAATCGTGTGCATTGTATAATCACTGGAGGCGCTCCTCAGCCAATCAGATCTGTGCAGATTCAAGAGTGCGGCGGGCACACAGCCGAGGTAAGAAGTGAGAAGCCGAGTCAGAGAATAAAGCGAGTCAGAGAAAGAATAAGGTGCTCTAAAAAAAGAAAAGTAAACTAACTGCCGTCCACTTTTCTTCTTTTAATTGTGTGTTAACAAGAAATGTACTTTTTCTATAAATAAACACTTTAAACACTGTTTATTTCCAGCTCTTGTTTCTATTAAAGTGAGTAAAAAACATTTATTAGTAGTTTATAAATAATGAATTCAGTTCAGTATTTAAACAGTAAATATACTGAAATATACTGAACGGTATGTGTGGTGTGTTGGTGTTTCAGTAGTTGATGGTATAAGATGCTGATACTAGACTACTTCAGTAAACAGGATACACCACTGAATCAGAACACACGCTAGAGATGATGATGGTCCGGACCGGCCTGAGGAGATCTCCTCTAACTGGACCGTACTGACTCTAATTAAACTCCCCTGTTATAGAGTGTTATGGCAGGTCATCACAGGTCTGCCCATCACCAGGACTGTGAAACGAGGCATGAAAGAGGACGATGACTGTTGAGGGGGAAATATAGGCCTGTGCACCTAAAACCACTTACCTTGATCTCTGCTGATCCTCAGAGGGAGTGCGGCGCCTCCCAGGGCTTCCCTTATCCTGACCGGTAGAGCCCACGGCTGTGTGTAGAAGGGGGGAGGTGTGATCCGGGAACCTGTAGGGAAAGAGAGATAACATGGTAAAGCAATGTGAACAAATATACTTAGCAGTAAAATGAAGCTTTTTACGCATTTGATGTATATAGTGTTTAGAGTTTCAAGTATATATATATATATACATATACACACACACACACACACACACACACACACACACACACACACATGCACACACACACACACACACACACACAGATATATATATATATATATATATATATATATATATATATATATATATATATATATATATACACTAAATAACTGACATATAATAGCATAAATGATATGAAAACATCACAACATGTTTATTGTATTGAAGTTGTGTTTGTTATTGTTTGTTTCATGTAGCCCCTCACTAGCCCTGGGAAACAGTCTAACTAGATTAGAGCGGGGCTACGGTGTTAAATAGAGGGAGATTTATTACTCAGGAGAGAGAAGGATGTGTCTATGTGACCTCACGACCTCCGACACAAGCTGGCTGATGTTAGTCAGAACCGTTGGGATGGTCTAAAAAAAGTCGGCACTGTCTTTTCTTTCACTTTCACTTGTTTTTTGTGCAAAATAAACCATCATATGTTTGCAAAGTCTAACCTTGGAGTTCAGCCTGGTCTTGTAATCTCCACAACCCAACATTCCCACAACAGGCTTTAGGTCAAATGGGACCATCATGTCTGTTAATAAAGAACATACAAGAGAAGACAAGGCAAGTTTATGTGTACAGCACATTTTCTTAATACAGTATATTCAGGTGTTAGAATGGCCCAGTTAAAGTCCTGACCTAAATAACATTGACCATCTGTGGCAAGACATGAACATTGCTGTTTACAGTCACTCTCCATCCCACCTGGCTGAGCTAGAGCTAGTTTGTACAGATGAATTGGCAAAAATCTCAGTTTCTAGATGCGCAAAGCTGGTAGTGACATACCCTGAAAGACTTGCAGCTGTAACTGAAAGGTGTCTCTGCAAAGTATTTATATGGGGGGGGCTGAATACTTTTGCAGGTAACACTTTTCAGATTTTTATTTGATTAAAATTTTAAAAACCATATATAATTTTCGTTCCACTTCACAGTTGTGAGCTACACAGTTGTGTTATTATGTGCTGCTTTGTGTTGGTCTATCACTTAAAATCTCAATAAAATTCATGTACATTTGTGGTTGTAATGTGACAAAACGTGAAAAAGTTCAAGGGTATAAATACTTTTGCAAGCCATTGTAAGTCGGCACTTCCTATCGCCTTTCTCTCCGAATGGGGTCGCCCGGGTCCAGCCCACGGTATCAGCAAGTAATATTTAGGGACTGTACCTTTAATAAAGACCGGCCGGAGAGTAAAGTAAAAAGATTAAGTTCATTAAGACACAGCGGACAAACACAAGAGAGCTGTGCTGGAAGCGTTGTAGAACTAATGTAGAGCTAACAGAGTTTTAAACTGAGCTGAAAGCCGGCGCAAACAGGAATGTGAGCAAAACTACCCTTACAAAAAATAAGTTTATTCAAGTGTACCATTAGTTTACTTCTTTTAAACTAAAGGAAGTGAGTATACTTTCAGTTTACTTGTTAGGTACTTCTCAGTGATATACTAAACACAGCTATACTTAAGTATGCTGGGGTTATACTGACAAGTATAGAACAGTCTAAGTATATTTGGCCTTTACTAGTACTTCATCTTTTGATTGAGATAGAAATAGCACAAAAACACATCCAGTTCAATATTTATTTAAAATTTGATTTAAAAAGATTTATAAAGATACAAATATGTTTATAATCTGAGTGTGTCTTGTTTTTTTTTTCGTGTGTCCACTGGTGAGTAAGTAAACATTGTTAAGTTCTATTTTAAGTAGAAAAAAACTCTTAAACCTAGTCATATACTTTAAAGTACAACAATAATATAAGTAGTAAATTATAAGTATTATGTTAAATTCACTTACAAGCTAGTAAACTAACAGTGAACCCTTAAGTTTACTTTTAGTGTAGTTGCAGTACAAAAGCTGTAAACTAGTTTTATACTTGGTTTACTACTCTTACACTTAAAGTGTACTTAAAAGTATACTTTTAAAAACTAGAAAGTGGCCAATTTAGTCCCAAGAAGTATTAAAATAGTACATACACAAGTGTACTACTAGTACAATGACATTAGTATAGTAACTACGTAAAGTATACTTAATAAAATTAACTTTAAGTATACTTCTTTTCTGTAAGGGTAGCTTGTAGCTATTGCTAACGTTAGCTGTATTGCTAAACAAGGCAGCAGTAGTTACTGTTGTTTATCTACTGGCTAACATACAGCGGCTCTCTGTGTTGCTGAACAATTAGCTTTGGTAGCTAGCTAACTGCTAACAGTCCAGCACCTACAGCCAGCTAGCCTAGCATCACAGTTTCCAGTTAGCTAAAAATAAACAAACTCTATAAAATCTACACTGAACATCAAAGTTCAGCTTTTTATTTCTTTAAAAATGATTAGCATTGATATGAAGCAGAACCCGGTCCACCAAAACTGGGTTCTAGTTCTCCCACGTGTGTAGTGATTCTACACGACAAGTGTTGACCTGTAGATGATATACAAGAGCTCTGTTATAGTGTATCATAGTGAACAGGTTATAAACAGGTATTAGAGTAAACCAGCAGTGGAGTGACATGAGTGAACTTGGGAAGACTGAAGACAAGCCGCGCTGCTGCATTCTGGATCAGCCGAAGGTCCTGATGGTCTGCAGAGGAAGACCAGCCAGGAGCGAGTTGCAGTAGTCGAGCTTCGAAATGACTGGACGAGCACCTGGGAGGCCTCCTGAGAGAGGAAGGGTCTGATGCGTCTGATGTTGTGGAGAATGTATTTGCAGGACCGAGTCAGGTTCGTAATACGGGCTGAGAACGATAACTGGTCATCCAGAGTCACACCAAGGTTTCTTGCATCTTTAGACGGAACAATCAAAGTTCTCGAATGAGATGGCGAGATCCTTCTGAGGACCTGTAGCTCCAGGGATGAACAGCAGCTCAGTCTTGCTGGGACTGAGCTTCAGATGATGAGCTGTCATCCATGAAGAGATGTCAATCAGGCATGCAGAGATGTGGTGGGCAGCAAAGCTTTAGTTAAGTGTCAGTAGCCTAGCAGTGGTGAACCTGCACGCTGTGATGCATGTTTCTATAACTGCCTAGCACCTATACAAACAAAAAAAATGTTGTATTCATAATGCATTCATAAGGCATGACACGACATGCATAATACCTTATGATGCCTGCCGTGTCATGCCTTATGAATGCATTATGAATACAAAATTCACAGGATGTGTGGAGTCTGTTTTTTAAAAGTCAAAGTTCAGCCTATTTGGTCACAAACAGTTCTGCTGTGCAGCGCGTATCCTGTCCTGGCTCTGTGTAAATGCCAGACATGTGATTTGTGGAGATTATCTCTGCATCTCTGCAGAGCTGAAAGGTCTTTTTTCCTGTGGTAGGTTTCAGTCTGAGTCACGTCGGACGGCTACCGTGTGCGCCTGGTGGGTGATGCGATGTGTGTGCCGAAAACATGAGTGTGCGCCTGCGTGCAAACGAAACGTGTGGGCGCCGCCTTCGCAGGGGGGCGCAGAGCAAGGTGCTACATTCTACACAGCTCTAACGCTCTCAGACCTCTAGGCCCCCGCCATGCGACCGCCTTCCCAATGTAGCCATGGCGACAGCCAGGTCTCCGTGCATGCCTCGGGAATGACTCACGCCCCGGGCCCTCAGCGGACCAGCCATCTTAGGAAGGAAACCGCAATCTTGGACCGCCGCAAATAAATCAGCGTGCTGCGCGCAGTGTTTATGCAAGCTCTCTCTCTTTTCAGGGCCGCTCAAGTTCGCCTGGCCCGAACCAGGCTCCTGCCAAAGGGGCCTCAGATAAAAAGCAATTTAGAGATGATTCAGGAAAACATGAACAGCTTCTGACTGCACGGGGGTTTGATAAGGTCAAGAATAACCCCTAAAATCCCAAAACGGGAAGCGGTGATTAATGCTGCATGATTATGACACTGCGATTCGTGGAATGACTAATGTTTTCGTGCATGCTGGCGCAACAGCCCACATTATTCTCCTCTGCAGCTACTTTTTCCAGCGAGCGCAACCACGACCGCGCAACTCGCCCGATTTAGCCGTGTCAGTCTCTGGAGGGGAATACCAGTCTCTGGAGAAACTGCTCTCTCTCTCCTCGGCCTTTCTGGCTCGCTGTAATAACTCGTTCACGAGAACAAGGGAAACCCTGACTTGCCTCTCGCGACTTCCTTCTTCTGGAAACCACAGCTGAACGGGCTGATGAATGAGAGCCGAGAGCTTCCTCTTTAGCTTCAGGTGAACTTGCCCTTCCTGACCACTCGTAGAAATTGTCTTGTGACCTGACTTCACTTTTCCAGGGAAGCTGTTTGTAATAGGTGTTGCATCGATTGTGTCACTGAGATTGCGGAACGTTATGATGAAGTGTGTTGTTGCTTTAGATCTACACTAATGAGTTTTTCAGAGGAACTGTTGAGCACAATGTAGGAGTGTCCCTGTTTCTCCACTCACTGTCCACTGTATCAGCTCCACTGACCATACAGGAGCTCCACTCACTGTCCACTGTATCAGCTCCACTGACCATACAGGACCTCCACTCACTGTCCACTGTATCAGCTCCACTGACCATACAGGACCTCCACTCACTGTCCACTGTATCAGCTCCAGAGGACACTGTTGTCTGGATAGTTTTGGTTGGTGGACGATTCTCAGTATCTGCTCTGTGGTGGTCCTGTGGGGGTCCTGATCATTAAAGAACAGAGTAATAAAGTATACAGAGAATCAGATGAACTACAGTCTGTAAGTGGAGCTCCTGTATGGTCAGTGGAGCTGATACAGTGGACAGTGAGTGGAGGTCCTGTATGGTCAGTGGAGCTGATACAGTGGACAGTGAGTGGAGGTCCTGTATGGTCAGTGGAGCTGATACAGTGGACAGTGAGTGTAGGTCCTGTATGGTCAGTGGAGCTGATACAGTGGACAGTGAGTGGAGGTCCTGTATGGTCAGTGGAGCTGATACAGTGGACAGTGAGTGGAGCTCCTGTATGGTCAGTGGAGCTGATACAGTGGACAGTGAGTGGAGGTCCTGTATAGTCAGTGGAGCTGATACAGTGGACAGTGAGTGGAGGTCCTGTATGGTCAGTGGAGCTGATACAGTGGACAGTGAGTGTAGGTCCTGTATGGTCAGTGGAGCTGATACAGTGGACAGTGTGTGTAGACACAGGGAGGTGGATTTAATGTTATGGCTGATTTGACTCTTTACAAAGAAGGTTCCAGAGAGACTAAAAGAGCTGCCACCCTGGAACAGACAGAAGACCAGAATCAGAGGATCTTAGCTGGTGTGATGGGGTTTGAGGAGGTAACTGAGCAGACTGGTAGGTAGATGAAAGTCATGCAGGGCTGCTTTAATGGTCAACAGCAGGAGTTTATAGTGGATGGGTTCCGTAACTGGTAGCCGGTGTAGCTGATGAAGGACGGGTCGGAAGGGGTGAGGTGGAGTACACACAGATTTCTTAGTGGACACTGAGACCCTGAACTTGTTAATAACTAAAGATGATTAATTAAAGATGTTAAACCAGAGAACAGAGAACTGCAGCATCTAAGATGTAATGAAAGCAGCACCAGGATCTCAGCATCTGAGCAGTGGGCGGAGCCTAGCAGTACTGCAAAGGTGGAAAAGTGCAGATTTAGTCAGAGATTGTATACGTGAAATGAATGTGAGATGAAGATCAAACAGGAGATTGAGGTTTGGTGCAGTGGGGGACGAGCTGACTGGAGCGTTATCAATAACAAGAACACAGTCTGAATATACACTACCGGACAAAAGTTTAGGATCACTTCAGAATTTCATTTCATGCAATTTTCATGCAATTCACAAACAATATTGTTCATTTCACAATTAGTGTAAGTGTATCAGATGATTTTTAAAGAATAAAAATGTTTGTATTAAAGTCTATTTTTGTATAGAGGCTTATTTTACATATAGTTCTATTATCAGTAATTCTCAGTCCTCTGTCTAAATCTCCTGGTACGACCACCAATCAAAGTTAAGGATGTTATTGGACTAATTGGTTGTTAGGACACTCTTGATCAATTGTGATCACAGCTGAAAAACATTCTACTAATAAGTGAGTATAAAAGGGAACAACATTCTAGGTTAGTTTAGTATCTGAAGATCAGCAGTTGATGGCTTGCTGACCGACTCACAATGACCAGAAAGAAACAACTTTCTTTAGAGACCCGTCAGTCCATTGTTGTGTTAAGGAAGAAGATACTCCATTAAAACAAGAACATTTATATGTGTATATGTGTCTACATAAGGTCTGCATTTCAGTATGACTAGTCATTTACTTATTTATCTGGACAATGCTTCTGTCGCCCAACTGAAACCTGCAGCCATGTTAACATTAGCTTCATTACACAACGACACAGCCAGCAGGTCTATCATCACAGTGTACAACATATCTGATCGTGAAAAATCTAATTGGAAATGCTTTGAATGTAACAAAATAAAAACTAATTCTAGCCTAAACTTTTAAAACCACTGCTGTAAAAGCATGTATAAAAGATGTCGCATACAATATATCACTGAAATTGCACATGTTTCTAATTTATGTTGTTTCTTTTGCCCTGAAGACGTATGGACAGTTGGGTTACCCCAGCTTTGTCCACTAATGCATGCATACTGAAAATGAGTAAAAAAATTGGTTTCATTCAAAACCAAAGCAATTTTTTAGAATTGCTGTATAACATCAATCGCCAATTTTAAGTCTAATTTAAATTAAATCCAATGATCAAATTTAAAATCTAATTTAAATTGGCCAACACAAATATATAAGTTAACTTGCCACTAAGCTAACAGTAGCTTGATTAGAGAATGAAGGGATTTGTATCATGTTTAAATCTGTGACAAATAAACTTTGACTTTCATTACACAACAAAAACGAGGCCCTTTACATGCAAACCTCATAAATCAGATTTTAAACGATGCAAAATTTCCAATTTCTTACACAAACATTGCACCAAATTTTTTTATTAGATTATATTTTTTGCCAAGAATCTATAAAGCTCGCCCAAACTCGCTTTCCACAGTGTCACTGGTTTGCATACTGTTTTGCCTGAACAGGTCAGTGTCCTGCTGTCTGGCCTTTAACTCCTCCAGAGCAACCTTGTAAAAGATGTTACACACTATGTGTCACTGAGCTTGTAAATAGAAATGAAGCCTCTTCTTGCTGCCCCAAGGCGGCGTGAGTAATATACGCTTGGCATCAGTGACTCACACGAGTTAAAAGTTTGTGTTGCAAACACCGGATGTTGGTGTGATAAGCCGAGGTCCTCTGGAGCATCATTATCAAGCTCCATGGAAACTCACTGGAGACTCAGCTCTCATTGAAACGACTCTCACTCGCTCCCAACCACAGATCCGTGATCAGGCCCCACCCCCACAGGCCACAGCTAGAACTGTTATACGTGTGCTTGCCAGGCTGACCTCAGAACAGTGCTCTGTGGTTGCGTTATGTCAACACCTGACTCACATCCTGCAATTCCCATGCAATCCCAGTCTCAAAGCCCTTGCTGCTGTTGTTTCGCATGCGCGCGCACACACACACACACACACACACACACACACACTCTGCATGATTGACCCTCCTTCATCTATCTGAGAGCGGGGTGTGCGGGCTCGGTGTGCGGAGGTAAACGCTCCACGGTTGGTCATCGTTGCACTCTGATTGCAGATCGTTACGGCATGGTAAAAGCCCAGGCCCTGCTGTCTATTGCAGTGGCAGACGCTGCTATTGCCTGGAATTGCATGTGATGGCGTACAGTACAGCGCTCTCCGGCTGCTCACGCGTGCACTCTCACAAAGAGGTCTTCTTAGAAAAGCTGAAAAGCTCTTCTTACACTAACATACTGCACAGCCAGTGGTTAGTACAGCCAGAGGGCTGCAAAGAACCTGCAAAGCATCTGTCTATATTAACCCCTCACGCTCTGGGCCTGTTATTCAGATTTCTATCCTAATAGCTTAATAAGGGATAAACACACTAATGTGGCTGATGATGAATAGAAGCTAGTACCTTCTAAAAACTCATTCAGAGCATTTATCCTAAACTTATACAGGGCCTTGCAAAAGTATTCAGCCCCCGTGAACTTTTCAACCTTTCGCCACATTTCAGGCTTCAAACATAAAGATAGGAAATTGATTTTTTTTTTTTTTCAGTTTTTTATTTCTAAAAAAAGGTTAAAATATCCAAAAAGTTTCATTCCACTTCATGATTGTGTCCTACTTGTTGTTGATTCTTCACAAAAAATGACAATTTCATATCCCTCCCTCATAAACGCACTTATAAAAAATGTTGCATACAATATGTGACTGAAATTACATCATTATATGAAATTATTTAATCTTTTTTTTGTTTCCTTTGCTTTAAAGCTGTATGGACTAGTTAATATATGAATACATGTTCACATTAACGGTTATTGTTTATTATATAAATATATGTTCATGTTGACAGTTTTTATTTAATGTATAAATATATGTATATGTTCACAGATATTGTTTAATATATATGTTCATGTTGAGAGTTATTATTTAATGTATAAATATATGTATATGTTGACAGTTATTGTTTAATATATAAATATATGTTCATGTTGACAGTTTTTATTTAATATATGAATATATGTTCATGTTGACAGTTTTTATTTAATGTATAAATATATGTATATGTTCACAGATATTGTTTAATATATATATGTTCATGTTGACAGTTATTGTTTATTATATAAATATATGTTCATGTTGACAGTTATTGTTTATTATATAAATATATGTTCATGTTGACAGTTATTATTTAATGTATAAATATATGTATATGTTTACAGATATTGTTTAATTTATATATGTTCATGTTGACAGTTATTGTTTATTATATAAATATATGTTAATGTTGACAGTTATTATTTAATGTATAAATATATGTATATGTTTACAGATATTGTTTAATATATATATGTTCATGTTGACAGTTATTGTTTATTATATAAATATATGTTCATGTTGACAGTTATTGTTTATTATATAAATATATGTTCATGTTGACAGTTATTATTTAATGTATAAATATATGTATATGTTTACAGATATTGTTTAATTTATATATGTTCATGTTGACAGTTATTGTTTATTATATAAATATATGTTCATGTTGACAGTTATTATTTAATGTATAAATATATGTATATGTTTACAGATATTGTTTAATTTATATATGTTCATGTTGACAGTTATTGTTTATTATATAAATATATGTTAATGTTGACAGTTATTGTTTAATATATGAATATATGTTCATGTTGACAGTTATTATTTAATGTATATGTATAAGTTCACAGATATTGTTTAATATATATGTTCATGTTGACAGTTATTGTTTATTATATAAATATATGTTCATGTTGACAGTTATTATTTAATATATATATATATGTTCATGTTGACAGTTATTGTTTATTATATAAATATATGTTAATGTTGACAGTTATTGTTTAATATATGAATATATGTTCATGTTGACAGTTATTATTTAATGTATATGTATAAGTTCACAGATATTGTTTAATATATATGTTCATGTTGACAGTTATTGTTTATTATATAAATATATGTTCATGTTGACAGTTATTATTTAATATATAAATATATGTTCATGTTGACAGTTATTGTTTATTATATAAAAATATGTTCATGTTGACAGTTATTATTTAATATATAAATATATGTTCATGTTGACAGTTATTGTTTATTATATAAAAATATGTTCATGTTGACAGTTATTATTTAATATATAAATATATGTTCAGGTTGAGTTATTATTTAATGTATATGTTTGTGTTGTTAGTTATTGTTTATTATATATATATATATATATATATATATATATATATATATGCCCATGCTGACAGTTATTGTTTATTATATAAAAATATGTTCATGTTGACAGTTATTATTTAATATATAAATATATGTTCAGGTTAAGTTATTATTTAATGTATATGTTTGTGTTGTTAGTTATTGTTTATTATATATATATATATATATATATATATATATATATATATATATATATATATATATATATATATATATATATATATATATGCCCATGCTGACAGTTATTGTTTATTATATAATATGTTCAGTCATAACAATATCAGTAATTAGCAGAACTAATGCAAAACATTACATTATTTTTGGCCCAATATTTAATTTTTAGTGTAGCAGCCAGTTTTTCTGTGCGGTATGATTTCACTCACTCTTAACCTCATTAGTATGTTTGCCCGAGGCTTATTATCTACTAATTACTACTGTTACTCAGCAACGACGATTAAACCGATGCTGTGTGGTTATGAGCGTACGACACCCTTCAGTGGGAAATGATCCTTTCCGCCTTTTCCCTTCGACCACTATTGTCCCCGTATCTGTCCGCAGCTCTCTCTGTCTGCTGACGTCCCCTGTCCACCTTGCAACTTGTTACAGCTGCGTCCAACCCCCACCCCGTCTACAGTACAGCCACTAGCAGCTCTAGAGTTGCAGCGAGCAGCTCCAGACAGGCGGTTGCGCAACTCCTCCCAGCCCGCCCCTTCCCCTGCACAGCCCCTGGGGCCAGAGGCCGTGTATGTACAGGGCATTACCTCACCCCAGCTAGCAGAAAGCCTCGCATTCCTCGAAGAGCTTGACTTACAGGCAGCTCAGGCTGAGAGAGAGAGAGAGAGAGAGAGAGAGATAGGGGAGCGGGGGGGGGGTCCTCATAATCAGGAGCGGAAGATATGGGGGAAGGTATAATGACCGAGGGGGACATAGGGGTGGAGAGAGAGAGGTATTATAATAGAGAGAGAGAGAGACAGAGAGAGAGAGAACACACCTGAGAGCACCAGTGAAAAGGGCAGGGTTACGCAATAGCCCAGGGATTGCTCAACCCTCTCGCTCACTCGTCAGCCAACAGGAACTATGTCGACACACACAGGCAGGCGGGCAGGCAGGGGAAAATAATACACACACACACACACACACAAAGCACAGGAGGGCCGCAGCCATGGCAACTATCTGTACACAAAGCGTCCGTGGCATATTCGGATGACGCCATGCAACCCTCTCCACTCCCTCAGATGATCAATGGGAAGGGAATCCGAAGGCGCTGATCCCGAGCCCCACCTGCAGCATACCCACTCTCAGGACCTGATTACACTTAAGGTTAAAGGTGTGAAGGGGCAGCAGGTGGACACCGCTCTCTGATGAGGGGGACACATTTCAGAGTGGACACCTCTGCCTGTGCCGCGCCGCAGCTGATTCATTGTGAAACTCTTTGCTCTGAATGAGGAAATTAAAGCCGAGTCAACATCCTGGAAATAAGATTCCACTCCACAAACACAAGGCCGCCGATTTCAACACGCAGATTTCTGTGAAACGGAGAAATGATTATAAGTGGCCCCTCTCTTTCTCTCTCTCTCTCTCTCTCTCTCTTTCTCTCTCTCTCTCTCTCTCACACTCTCACTCTCTCGAACAGACGTCAGCTATTTCTGGGCCTATCTGAGGGCCCATCTCCTGCCACTACCGGGGGCGCTTCAGCCCAGCAGACTGCGATGATATTTGGTTGCATCATGCGAAGCCGTACTTGCCATACTCGTTTTCTCTCTCTCTCTCTCTCTCTCTCTCTCTCTCTCTCTCTCTCGCGCGCCGTTCCCGAGCCGGAGCTGTCGGGCTGGAAGAAGGCCGTGTCTGAGAGTGTGAACTCTTTCGGCTGTCACAGCCACGCAGTTCAGATGAGCCGGGGATGGAAAGAGAAACGCAGGCTTGTGTAGAGAGCGAGCGGAGGGGAAGAGGAAAGAGAGGGACGAGAGAGAGAGCAGGAGGGAATGAGAGGGACTGACGAGACAGAGAGACAGAGGGTTAGAGAGCGAGAAGGAGACGGGGGGGAGAAGAGAGAGAAGGCAGTACATCAGAGAGGGAGAGAGATAGAGAGAGACCTTCGCTATTATAAATGCTGCTGTCAAGCATTACACAGAGTTTCATCAGAGGTACATGCATTGTAGCTTTGCTGCCGCTACGCTAAGCTAACAAAGCAGCCTTTTTTGGGCGCAGCCGAGTCTCGGCTCACATCTGAGGAGCAGATGATAAAAGTCTCGTGTAATACTATAATAAAGGAACACGAGTGCGATGCATAATAAAGCCCGCGATGACTTTCTCTATAGTCTAATTGCTGTAGACTTGTTTATTGTAAACAGGTTATTTTCAGAAGCAAAAACAAAAGTCTTTTGAAGTCAGGCTGCATCTGATTAGCGCGCGGAGGATTGCACCGAGGTTAGCGTACGCTGTACTGGCCAAACTAAGTTTTGGGTGCAAGTTTGTTGGTAGTGTGCAGCGGCTGATTTCTCCAGCCTTGGTGGGTCTACTCCAGCGTACCTTCACTGCCATATCACTGACCGGGGCCAGGATGTAGGGGAACCAGTCTGGTGACCAGAAGGTTGCTGGTTTAATCCCCTCAACCAAAAGGACACGACTGCAGTGCCTTTGAGCAAGACCCCAATCCCACAACTGCTTCTCAGGTGCTGCAGGTAGGGCTGCCCACCACTCTGGGCAAGTGTGCTCAGGTGATCAATGGGAAGTGAATCCAAAGGTGCTGGTTCCGAATTCCACCTGCAGCATACTGACTCTCAGATCAGCTTGACCTGATTCAAATTAGTGTGTGTATGTGGGCATTTTACTGCCCCCTAGTGTGTATGTTCACTAGTGTGTGTGTGGGTGTTTCACTGCCCCCTAGTGTGTATGTTCACTAGTGTGTGTGTGGGTGTTTCACTGCCCCCTAGTGTGTATGTTCACTAGTGTGTGTGTGGGTGTTTCACTGTGCATCAGTTTTCCATGGTGTGAAGTTAATGTTAAATATGAACCATTAAGCAGTTTTTTCTGCTTTGCCTGAGTTTAAAACATCAACAAAACACACCAAACTGATCTAAACTCAGCTACGTTCACATCATCAGACTGAAGTTCAAACCAAACCAGATCTGAGTCACTTTTATACGTAGTCCTAGATCCGATACATATCTGACTTGTGTGCATGTGACATGAATGTGAACGTTCAAATCAGACTTTATATCTTTTTGCTGGTAAATAGGATCTGCTCAGTAATAGTCCTGACCACTAATGAACAAACAGGAGGTAGAGTAACAAATGGCCTGTAACCTCTATGATAAGTGAACCTAACCAAATAGATGATATATGAAGAAGCATTATATATATATATATATAATGGTTATTATATATATATATATATATATAAGGGGGCAGTCGTGGGCTGAAGGTTAGGGATCCGGTCTTGTGACCGGAAGGTCGCCGGTTCGATCCCTGGGACCGGCAAGTCATGACTGTAGTGCCCTTGGGCAAGGCACCTAACCCCAACTGCTCCCCGGGCGCCGTGGATAAGGGCTGCCCACCGCTCCGGGCACGTGTGCTCACCGCCCCCTAGTGTGTATGTTCACTAGTGTGTGTATATGTGGGTGTTTCACTGCACGGATGGGTTAAATGCGGAGGTCAAATTCCGCTGTGTGTAAACACATGTGGCTAATCGTACGTCGTCGTCGTCGTCGTCGTATATACACTACCACTCAAAAGTTTGGGATCACAGTGAGATGTTCTTGTTTTAATGGAGTATCTTCTTCCTTAACACAACAATGGACTGACGGGTCTCTAAAGAAAGTTGTTTCTTTCTGGTCATTGTGAGTCGGTCAGCAAGCCATCAACTGCTGATCTTCAGATACTAAACTAACCTAGAATGTTGTTCTCCCTTTTATACTCACTTATTGGTAGAATGTTTTTCAGCTGTGATCACAATTGATCAAGTGTCCTAACAACCAATTAGTCCAATAACATCCTTAACTTGGATTGGTGGTCGTACCAGGAGATTTAGACAGAGGACTGAGAATTACTGATAATAGACTATATGTAAAATAAGCCTCTATACAAAAATAGACTTTAATACAAACATTTTTATTCTTTAAAATCATCTGATACACTTACATTAATTGTGAAATGAACAATATTGTTTGTGAATTGCATGAAAATTGCATGAAATGAAATTCTAAAGTGATTCTAAACTTTTGAGCTGTAGTGTATATATATATATATGCTACAACAGGGACGTTGTGAGAGAGTTTGGAAGCACTCTTTTGATTGAATGTAGCAATGTGACCTCTGACCTCGTTCAGACCTGATTTGGCAGTCAGCAGGACGTTCGTCCGCTCGCTCGCCGCCAGTGGAACGTGTGTATTAGATAACTCCAGGATATCAGAACTGTCTGTCATTTATCTGCCCCCCACCCAGCACTGAGGACATGCTGTATCCTTCCTTTCCTTCCTGTGGGTTGACCCCAGTGGTCACCCCGAGATGTTGCGAAAGCTTACAGGAAGGCATTCTGGAGATCAGAAAATAAACAAGGGAGCAGATACAACACAGACAGTAACAAAGACATCCTGAGATGAAGGAAGACACACACTCACACACACACACATGCATGCATGGTGTTGTCAGTTATGGAAACCCTGCGGTGCTTCCTCTTGCCAGGAAAACGGCTCCGGAGAACAAAGCCTTTGAACTTAGTACTTAAATCCGAAGCCCAAAAAACCCCTACATACCCAGCGTCATGACAGACCCGTCAGACTCAGGACGCCTGGAAATCTGCTGGTGGTACTTTTACTTTCTGTTTGTTGGCCGCGGTGGCGTCACTTGCAGTACCTGCGCCTGCAACCAGGACCTCATTGTTTGGATGGAAAGGCCTTGCAGGCGAAGTGGCTCCTTCTTTCCTGTTCCCTCGCTGCAGCCTGTGGAAGCGTCAGCTCCGGAGGAAATCCTCGCGCTCCAGGATGGGCCGGCCTGGGAAGAGAGCTCGGGATAATTGCATCCTGATTCCTGGCCACCGTCCCTGCCCTGTCTCCAGGGCTGCCTTTGACAAGACTCCCACTCCCTCTCCCCAGGACGTTCCACATTCCTCGACCCAGAGGGTGCCAGGGCTTGACGGGTAAAAGTGAAAGGCTCCAAAATGACTCGGACATACAATTCTAAACTGTGTTATAGATTCTTTAGCCACGGTTCCTCTTTAGGGAACCAACAGTGGTTCTTCTATGGGGAGCTCTATTTTTAAGAGTGTAGTATCGGAATGAGGAGGAACCTGACAGGTGCTGGAGTAAAGCAGAAGCCGGCTATTTAAAGGTTATAGCGTGTCATTAAAACTCCCATCAAACACACAGCAAATCTCAGAAATAGGCCAAACTAATTCCAGTAAGAAGGTAAAAACACCCAAGGAACATTTCCAGATAGTCAATAAAGCTCTCATACAGGGAAATGAAAAGCTCTAGATCCTGTCCTGACTCTTCTCTTCCGCTAGTTGTCACATGTCCATGGCTGCACTTGTTTCAGCTTCGCTTCGGGAAGCACCAAAATCTCCGAGCCGCCCGATTGCTCAACACCAGCGTGAACTTTCTTCTCGCTCCGCCTGAGGTATGAGCCGCTCATACAACCTGATGTCACCGCAAGGATTCCCAACCCCTATTACAAAACCAGTCGATACTTTCAGCGCCAAACCCTAATCTACTGTAGCCTTATGGGCCGTGAAAAGTGATTACACGAGTGACTGCCTGGTGAACCTCTCAGCTTAGAGGTCTATAGCAAAGTTCATGCAGGGAGAGGTACACCGTGGGCTGCTGAGTCACTGAGGCCGGAGCTAAGCTTCATAAAAGACTGGGATTCTTGCAACACTGTTAATGATTTACTCCTCAAGAAGAAGAACCAAGATCATCTCAAACGTTCTCAACCCAAAGAGAAGCTCGTTCATCCTCCGAGACGGCCGAGGAACCGAAAGAGAAGCTTTGCACAGAACTAAGCTTTGGGAGGAACGGGCGGCGGGCGAGAACGCGGGATCTTGTGAAATCCACTCGTGCTCCTCATCTCGATGGGGTTAAAGCAGGAAGCTTCTATGAAAGTGAAGCCCCCTTCAAGGAAGTTCTACATTTTCACTCTTTTTCTTTAACTCTCAGCAGAACTTTTCAGAAGGGCACGTTCATAAGGCTACAGAGCACTGACATAAGCCTACCAAAGCAGTCTCATAGGCCACGTAGTTGGAGTAAGCCTTGGTGAATGTTTGGTTTAGGCTTATTCCTTTTCGCCTTTCCTCACTCCTACTGTCTTTCCCAACTTTCTCTCCCGCTAACTCTCTCTCTCACAGCCTCTCCACGTTTAATGTCAGCCCGTGGTTGACTCACTTGGCCGCAGGTTTCATCAGATTTGTTATGAAAAGCATGTGACTCAGAGAGAGAGAGGCAGCTGACTCAAAAAAGCCACTTACGTGTCTGGGAGTGGACTGGAATCTGCAAAGTGTCTCACTCAATATAGAGCCCCAGTTAAAGCCCTCGTCTGTTTACTGGGCAGCACATGCACTTAACGACCTGCTTCACGCTCGCGATGACTGAGGACCAACTCTAACATCACTTCAGGCCCCGAACCACGGAACGGCACAGATTAATCAGTGGCAGGTGGAAATAAAACTTGAGCTCAGCCTCAAGTGAAGCGCTGGTGTGCCTGAGTCA
>CM038714.1:21087597-21242597 GCA_021613375.1 Megaleporinus macrocephalus
CATCAACTCACCAGAAACAGCCTGAGGCTTTCAGCACAGTCAGCACACTTAGCTGAACCACCTGCACCCCTACAGCAACAACCAGACACATAGATAGATAGATAGATAGATAGATAGATAGATAGATAGATAGATAGATAGATAGATAGATAGATGCAGTTATATAGAAAGATAGATAGATAGATAGATAGATAGATAGATAGATAGATAGATAGATAGATAGATAGATAGATGCAGTTATATAGATAGATAGATAGATAGATAGATAGATAGATAGATAGATAGATAGATAGATGCAGTTATATAGATAGATAGATAGATAGATAGATAGATAGATAGATAGATAGATAGATAGATAGATAGATAGATAGATAGATGCAGTTATATAGATAGATAGATAGATAGATAGATAGATAGATAGATAGATAGATAGATAGATAGATAGATAGATAGATAGATAGATGCAGTTATATAGATAGATAGATAGATAGATAGATAGATAGATAGATAGATAGATAGATAGATAGATAGATGCAGTTATATAGATAGATAGATAGATAGATAGATAGATAGATAGATAGATAGATAGATAGATAGATAGATAGATAGATGCAGTTATATAGATAGATAGATAGATAGATAGATAGATAGATAGATAGATAGATAGATAGATAGATAGATGCAGTTATATAGATAGATAGATAGATAGATAGATAGATAGATAGATAGATAGATGCAGTTATATAGATAGATAGATAGATAGATAGATAGATAGATAGATAGATAGATAGATAGACAGATGCAGTTATATAGATAGATAGATACATAGGTAGATAGATAGATAGATAGATGCAGTTATATAGATAGAGAGATAGATAGAGAGATAGATAGAGAGATAGATAGATAGATGCAGTTATATAGATAGATAGATAGATAGATAGATAGATAGATAGATAGATAGATAGATAGATGCAGTTATATAGATAGATAGATACATAGGTAGATAGATAGATAGTTAGTTAGATAGATAGAGAGATAGATAGAGAGATAGATAGATAGTTAGATAGATAGATGGATAAATGCAGTTATATAGATAGATAGATAGATAGATAGATAGATAGATAGATAGATATATAGATAGATAGATAGAGAGATAGATAGATAGTTAGATAGATAGATGGATAAATGCAGTTATATAGATAGATAGATAGATAGATAGATAGATAGATAGATAGATAGATAGATATATAGATAGATACATAGGTAGATAGATAGATAGTTAGTTAGATAGATAGAGAGATAGATAGAGAGATAGATAGTTAGATAGATAGATGGATAAATGCAGTTATATAGATAGATAGATAGATAGATAGATAGATAGATAGATAGATAGATAGTTAGATAGATAGATGGATAAATGCAGTTATATAGATAGATAGATAGATAGATAGATAGATAGATAGATAGGTAGATAGATAGATAGTTAGTTAGATAGATAGATAGATAGATAGGTAGATAGATAGATAGTTAGTTAGATAGATAGATAGATAGGTAGATAGATAGATAGTTAGTTAGATAGATAGATGGATAGATAGATCCGGTACATGACTGCCCCTATATATACTCCATTCCTTGGAAAGTTGTGACAACGTTATCTGACAATATTGTGACAACATAGTGGTGCTGTTGTCAGTGCATCGTCACACCTTCCTAGAAGTTCCATAATGTCACGCGTGGAATTCCATGGAATTTGTTGCCACAGACGACCGTTATACCGTATGACCTCGTTACTCAGTGACGAGGCTGTGACAGAGTCGTGTGTTCACTGGACGATCTCTTTTTATAGCTCTGCTGTAGATCATCTGATTCTCTGTATACTTCATTACCCTGTTCATCAAAGGTCAGGACCCCACAGGACCACCACAGAGCAGGTACTATTAGGAAGGTGGGTCATTCTCAGCACTGCAGTGACACTGATGTGGTGCTGGTGTGTTAGTGAGTGTTGATCAGACAGTGCACTGAGAGCAGATGAAGCTCAGCTCTACTTTAAAAGCTGTTAAGAGCTCAAATGTCTGACTCTGAGAAGATAGAGAGCAGAGCCTCCAGTAAACCAGACCAAAGCATCTCCTTCATCACATGTCCAGCTCTCGTTTGATCCCTTCATGAGATCAGCGTGCAGAGCGCCGGCTGTGTCGTCTGAGCGGTCTGCGGCTCTTCCGAGGCACAGTGACCCGACAGTCAGCCGAGCAAACACGGCCCTGGACCCGACTGAGGAGTCGACGCCCAGAGAGACGCTTATTAATGTTTGCTCGTCTTGTAGGTGGAGGAGAAGAGAACTGCCCGTATTTACCCACACAGGACGGAGCGGAGTGACTTCACACCGCGTCAAGGCACATCAGGGCCCGGCCAGCTTTTGTCTGGACCGGAAACAGTCCAGCTGAGCTCGACTCGTAAGCCTGTGCCAACCTGAATAGCTTCCAAAGGAGATGCTTCTATTCATCACTCGCTCCACAGCACGCAGAGCATTCAGCCTTCCGGACGCAAGTCAGGACATAAAGGAGGAGTACATTCATCTCCTCGCGGCTCGGGCTGCTGGAGGAGGAGGCGCGCCGCAGCCGGGAGCTCCACTCTGACACTCGCACGGTTCACCAAATTCACAAGTATCAGTGTCACCCCTGCTTCTGACACACTGAGAGAGAGAGAGAGAGAGAGAGAGAGAGAGAGAGAGAGAGAGAGAGAGAGAGAGAAGGAGAGAGAGAGAGAGAGAGAGAGGGAGGGAGGGAGGGAGAGAGAGGGAGAGAGAGAGAGAGAGAGAGAGACAGAGAGAGAGAGAGAGAGAGAGAGACAGAGAGAGAGAGAAGGAGAGAGAGAGAGAGAGAGGGAGGGAGGGAGGGAGAGAGAGAGACAGAGGGAGAGAGAGGGAGAGAGAGGGAGAGAGAGAGAGAGGGAGGGAGGGAGAGAGAGAGAGGGAGAGAGAGAGAGAGAGAGAGAGACAGAGAGAGAGAGAGAGAGAGAGACAGAGAGAGAGAGAAGGAGAGAGAGAGAGAGAGAGGGAGGGAGGGAGGGAGGGAGAGAGAGGGAGAGAGAGAGAGAGAGAGAGAGAGACAGAGAGAGAGAGAGAGAGAGACAGAGAGAGAGAGAAGGAGAGAGAGAGAGAGAGAGGGAGGGAGGGAGGGAGAGAGAGAGACAGAGGGAGAGAGAGGGAGAGAGAGGGAGAGAGAGAGAGAGAGGGAGGGAGGGAGAGAGAGACAGAGGGAGAGAGAGGGAGAGAGAGAGAGACACACACAAAGCCCCGTCCAGACGGAAGTATTCAATTCGTTCAGTTCTCAGAACAGCTGAGTGATTAAGAGGACACGGGCTTAAAAGGACAAAATGCTCTAAAGCAACACGCATACTGGCCAGAGCTGAAAAACACACATTACGAAAATGGGACACAGTTAATATTTAAAATCTGTTAAATCATTTTTACTGAAGGTTCAGAAACGAGAACTGACCCAGATATGACAGAACAGAAGCTTCTAGCTCTACTTCACTTTCTAGCTGTTTGAAAGACGCCAGGAACTAAAACAACAACGACTGAAGATTATTAGTGTTTCAGTCATGCTACATGCAAGCACGGATTAAGGATAGTCGGGGCCCCTATAACCCCCAACCCGCACCCCTCGTGATCAAGGGCCTTCTAATGGTACGCCCCGCTCTTCTCTAGGGCACCCTGGTAGGGGCTCTCATAACCAGGGCCCTCTAAAATGATGCCCCCCTCTTTTCTAGGACAACTAATAGCCAGAAGTTGAAGTCAGAGCAGTGCCACAAAGCCTTGTCCATTTTCATAAGGGGCCCAAAAGCATGGCTAGGGCCCCCAAAAGCACGGCTAGGGGCCCCAAAAGTATGGCTAGGGCCCCCAACAGCACGGCTAGGGCCCAAAGGAGGCCCTGGGGTCAAAGTCCCTAAAAGTCAGAGGATCCTTAAAATTGAGGGCCCTCGGAAATAAAAAATATATTGTATTATAATTGTTGATAGGCATCGCAAAATGTTTTAGGCCAGGGTCCCCGACCTCAAGGGCCCCTGGGCACTGGCCCCACTGGCCCGGTCAGTAATCCAGCCATAGCTATATATGTCCTGTTTACTAGATAAACCTGCAGTAGTAAACTGCTGGCATGAAATAATATAGTGCTTTTAATTTGTTTAAAGGGCCCATATGGAAAATCTCCCTCACTTTTTTAAATAAACGAGCGGGAAACTATATGCAGACATTGTTAAGACTCTCTCTCCAGTCCATTTAGCCCATAGCACAATACAGGACAGCCAATCAGAACACGGCTCAAATATCTTTTAGATCAGTTTTAAAGGCTCAGTAAACTTCTTCTGAGGGATGAAGACTGGTTGGAAAATAGGATTGTAAAATTCATTGTGACTATGTTTGGTATATAAAAACAAACAAATGTTAATCTCTGAGAGAAAAAATTAATTGCAAAAAAATACATATGCATCCTTTAAACGTCTACAAATGCACACAATTATGAGAGTCTTATCTGCTAATATGGTAGCCTGGGTAGCTTTAAGTCACTTTATCTATGTCACTGTACCATGTTTGAACATTCATTATCTATCTATCTATCTATCTATCTATCTATCTATCTATCTATCTATCTATCTATCTATCTGTCTGTCTATCTATCTATCTATCTGTCTATCTATCTATCAGATAAGGAGTATATGCTTGGGGTACATTGTGTAGTGGAAAAACACCTTTTGCTGTATTCTGCTTAAAGGAGCAATATGTAAAAAGACACTATCTGTCCAAGTCATACTCCACCCAGTCCCTATTTACTGACCAGCCTAAAAAATTGCCAAAAAACATTTAACACCATAATATTCATTAACTCACCGAGAGCGTCTCCAGCTGTGGAGAGAAACATGTTAACTCTTGTTTTGCTGCTACTTTTGTCCCTCATTTTCATTTATCTTTGTACACCTGCATGCTAACATCAGTAAACATCTCTGTAACACAAAGCAAAGACGTCTTTGACACACTGTCACAATCTGCTGATCATTTGAATTTATTTTATTTTAAACTGAAAATCTTACACATTGCACCTCTAAAGTGACTCATACTAGTCTCATACTATAAAACCAGAGAAACCTATTAAACCAGTACCAGAGTTCCAAATGCATAACAAAAACCCTACACGTCCAGAAGTACACAAACACCACATCAACGTTTCAAACTCAACAAACGTTACTGTAACGAGGATTTATTTTAGTTTATTCTAGACCGTCTGAATCCGCCCATCCGCCATCAGAGGTGGCAGAAGTGAATGAGTTCCGTACCTAAGTAAAAGTACTAGTAATCTAGTAAAAGTAAAAAAGTACATGCTCCCAAATGTACTTAAAGTATAAAAGTAAAACTATTTCTTTAAAAATAATTCTTGATAAAAGATCAATAAAACTAAAGTAACGAGTTTTCAAGTTTTCAAAATGTAGTGAGTAAAAAGTACAAAGTATTGGGTGACAGAAATACTCAAGTACAGATACCAAAAAAGTATTTGTACTTCGTTACTTACCACCTCTGTCCACTATGAACCAAATATGATGTTCAATATAAAGAGCAGCAAGTATTTTAATATGACAGTGATGACATCATAGCAACATTAACCTGATCTGGGTTCAGTTTGAGACACACTGAATAAATATAGATTCACATTAAAGGCTAAATAAAGCTTTCGGCCTTCGTCTACATGAACAGCGAGCAGTCAAGTATACATGACCATCACACGCGGTTTAGACTGACGCGGGCGCATGTCGTCATGGAGATGAAGAGCCTATAAAAACTCTTTGATTTGATTAGGACAGCGCTCTTCAGAACAAGGTAATGTTTATTAAAGTCAGCGCGAAAGACGCAAATTAGTCCGGCGTGCTGTCTCCGCGAGAGCGTCTCTTTCATGTCTGAGCTACGTCGACTTTGTCTGTCCATTAATGAACCATTAGGGAGGGAATACACAAGCCCTGCACTGAGAACGCGGGGGTCCACAAACCCATCCACACAGAAACTGTTTAAACACTGCTAATGAATAGACTGACCGCCCCAGACCTGTGATCTCACAACATTACAGTCCTCGCCTTGAGGCCTGGGGGTGAGAGGGGGGGGCGGGGGAGGGGGGGGGGGGCTTTTAGGGCAAACCAATAATAACACTCACTAAAGTGGAATGAATTGGATCAGCGGGGGACAAACAGAGTCTGGGTTTTTGTTTTTGTTTTTTTAAGCTCTGCTCAACACGAAAGATAAAATGACATTATTGCCTCACAGAAAACGCCTCCTTTGATCTTTTCTCCAAATCAAATCAAAAGGTTGTTTACAGCGCTGGCACGGCTACACGCTCAGATCAAACTTAGACCCAGCGCTAGATGGAGTTTTCACTCTCACTGTTTGTTTTTAGTGGTCTTTGAGAAAGAAAAGCCTGGCGGACCCCTAAGACGTCTTTTCAGAGACGATCCAAAGAGGCCGAACAGGAGCACCACGCTGTCAGCCAGTACAGTGAGAGAGAAGGGGGGGGTGGGGGGGGTTGGGGGGGGGGGGGGTGTTGTTAAGTGGAGTGCGGGGGGAGGAGGGGGGAGGAGGGGGAAGGAGGGGGAAGGAGGGGGAAGGAGGGGGGTACTCTGAGTAACTTGTTTATGCAGGAGCCGGTCGCTGCCGTGGAATTCAGGCTTTCACAATCTTCCAAAAACACAGTACGGACTCCAGAGAGCCTGAATAAGGACATAATCCACCAAACAGTGATCTCTCTCTACCTCTCTCTCTCTCTCTCTCTCTCTCTACCTCTCTCTCTCTCTCTCTACCTCTCTCTCTCTCTCTCTCTCTCTACCTCTCTCTCTCTCTCTACCTCTCTCTCTCTCTCTCTCTACCTCTCTCTCTCTCTCTCTCTCTCTCTCTCTCTCTCTCTCTCTACCTCTCTCTCTCTCTCTCTCTCTCTCTCTACCTCTCTCTCTCTCTCTCTCTCTCTCTACCTCTCTCTCTCTCTCTCTACCTCTCTCTCTCTACCTCTCTCTCTCTCTCTCTCTCTCTCTACCTCTCTCTCTCTCTCTCTACCTCTCTCTCTCTCTCTCTCTCTCTCTCTCTCTCTCTCTCTCTCTCTCTCTACCTCTCTCTCTCTCTCTCTCTCTCTCTCTCTCTCTACCTCTCTCTCTCTCTCTCTCTCTCTACCTCTCTCTCTCTCTCTCTCTCTCTCTCTCTCTCTCTCTCTACCTCTCTCTACCTCTCTCTCTCTCTCTCTGTCTCTCTCTCTCTCTCTCTCTCTCTCTCTCTCTCTGTCTCTCTCTCTCTCTGTCTCTCTCTCTCTCTCTCTCTCTCTCTCTCTCTCTGTCTCTCTCTCTCTCTCTCTCTCTCTCTCTCTCTCTCTCTCTCTCTCTACCTCTCTCTCTCTCTCTCTCTCTCTCTACCTCTCTCTCTCTCTCTCTCTCTCTCTCTCTCTCTGTCTCTCTCTCTCTCTCTCTCTCTCTCTCTCTCTCTCTCTCTCTCTCTCTGTCTCTCTCTCTCTCTCTCTCTCTCTCTCTCTCTCTGTCTCTCTCTCTCTCTGTGTTTTCCCTGTTGCAGCCCTTGCAGGAGCACTATGACATAATCAGTCCAGAAGAGAGTTTATTCCCCTCGTCAGAAAAAATGTGAAGTAGTTCCGTGAATCCAAGTGTACGTCACGTACAGCAGCTGAGCTGATCGACACTCCTAACAGTAACTGTCCCCACGCCGTCCCCGGCCGGGACGCACCTTTAATACCACTGTATCACATTCAAATAGTTCTTCATATTTATATTATTAAAATAAAACTTGTGAATGTTTTTGTGAGTCCTGTATATATAAATGTATCTACAGTACAATGTCCAGCATAAGCCTGTATAATAGCTTACAGGTACTTACATGCAGAACACTTTATAAAGCAGGAGAATATGACTTTATTAGGCTCTCTAGGCTTCATAACTCATTATAATATCCACTCAATGGTAATAAACCACAACAGGGTTCAGGCTTATTTCATGTATAACACCAGGACTGCTGTGGCTACCAACAAACAAAAACAAAACAAAAATAATATATATATATATTGTTTTTGTTTTGTTTTTGTTTGTTGGTAGCCACAGCTACCAACAATATATATTTATGTAATTTATATTTAGCTGGTAAATGGAATAGATACTATAATGCATTATGGAACCTGACTTTAGAAATTCATACACTCTCGCTTTATAAACTAAGAACAGTTATGTCTCAGTATATATATATATATATATATATATATATATATATATATATATATATATATATATATATATATATATATATCACATAATGTTATAAAGATGTCCTTATATACATTACTGAGTCCTTTTGATCTCTTATGGTGCTACAGAGCAGTAATGTTGATTGAAGAGGTGCCGAGAACAAGCTTTCTATAGCCCCCATATCCCCTCACGCCCCACCCTAACGCACCCCACCCGTTCCCCCTCAGGACTGAGAGTAATCACCGTGTCATGAGGTGAAAACGCTCTGTGAGTTTCCGTCCACACCTGTGAACTACCGACCGCAGTGCTGTCTTTCAAGTGAACGTACGAGAACCACAGAACAGATTTTAAAAATAACGTTTACGGTGCTTAAATACTCACCACCGCTCGGCTCTCCCGTCTCCCAGCGACGCAGAGGAACTGCTTCCTGTGTTTCTTACAGCAGGGTTGATCACTACGGTACCCCAAGACATATGAACATGCATATACACCACATACATCACATTTATAATTAATTCATTATAATTATGACTGAAGGCTTCATCAACAGTGTCGCCAAACTAAACATCGCAGGTCAGTGAGTAACATCGCAGGTCAGTGAGTAACATCGGCCTTGCTCAGGATTTCAGCAGGCAGCGTTGTTTCAGACACAAGTGCCAACCGGACGTGGTGCCGGGCAGTCGCCAACACGACACGTGTGACCTTAAAGCACGGCCTGCTCGTCCGGGCAGCTGCGTAACTAATCCAATTAGACTTAGACGTGTAAGCCAGGCCCGCTCTGTAAACTAGGCTAATTAACTACTGTGTGATTTGTGTGGCTACTACACAACACCGGTCAAGAAAACAGGTCTGGTCTCTTTCAGCAGCTGCCCTACGAGGTCTTAGTAATTAAGGAGCCAGACAGGAAGGAGAGCATCACCCAAATGGACAAAGTACTGTGTTGGGTTAAGTATCTCCTCCTCTCCGTGTGCCTGTTATTACTGATAAAGTCATCAGCTCATCACTGCCAGCTAAAAGTCTGACTGTATGACCACTATGACCACTACACTGGTCACTACTGAAAGGGTAGCACGTTCTATGAAGCCGGTATTCATCAGTTATAAATACATTACTATGGCATACATACCGGCTTATAATAACTGAGCATAAACAGGTATAACTTCTCTTAAGTAGATAGAATTACATGTACAGGACTTTATAACAAGTGTTACGAGAGTTATATAGTGTTACAGTTTACCTGTACACAGGTAGGTGAAGGTGGTGTTACAGTTTACCTGTACACAGGTAGGTGAAGGTAGTGTTAGAGTTTACCTGTACACAGATAGATGAAGGTAGAGTTACAGTTTACCTGTACACAGGTAGATGAAGGTAGAGTTACAGTTTACCTGTACACAGGTAGGTGAAGGTGGTGTTACAGTTTACCTGTACACAGGTAGGTGAAGGTGGTGTTACAGTTTACCTGTACACAGGTAGGTGAAGGTAGTGTTAGAGTTTACCTGTACACAGATAGATGAAGGTAGAGTTACAGTTTACCTGTACACAGGTAGATGAAGGTAGAGTTACAGTTTACCTGTACACAGGTAGGTGAAGGTGGTGTTACAGTTTACCTGTACACAGGTAGGTGAAGGTAGTGTTACAGTGTATCTGTACACAGGTAGGTGAGGGTAGTGTTACAGTGTACCTGTACACAGGTAGGTGAAGGTAGTGTTACAGTTTACCTGTACACAGGTAGGTGAAGGTAGTGTTACAGTTTATCTGTACACAGGTAGGTGAAGGTAATGTTATAGATTACCTGTACACAGGTAGGTGAAGGTAGTGTTATAGTTTACCTGTACACAGGTAGGTGAAGGTGGTGTTACAGTTTACCTGTACACAGGTGGGTGAAGATAGTGTTATAGTTTACCTGTACACAGGTAGGTGAAGGTAGTGTTACAGTTTACCTGTACACAGGTAGGTGAAGGTAGTGTTACAGTTTACCTGTACACAGGTAGGTGAAGGTGGTGTTACAGTTTACCTGTACACAGGTAGGTGAAGGTAGTGTTACAGTTTACCTGTACACAGGTAGGTGAAGGTAGTGTTACAGTTTACCTGTACACAGGTAGGTGAAGGTGGTGTTACAGTTTACCTGTACACAGGTAGGTGAAGGTAGTGTTAGAGTTTACCTGTACACAGGTAGATGAAGGTAGAGTTACAGTTTACCTGTACACAGGTAGATGAAGGTAGAGTTACAGTTTACCTGTACACAGGTAGGTGAAGGTGGTGTTACAGTTTACCTGTACACAGGTAGGTGAAGGTAGTGTTACAGTTCACCTGTACACAGGTAGGTGAAGGTAGTGTTACAGTTTACCTGAACACAGGTAGGTGAAGGTGGTGTTACAGTTTACCTGTACACAGGTAGGTGAAGGTAGTGTTACAGTTTACCTGTACACAGGTAGGTGAAGGTAGTGTTACAGTTTACCTGTACACAGGTAGGTGAAGGTGGTGTTACAGTTTACCTGTACACAGGTAGGTGAAGGTAGTGTTACAGTTTACCTGTACACAGGTAGGTGAAGGTAGTGTTACAGTTTACCTGTACACAGGTAGGTGAAGGTGGTGTTACAGTTTACCTGTACACAGGTAGGTGAAGGTGGTGTTACAGTTTACCTGTACACAGGTAGGTGAAGGTAGTGTTAGAGTTTACCTGTACACAGATAGATGAAGGTAGAGTTACAGTTTACCTGTACACAGGTAGATGAAGGTAGAGTTACAGTTTACCTGTACACAGGTAGGTGAAGGTGGTGTTACAGTTTACCTGTACACAGGTAGGTGAAGGTAGTGTTACAGTGTATCTGTACACAGGTAGGTGAGGGTAGTGTTACAGTGTACCTGTACACAGGTAGGTGAAGGTAGTGTTACAGTTTACCTGTACACAGGTAGGTGAAGGTAGTGTTACAGTTTATCTGTACACAGGTAGGTGAAGGTAATGTTATAGATTACTTGTACACAGGTAGGTGAAGGTAGTGTTATAGTTTACCTGTACACAGGTAGGTGAAGGTGGTGTTACAGTTTACCTGTACACAGGTGGGTGAAGGTAGTGTTATAGTTTACCTGTACACAGGTAGGTGAAGGTAGTGTTACAGTTTACCTGTACACAGGTAGGTGAAGGTAGTGTTACAGTTTACCTGTACACAGGTAGGTGAAGGTGGTGTTACAGTTTACCTGTACACAGGTAGGTGAAGGTAGTGTTACAGTTTACCTGTACACAGGTAGGTGAAGGTGGTGTTACAGTTTACCTGTACACAGGTAGGTGAAGGTAGAGTTACAGTTTACCTGTACACAGGTAGATGAAGGTAGAGTTACAGTTTACCTGTACACAGGTAGGTGAAGGTGGTGTTACAGTTTACCTGTACACAGGTAGGTGAAGGTAGTGTTACAGTTCACCTGTACACAGGTAGGTGAAGGTAGTGTTACAGTGTATCTGTACACAGGTAGGTGAAGGTAGTGTTACAGTTTACCTGTACACAGGTAGGTGAAGGTAGTGTTACAGTGTATCTGTACACAGGTAGGTGAGGGTAGTGTTACAGTGTACCTGTACACAGGTAGGTGAAGGTAGTGTTACAGTTTACCTGTACACAGGTAGGTGAAGGTAGTGTTACAGTTTATCTGTACACAGGTAGGTGAAGGTAATGTTATAGATTACCTGTACACAGGTAGGTGAAGGTAGTGTTATAGTTTACCTGTACACAGGTAGGTGAAGGTGGTGTTACAGTTTACCTGTACACAGGTGGGTGAAGGTAGTGTTATAGTTTACCTGTACACAGGTAGGTGAAGGTAGTGTTACAGTTTACCTGTACACAGGTAGGTGAAGGTAGTGTTACAGTTTACCTGTACACAGATAGATGAAGGTAGAGTTACAGTTTACCTGTACACAGGTAGATGAAGGTAGAGTTACAGTTTACCTGTACACAGGTAGGTGAAGGTGGTGTTACAGTTTACCTGTACACAGGTAGGTGAAGGTAGTGTTAGAGTTTACCTGTACACAGGTAGATGAAGGTAGAGTTACAGTTTACCTGTACACAGGTAGATGAAGGTAGAGTTACAGTTTACCTGTACACAGGTAGGTGAAGGTGGTGTTACAGTTTACCTGTACACAGGTAGGTGAAGGTAGTGTTACAGTTCACCTGTACACAGGTAGGTGAAGGTAGTGTTACAGTTTACCTGAACACAGGTAGGTGAAGGTAGTGTTACAGTTTACCTGTACACAGGTAGGTGAAGGTGGTGTTACAGTTTACCTGTACACAGGTAGGTGAAGGTAGTGTTACAGTTTACCTGTACACAGGTAGGTGAAGGTAGTGTTAGAGTTTTCCTGTACACAGGTAGGTGAAGGTAGTGTTATAGATTACCTGTACACAGGTAGGTGAAGGTAGTGTTACAGTTTACCTGTACACAGGTAGGTGAAGGTAGTGTTAGGACTTAAGTTTGTATTTATGTTCAAAGATAAATGCAGATAAACACTTTGATCCAGGTGAGGGAGAGAGGGAGCAACCTTCATCCTGTGGATCTACGTTTGGGCAGTCCAGCCACAGACGAACCACTCAAGGTTCCATAAAGAACGTTCTTACTTTTCTTCTAAAGCTGAATAAAAGGTTCTGTGTGATGTAAGACTCCACTAATGTTCTCTAGACCCGCGTGTCCAGGAGGAGGAGACTGATGAACAGTTGTAAACGGTGCTGTAACGGATCACCGTCTTTCTCACTCCGCGTAAATATGTGACTCCAATATGTTCACAGGCCTCCATCAGCATTCAGCCTTTTGTGGAGAACACGGCCCGTTCCCATGGTGATGCGATGTCTCAACTCAGGAAGTGTGACATTTTCACAGAACCATGTCTGCACCACCAGCAGGCGGAGGATTTCTGGGAACCGTGGCTCATCCAGCTCCCACTGTCAGAGAGACACTGCGAGAACCTCACTGACGACTCCACACGCTCCACACTGCCTCAACAATAAACAGCCTCACATTCCGTTCTCCGGCCTGATGTGTCTGGCTATTCGTGGACCTGAGCCACCCGGAGGTGTCATCCCGAGTGCTGAAGCCCGGCTGAGACGTTTCCATTTTAAGGATCGGCCGGTTGCTCTCCCACTCAGAGGCCTGCTGATGGTGGAACAGCCCAGGAAGCCCCTGTCACCCACACACTCACTCACTCACTCACCCAGCCTCTGACTCACCCTGAAACCATGAGGGCTGAACAGCAGAGCATCCTGCAGCTTCACTCTCTCAACAGCAGCCAGTCAAACCTCCACCATCTGGTCACACTGCACAAGTATAGAGAGAGAACGAACAGCCGGGGGGGCATGATGAAATAGTACTGAAACAATCTCTACATCCTATATATATATATATATATATATATATATATATATATATATATATATATATATATATATATATACAATATATATACACACAATATATATACACACAATATATATATATATATATATATATATATATATATATATATATATATATATATACACACAATATATATACACACAATATATATACACACTATATATATATATATATATATATATATATATACACACAATATATATACACACAATATATATACACACAATATATATATATATATACACACACACACATATATATATATATATATATATAACAACACCACTGACCATACAGGAGCTCCACTTACAGACTGTAGTTCATCTGATTCTCTGTATACTTTATTACTCTGTTCTTTAATGATCAGGACCCCCACAGGACCACCACAGAGCAGATACTATTAGGGAGGTGGGTCATTCTCAGCACTGCAGTGACACTGACGTGGTGGTGGTGTGTAAGTTAGTGTGTGTTGTGCTGGTATGAGTAGATCAGACACAGCAGTGCTGCTGCTGGAGTGTTTAAACACCTCCTCAGTGTCACTGCTGGACTGAGAATCGTCCACCGACCAAAACTATCCGGACAGCAGTGTCCTGTGGGCGGCGTCCTGTGTCCACTGATGAAGGACTAGAGGAACACAAACTGTGCAGCAGCAGATGAGCTACTGTCTCTGACTTTACATCTACAAGGTGGACCAGCAAGTAGTAGGAGTGTCTAATAGAGTGGACAGTGAGTGGACACAGTGTTTAAACACTCCAGCAGCAGCACTGCTGTGTTTGATCCACTCACACCAGCACAACACACACTAACTGTACTCTGTGGTGGTCCTGGACATTGAAGAACAGATGGATTACAGCCTGTTTCATATATATTTATATATATATATATATATCTCATATAAGCATCATCTGATCCATATGGAGGATCACTTTCCCTCAGAAACCACACGCAACATCATGCAGGCTACCTGAGCGACTTCATAATAAACAGTGCAACAATAGTGCAACACTAATATTGGTGTTGAGTCATGAAAGGGGTGCGGCGCTGCTCGGTGATGTGCGTGCAGCAGGCGAGGCGCGTTCCTTTCATCTTGCTCTGCTCGCATCTTAAAATAGCCTCGTGCTGCTTAGCGCTCGTGCTGTTTGGGGCACTTGGTCTAAACGTGCTTGTTATATATATATATATATAAAACATCCAGAAAGCTCTCGCGCGGACGTGTGCACCCTGGCGCGCGGCCACAGCTCATTCAGACGCGTCCAGCACGGACCCGACCTCCTCAAACACCTCCTCCTCCGGCTCTCTGTTTGTTTGCTCGCCATGCAAAAACTTCTCACAGCCGTGTTTTGCCCCCTCCGGCCACGTAGCGCAGCCGCGCCCGGATTGGCTGGCGGCGGTGCTCCTCCCGCGCCGATTGGACGGTTCTCTGACGAGCGTGGGCTGCCGGCTAATCACAGCGCGCGAGGGCGGGGCGTGCCGGGATGCGGGTGGGAAATAAAACTCGAAGTAAGAAAATAGGCCCCGCTGTGAGGGCCGGTGTCGTCAGACGCGGGGGGCGGAGCTTAGATGTTGCAATCGCGCTAAAGACAGCATCATCGCAGGAGAGGAACGTAGAGGAGCATAATAGGAGCCGCCGACCAAACAGAGAGCTCACAGTCGGACGGTCAGGCGGAGGGGCCACACGTCTGGTCTGTAAGCTCCACTATAAAGGGATCCTTGTTCCCGGTTGAAGGGAAGTGCAAATCGACCAAAAAGAAAAATTCCGAGCTCCCACTCGCGGCTCGACGAGTCCTGCTGGGCGAACTTTTTTTTTTTATTACAACTTTTTTTTGTTCGTCAGCCAAAGTCAGGATATTCGGTCCAGGCTCGCCTGCTTTGGTGTTTTTGTTTTGCGAAAAAAAATAAAATAAATTAAATATATTTTTTTGAGGAGTGCACGCGCCGTGGGGGCTGGAGAGAGAAAGAACGACAGAACGAAAGAAGGAAAGAAAGTGAGACCCGCGTCGTCGCTCATTCAGAGGGAATAAGGAACAAAGACTTCAGACTTCAGGACCGACCGGCCTCCTCCTCCACCTCCTCCTCCACCTCCTCCCGCCGCCGCGGATAAAGCCGAGCACCGACCGAGCGGCTCCGGCGGCTTCCATTCATTTCCTCGTCCACAGCTCGAGCCGGCCGAGCCGTGATTGGACCTAATTAGACGTACTGTCAGGAACTCGGACTCGTGGCGCGCGTGCCATAAAAGCTCCGCCGTACTTTTAACTTCACTTTTAAACGCACTTCTTCTCCGCGGCTGGAAATGTGTGCGCGAGGCTGAGCTCGCCCCCAGCTCGTGCGGACGGACCGGGGAGTCACCATTGTTCTGTTTTGGAGAGGAGCGAGCTCCTTTGTCTGAGCGCGAGGTGAGTCAAAACTGTACGTGTCGCGCACGAGCACGGGTCCCAGCTGTGCTGGTCGCGCGCGTTCCTTCCCGTTTAGCCCTCGTGGGGTGTATTTATTTTTTTATTCCCAACTCTTGGAATAGTGTAACCGTGAAACAGTCGTGTTTAACTTTAGAGGTAAAAGTGATGGTGCAACAGCCACTCCTCGCGCACACGACACTAGTTAGTTTCGACTTTTCTCCACGCGACTGTCCTCTCTCTCTCTCTCTCTCTCTCTCTCTCTCTCTCTGTTCTGTCTTTAACCTGATGATGCTTTAGTATATTTATATATTTATATATTTATGTTTACATACAGATAAATATAAATATATACATATTTATAATGTTGGGCTGTACTTTGTGTAAAAATCTGTACCACACAGGCAAGTGGAAAAACGAGACTGCACTACGTCACTTTATGACGCGCGCTCGAATGTGTAATAACCCGGTGCGCGCGCGCCCGAGAGAGAGAGAGAGAGAGAGAAAGAGAGAGAGAGAGAGAAAGAGAGAAAGAGAGAGAGAGAGAAAGAGAGTGAGTCACCGGCTTTCGAAAGCGGCGGACAGTAACTTGAGTAACAGTCTGCTTGCATCAAGCGGAGCTGGTCATCACTCAGGCGATTCATATTTAGCTCCTTTGATGGAGCAGCGGATGTGAATCAGCCCCATTAGTCTCACTGTTATTGCCCCCCCTCCTCCCCCCACCTCCCCCCACCACCTCCTTGCACACACATTACTCTGAATCCAGCGGTGTGTTACCTAGACGTGTGCACGTGTGTGTGTGTGTGTGTGTGTATAAACATTTTGCAGGAGTGTGCTCACTTGTGACCTTGTCCGCTCCTAACCCTGACCTCACCTTGCCTTCTGACAGATGAGCGTGAACCTCACCACGCCCACGGTGCCTCTGCGACTGAAGCGGGTCGACTGCGAGGACTCCCATGGCCCCGAGACGCTGAAGTGTAAGCGGCGCAGGTTGAGCCAGCCCCCCTCCCCTGGCCTGGCCCCCTGCCTGCGTCCCCTGACCCAGAGCCCGGAGCACGCGGGCCCGGAGAACCACCACGTGTCCTCCATCGGGCCCTACGTTCTGCTGGAGGCTGCAGAGGGCGCGCAGACCTACAGAGCTGTCCATCGGGTCACGGAGCAGGAGTACACCTGTAAGGTAAGCAGAGCAGAGCGCCTGTTCCTGGATCAGCTTGTGTCTGCGGGCTATTGTTGTGACTCGGAGGAGTAGCAGCCTGGCTTGGCTCTGTTTGTGGATCTATAATGGAGCTCTCTTTGTGGCCGTGTTTGTTTGTAGGTGTTCTCTATGAGGAAGTACCATGACCTCATCGCCCCGTACACCCGGCTGCTGCCGCATGACAACATCTGCAAGATCTCCGAGGTGATCATGGGGGAGCACAACGTCTACGTGTTCTTCGAGCGCAACTACGGCGACATGCACTCGTACGTGCGCACCTGCAAGAGGCTGCAGGAGGACGAGGCCGTGCGTCTCTTCAGGCAGATGGCGTCGGCGGTCGCGCACTGTCACGAAAACGGCGTCGTCCTCCGAGACCTCAAGCTGCGCAAGTTCGTCTTCGCCGACGCGCAAAGGTCAGTCTTACTTACGGGAAACTGCTCGCTCAGCACTGCTGACGTCGCTAACGGTGAATGGCCGGCAGTCGGGCATCAACGGCTACTAGCCTTCATTCACTGATGATCCAGAAAAGCTTGGAAAAGTTTCTGGTTCCATTAAGTTGCATTAAAAGTAAAGACAGTTTCGGTTCTGTCCTTTAAAGTTGACACTTCGGAGACACTTGTTTGTCTTTGGATGTGCTTGAGTACAGAATAGTATTATTATCTGTGCAAGTATGTGAAGTAGGATCTCCTCGAGGACGTTTTCCACTCTAACGTCTTCCATCTGTCTCCACAGGACGAAGCTGGTCTTGCAGAACCTGGAGGATTCCTGTCTCCTCAGCGGAGACGACGACTCCCTCACGGACAAGCACGGCTGCCCGGCCTACGTGGGCCCAGAGATTTTGAACTCGCGCCACTCGTACTCAGGGAAGGCGGCGGACATCTGGAGCCTGGGAGTGGTTCTCTACACCATGCTGGTGGGACGCTACCCCTTCCAGGATGTGGAGCCCGCCGCGCTCTTCAGCAAAATCCGCAGGGGTGCTTTCACCATCCCCGAGACTCTGTCCCCGAGGGCCAAATCCCTGGTGTGCTGCATGCTGAGGAAGCTGCCCTCGGAGCGGCTGGAGGCGCCAGACATCCTGCTGCACCCTTGGCTGCACTGTAGCCCCACCGTCGTCTCCAGCCAGCACCCCAGCTCCAGGCACTCAGCAGACCAAGTGGTCCCGGACTTTGAGAAGAGCGAGGACGAGGACTGTTGAGGCTGAGTGTGTGTTCTCGCTCTCTCTCTCTCTCTCTCTGTCTCTCAGCTGGCCTGGGTTGGCTGGCCCGGCAGAGGGTCCCTGCAGAGACTTGTGCTTCAGAGGGCGGTCGAGTACAGGGAACGGCTGAGAAGGTTTCAGATTCCAAAAAAAAACAGACGGACGGCTTCGTCGCCGTTCGTCATCAGGCAGAGGATCTGAGAGGTTCCAGTCAGGCTCTCGGGTCACTGTGGTCCCGGCAGGAAGATACAGGACCACGCTGGCTTTGGCGGCCTTCTTCTTATATCTGGGAACTACCTATGCTGACGCGGTCTCACCAAGAGAGAACAACCAAGGGCTGTGAAAACTCAAAGACTCTGGAGTTGTGCAGGTTTGTCGGCTCAAAGCACAACCGGAGACCTTCCTCGAGTCACCTCGACTCGCGCTAAGACTTCACTTCAGCAGTATTGTGATTACCATGTACATAGAGTCGGTAGTGTACGTTCACATTGTTGGAGACTTCGAATCACTCGTCTGATACCTCTAACTTGAATTCCTGGGATACTTGATGCACAGTGTGTGCCTTTTCTCGTACGTACTGTTTACAGAACTCGCAGTGGAAGAAAAAAAAAATGAGGTCGACTATTTAAGAAGTGCCTTCTTCACTCGGACGCTCGATGTTCATGTGGTTTGTTCGTATCGTTTGGAGTAGCCTACCAAAGATCCACTTCCTTCGCCATCCTCGTCCCAACGCGTGAGTCTCGGATAGTTAGCTGAAGCGCTTTCCCGGCTGACGGGTTCAAGATCAGAACGTTATTGTGAGTCACTCAGAGAACAGGGAGGGTACCAGTAGCAGTGCTGAGTTCAGAGACAGACCAGGAGCTGTACATAAAGTCCTACTACAATTCTCTAGAACCTTTCAGGGGATTAAAAAAACAAAAAACAAAAAAAAAACGAAGCGTTTCCTCAGTGCCAGGGTCTCTCTCTCTCTCTCTCTCTCTCTCTCTCTCCCTCCCCCCGGCCTCTTTCATTGTTCTCTGAGGAACCTGTGATGTCACTGTTGGCATGGAGACTTAGGTCAGAGATAAGTTAAAGCATGACCTAAGGCATAAGTACTGTCTGTTATGTGTACGTGCTGTGGGTGGACTTAGTTAGACCCCCTCTCTCTCTCCGAAGGATACAGAGTGCTCGCTGACTTGCACCGTTTCCATGTAATGGTAACGTGGTGTGTGTAACACGTGGAGAAAAACAAAGGCATTACGTTCGATGTCAGTAGTGATGCCTGCATGCAGTGCTTTGACCCTCATGTTTGTCAAACTACTATTTTTATTATTATTATTTTATTGTTTTTTTTTTTTCTTTTCGTGAAAACCTGTAAATATCACTTTTGTAACTATGGCAAAAAGGACACACTACACTTTTGTTCAGTTCCAAGGGTTGATGTACTTTTTAAAAGTATTCTGTTGTTGCCAGTACAAATAAAGGAAGGTTCAATAACGTCTGTTTTCGCCTGAACACTTGCTCGCAGGTTGACGAAATCTGGGGTCTCAGGAAAGTCAATGAACACAACGAGCCCAGCGGGAGTGTGGAGCTTTAATACATATACTTTTTTAAAATAAACAGCATATTTGGGGGAAAAATATCAAAAAATAACACCCAGGGTCCTTAAAGTGGCCAAAATAAAACAGATGCTGGTTTAAAAAACCCTAACACTAGTAAATAAGCTCCACTTCTAATACCTTTACCTAGAACCCCACTTTTATAGCATTTAAAGTTCATCAAATTCCTTCCTAAACTCTGGGATGAGACCTCCTACAAACTGAAGTGCTGAAACTATAAGTCAGAGTCACAAATCACAAGTACCAGCCGACTAATCCACACATTCAGCATCAACTGGAACACACAGGACGTCACATTTCACCCTGAACATCTCACGGAAGCTCTGTTAGAGCAGCTTCCGCAACCCACACTGACCTGAACGCTAAAGAACCCACCGCAAACTGGAACAGAGTCCGGTTCTAGACCGAGCGAGCGCTCAACGTGACATTAATGACGCTCAGGCTGAGCCTGAAATCGATCGAACACGGGTTACAACATCTTCAGCCGGCCGTATTTACTCGGACATCTGAAGAGTCGGTTCAGAAGGTCGCGCCAGAGCTGTGATGTAACTCCGCCGAACAACAACCCCAACGTTACTGTACTCGGTCCAGGCAAACAATCACAAACGCACGCTGAGCTTCGTTCCAGCGATTCCAGAAGCTGCTCAGTCCGGCAAACAAAGGGGCCACATTGTGATGCGCCGTCACTGTAACCTCCCGCACGCGCTCACAGATCAATCCCCGCTGCCATAAAACCAGAGCGAGAACAAAGGACAAGAGCCGTGACAGGAAGCGCTTCGTTATCTCATCCTCTCGACTTCAGTGGAAACTGGCGAGCTGGGGCCAACGACAATGCTGACTGAGCTCAGGTTCCTCAATAAAACCTCAGGAACCTCAGGTGATCGCTCAGGAAGATTCCAGGCTGGGATGCAAACCCAGGATCTCAAACTCTTTAATGCTGGTGGGATTCGGGGAGGACAAAAAGATCAGAGCTACATAAACATAAAATAAAACTATACTTCAAAGCTGACTTACTTCTATGAAACTAGATCTGTGTATTAGCTTCAAGTGACTGCACGTTCGAATAATTACTGTCTTCGTTTTCTTCGTGGGAAAAAATAAAGAGAATAAGCAGTAATTCTGGAATTTTATATTATGGTTGACTTCTCCTTAGCCACATAACTTTCGTGGTGGCTCTGGAATTTAGAACATGTGAAAGCCTTGGTTTGGAGAGAGCACCAAGGGTAGGCCATATACGCTGACCGCTGAGCTGGAGTGTCCCGCTCCTCTGACCACTGTGCCTTTAATCACAGCGCTTAGCGTTCAGGCTGCTGGACCTACAACCTTTATCACCCACTAAAAACAGAAGAAGCCTGAAAGCCCCGCCCATAAAACAAGAGCTTTAAAACGTGTTTGGTCCCCAAACATCAAAACATCAAAGAGAAGAGAAAAAAAGAAAACACTAGTTCAAAATGTGACGGCTGGAAGAATCAAACAAGGCTTAACGCTGAACAGAAACAAAAGAGAGTGACACGTGGGTTGAGTGTGTTGAGACAATGGCACAGTGGAGTCTGCCCCCTGGTGGCAGGAGAACAGTTTTAAACACCAGGGCCGAGAGAGACTGGACAGTTTTAAAGAACAAACAGATGCTTCGGCTGTCGCACATCAAGATGGATCTAAAATAAATATATATACCACACGTGTAAAAGGCTCCATCTGTAGCAGGAAGAAGGGAATGAACAGAGGAGTCTTCAACACGAAGGAAACACTGGTGAAAATAAAACCCAAACTATCTGAACACACAGGAAACCCTGTGCAGATCTGATTCATCACAGAAACAACAACAAGCATCTCCTCAAACAGCGAAAGCCAGAAACATGGAGGACGACTCGTGTGACATATAAGGGCTAAAGTGTCGCTGGGCTCTATATGAGACATCCATGCTCTTCAGGGACCTTCAGAAGCAAAGCTCTGGAACTTCAGCACCTTCACTGGGCACAGAGAGCTCCATACCTGCAAAGAGAAGACGCTGCTGATTAAGTAGTTCATGTATTTTCACAACACAGCTGATGAATGGACACTGGACTTCCTTAAAAGATATATATATATATAAGGGATGTAAGAAAATATTGAAATATTGAATATCAGGCTATTATGTTGGTGATACTGTATGGATTCCAAAAAATACAGTATCAATACACAGATTTCTGGCAGACAGTGAATCAGTGTGTGTTGTGTTTAAACTGACCACTAGATGGCAGTGTTGTAATCCATTCTCAGCTCCACTCCAACATTAACAAGCAGCACAAGGGCGCAGTGCTATTGTAAACATTGATAAACCTGTTCATACAGTGGTGTGTTTTAATAGTAGGATTTAAAAAATCGTGATATATCACTTTGATTGCAGTATCACAATATATAATGATATACTGAATCGTGACCGCTGTATCACGATATGTATTGTATCGTCAGGTTCTTGCCAATACACAGCCCTAATATATATATATATATATATATATATACACACATTTTTGGGGGGCTTCTGTACAGGTGTGTGATTTATTGTACGGTCAGGTGTACATAGAATATTAAACACTGAGGATTTAAAATAATTCTCTGGTTACTGTAGTGTTTACTTTGTCCCACAGTATTACAGTGTTGTTGTTGAGAGGTGGGTGACTGTGTGTAGCTCTGTCTCCAGTTTACTCGGTGGTGTTGGTGCAATGTTGGGAGACCAGTTTGGCTGAAGTGTTGTCACCCCGGTAACATACTACCTCCAGTCCAACGTTTCAATCACTGCTCTGAACCCGTCTCTCTCTCCACTGTCTGTAGGGGGACCGTGTCCTCGTATAGGTGGACTGCTGCTGGTGCCACCGCCTGCTTTTCCTGTCATAAGCAGCGCCTCGAGAAATTGCCTCTTAAAGTGATATCTGACCCTTCAGCTTAACTGGGTCACTGGTGCTACTGGTTCACTGGTGCTACTGGTTGACGCCATCGAATCTGACGACTGTAATGGTGTACATTCTTGCTGTTCCAGTACGTGTGTTCTCCTGAGGTGATGGAGTGAGCTGCTAGTGCTCCATAGACTTTACAGTGTACAGTCTTTTAAACCCAAAACCCTTCCAGACTGCAGACACAGCTCCTCTCTCAGACACCAGCTCTTCTTCTGCATCTCCAGTCCCACCAGCTGCTAGCTAACTGACTGTTATGCTACCTGGCTAGCTAGCGACAGCGGTAAATAAACAATTCATACCGGAGGAGAAATTAAAGCCCAGCACTATATGCACGCCTCTCATGTTCTACTTCATTACATTATTTGACTTTTGATCTTCTAATAAGTTAGCCCTCACCTCTCCTCATCCATGTTCTCCTCCTCCTCCTCCTCATAGCTGCCCTCATCCAAATCCAGATCCAGCTCCGTGCCAATACCCGAGTCCCGCGGAGCCATGAAGAGACTGGATCCAACAAACAAACAGTCAACACACAGTCGCCAACACTACGTTCAGACAGCGGAGGATATTTTACTTTACATGCTGGAGAAACTAGTCCAGCACTAATGAGCAAGAAGTGCTTACAGCGTCTCAGGACGTTTACCTGACAGAGCGGCACGTGAAGAACACGATCCTCTTCAGCCGCTTGTTGTAGAAGAAGTAGTTGAAGGACCAGAGGTTGCCTTCTTCTCCATACGGATCTGAATCCAGGTCTGGATTATAGCTGGAATGAGAGAAAGGGGACGTTAATAGATACAGAGTAGGATCGCTTCCAAGTAGGGCTGCAACCTAACGGTTAATTTTATAATCGATTAATCTAAAGATTATCTTTTCCATTAGTCGATTAATCTAATGTTTAATTTTTACATATTGTAGATATATATAATGTATTAAATGACTCGACTTATAGAGGCACAAATGACACGTAGCCTACACGCCTCACACACAAGTAATTGGACAGTTTGTGGACTATATATTTTGGCCTGTGTTTAAAGCTCTAGCGGTATCGTCTTAGGTTCTACACTGGACGATTAAGAAACGGTTAGTGCAGTGCGAGACGTGACCACTTCCATACCGTTATGACGATGAAGAGACGACGGGAGTTTTTGAAGAGAGGTGTACGTTCGTTAGAAATTTTCCGATATAGTCTCCTCGGTGCAGAGACAAACAGTCGTTTTTAGTTGTTTTTGAAGTAAATAAAGAACTACGAGCTCCTCCACCGCCGCCGATTTACTCCAAACTGCCCTCTACTGGACGTGTTGCTCAGCAACCATGCAAACGGAGAAGACACAGAGACGTGTGGTCACAGTGATGCTATATCGCTTCAAACATACGCAGACGGGGAATAAATCAGCTTTACAGTGTTAATAATTTTATATATAATAACACTCAACTTTAAATACACACAGATAAATCCATGCTTTCAGTGGGCGTGGCTATATTTGTGACGCATCGATGCACGTTTTGCTAATGAACGTAATTTCGTAACCGATTACGTCTATTACGTTGACACGTCGCCCCAGCCCTAGTTCCAAGCATTCCAAAGTCTTCTCAGGAAGACACAAGGTCAGGTAACCATTTTTGTGTTTTCTTGGTGGGTTGATATGGAAATGTAAAGGATTGTGATGGTTTAACTGGTGGTCTGTGTCGGACAGACCCCGTTTACTCCTGCTCACTCCGTATAACTAGTCACACGTATTAACATTTAGTAGTTAAACGCGTCTCTACATGTGCAAATTAGGCCTGGACGACATTGAGAATTTATTATGGGGATATTCCCTTTTTTAAAAATTGGGGTTATCGGTGATATTGCCCCTCCTAATTTTTGGTTTTACTTTACTTCAGCGTAGGCCTTGACAATAATTCGATATTGGTATTTACCGTGATATGTTTCAATAACAGTGATATAATTTTTGCAGTATTTTAGTGATGTAAGAAAATATAGAAATATTGAATATCAGGATATTATGTTGGTGATACTGCATTGAGTCCTAAAAACACAGTATCCAAACACAGATTCCTGGCAGACAGTAAATCATTGCGTGTTGTGTTTAAACCTCTGACCACTAGATGGCAGTGTTGTAATCCATTTTCAGCTCCACTCCAACATTAACAAGCAGCACAAGGGTGCAGTGCTATTGTAAGCCTTGATAAACCTGTTCAATAATTCGATATCGGTATTTACCGTGATATGTTTCAATAACGGTGATATGATTTTTGGTATGTACTATTTACGGCAGGGGTGTAGCCCACGGAATCACCATTTATGGCCCGTTGGTACGTTGCAATTGTTCCTTTCACCTGACGGTGGCAGCAGTACATAAATGTACAGTACGCTTCACCGCTGTGTTACGAGGCGGAGTTAAATAAACTTAAGGCTGAAATGTTTGCATGTGTTCCAAGCGATATAACCGTCACTGCCACATACGTTCTCTGCGTCAGCTCCGTTTACATGGTTGTTGAGCAATGCTTCCAGTAGAGGGCAGTTCGGAGTAAATCAAACATGTAGGCGGTGGAGGAGCTCGTAGTTCTGTATTTACATTGAAAACGAAGAAAATCGACTGTTTGTCTCTGCGCGCGGCGAAGATACACCATGGTTAAAATTTCTAACCAACTCACACAACCAAAAAACAGTCCCGCCGCTGCTTCTTCACCGTGTTCGAATGGAAGTGGTGCCGTCCTGCACTGCCTCCCACGGTCTGCAGCGGGACTGCTCCGTCCCACACTTCCCCTCTTCAGCTGCCGCATGTTAACAAAGGTGCTCCTTACGTTGTCCAATTTTATTACGTGCTTGTGTTTCCAGGGGTTACGGGGCAGAGTTGATTGACGCTTGTGGTTTTATACGAGCTATATTTCTTGTGAGCATCTACACTTCAGTCTACAGATGTTTGGCTGAGCTTCATAACATCATAACATTACAGTAAAATTAAATTAATTAGTTAGTTATTATTCATTATTATGTACATTTGTGTTTTTTTCATATTTTAAATACAATGTTAATCTGTTTAATCTGTTTACAAAAGAATAAGAAATTCAGCCTCTGTTATAATTTAAAGTCAAAGTTATTTATGTTGATAAAGTAGATCCAGACTTCCATTATAGGGATTCTTGGCAGTTTTTCTGAGGCCTTTAAATGATTTATATCGATATCGGAATTATATAGTATCGGCCGAAATTAAGGAATATACCGCAATATAAATTTTGCCCATATCGTCCGGCGCTAGTGTGAGTTTTACATGTTCAGTGTTTCTCCTTTAATGTTTATCCATCATTTTCCCATTTATCTGATTCTGACTGATTCAGAAACAGATTAAACAATTATAATAAATAATATTGAATGCAATACAGAGACAAAATAGACGGAGGCAGCGTCATGTTTACATGTGTAAACGAGAGAGGAGAGCCGCAGGACCGGCTGTAGTGACCTTCAATAAGCTCAGCGTTCACTAGTGCGAAACAATACAAACAGAGTGACTCACGATGGCCTGTATTCAGTCAGAACGGAAAGTTTCACCAGCTGAACGCTGATGTTCCGCAGCGTATATGAGTTTTTCAAAAAAACCCCCAACATCATCAGCGGGTAAATAAAAGAAACAGGTCAGTTTAGGTGGTACGGTGTGTCAAAGGGGGCTTTGGGGCTGAAACCCAGCTCCTCCTGAAGTGGTTTAACTGATCGACTTTGTATTCATTTTAAATGTGACTTGAGTGCATTTATATGAAGCTAATCTGACCAACTGGAGACGAATCTGACCACCAAGTATAAAAATCTAATCAGAATTTAATCCAGAACACTAGACTGTGAGATGAGCAGGTGTCCTGTGATGAGCTGATAAAGGTCACTGTGCTGTATGTATGTAAGTAAGTATGTATTTGAATAAGATGCTGCTAGGTGAGGCTTTAATGTTGGCCAGTTTCTCACATGAGCTGATAACTGTTTTGTCTGAATTATAGTATATAATCCAGACCAGCTGCTGTTTCCTCAGATTACTTTCTGAATGAGAAAACCAACAAAAGCTAAAAGGTAAACAAAACGCTTACATTGTTTATTAGGGCTGTGTATTGGTAAGAACCTGGCGATACAATATGCATCGTGATACAGTGGTCCCAATTCAATATATCATGATATATCACGATACTGCAAGTAAAGTTATATATTGTGATTTTTCTAATCCTACTATTAAAACACTCCACTGTATGAACAGGTTTATCAATACTTACAATAGCACTGCGCCCTTGTGCTGCTTGTTAATGTTGGAGTGGAGCTGAAAATGTATTACAACACTACCATCTAGTGGTCAGAGGTTTAAACACAACACACACTGATTCACTGTCTGCCAGGAATCTGTGTATTGATATGTGTGTGTTTTTGAGAATCAATACAGTATCAACATTATATCCCATATTCAACATTATATCCCGATATTCTATATTTCGATATTTTCTTACACCCCTATTGTTAACTGAGCTTAACATTTTTCTATAATGCTATTTTACTGTTGTAAATATTAAAACATGTATTAGCAAATACACTAAGCTGGCTTTAAGGTCAGGTTTAGTTTATCCTGGAGTCAATAAATCTGCCAGCTTTGACACCAAGACGTGAACGTGGTCAAGTTTAGGAGGAGACACAACTGGCTGAGATGCATTAATTAAAATTTTGCTAACAGCTGTTTAACCAATCAGTGCTCTGGTACTGTAGCGAGTAGAGTATCCAAATTCAGAAGCTCAGGGTCATAATGTGTGATCAGGGACCTGTACTGTGACCTGTGCTGTGGTGAGCTGTGGTGAGTGTTTTGCAGATTAGTCGTACCTGTAAATATCACACTCAGCCAGGCTGATCTCATTGTCAATGGCCTCCCACAGCTGAGGCTGCAGGCGACTGTACGCCTCCCCGGCGGCAGCAGACAAACTACTGTTCACTGCGTTAAACACCTGAGAAAGCAAAACACCAGGAATCCGATCAGCACACAGATCAGTGTTACTGCTACTGCTTCTAGCTAAGATCATACAAAACACTAGAGATGGAAGGATCGATCGGCTATGTATCGGTATCAGACGATTTTTAATCAGAATATGCGATCGGTGATCGGCTGATAGTTCTCCAGTTTAGCCGATCCCGAGAGCCGATCGATGGCGTTTAACAAATGAGTTTAATTTCTGTATTTCCAGCTAGTGTTTCATCCTGGAAGAGAAGCCCTCCGTGAAACCTCCGGCCAGCTCCCTGCAATTCCTATCTGAACCACTAGGTGGAAATACACACCCTTTCATTTTCCACAGACTGACTGAAGCAGCGGCCTCGCGAGCTGAACAGGTTATGGCGTTTAGCGTATGTGCTGATAGAAAACATGTCGTCCGTCTGACAGTGTTTACCGTATGGGACTCAGACTCATGCAGGGCGGTTTATAGAATTTGTAAAATTAGTAAAATTAATGTGTCTCGTGGGGGAACAGACATTTAACACTACTAACCAGCCCTTCTCGGCTGTAGAAGCCAGACGTGGGATTCTGTCGCTTCATATTCCACCTGGACCCCCGCTATGACGTTCCTAGTAAGAAATACTTTTCAGACGTCGCTCCTCTGGAGCTGTATCAAGCGGTTTACTCCCACATAGACCATCACTGAGCTTTACAATGTGTAGTTCCGCCGTCAGCCCCACCTCCATGTTAAGCTTAATAGCTCAGTGGATTGACTTTGAGCTACATAGCACCATAACGATATTTGTTTGATTTACTTTGTTTTAGGGCTGGGCGATAAAACGATAACGATAATTATCACAAAATAACGTTTCCTCGATAGAACTATAAGACGTAGTCGATAGAACGTCGAATTAAGAATTAAGTTCCGTCCATGAAACACAAACAGCCAATGAGAATGAGGATAGCGCCGCCCCAAACCAATCAGGTGGCTGAACTAGAGTTTCAGTTGTTTCTTGTTTAGTTGAAGCTCAAACAGCACAGAGTGTAGACGTAGCAGCAGCTTAACCCACGTACTAGTAATCTGTTACTGCAGCGTCACAGTCGAGCAGAGAATAAAATAAGAGAAAATAAGAGAAAACGTTAAACTACTACTGAAAGAAACATGATACACGTGTTAATAATCTATAAATAATCTATAAGATCAGATAAACAGGTAAACAGGTGCTGTCCTGCTGCTGTGTTGATGAAGCTCTACGGGATGTTAGTGCTTCAAGTGCTCGGGTCAGTTGTACTGTTGTGATCATCTCCGCTGTGCAGAGCGTTTCTGTGTGAAACACTTGTACGTGAGTGATTGTTTGTAGCTGCAGCTTGTGCTCTGGATAAATCCATGTTTTTAGTGGGCCGGGCACCACGTCATGCTTATGGACATAATTTCATAATAGATAAAGATAAATATGTATATTGTAGGAGTTCGAGTGAGACGCTGAGACAAAGTTGACTTTATAATCAGAAAACTCAGAAAAAAAAATAGGAAACTTTATTTTCTACTGAAAACAGAATCACTAAACCAACAACTCCTCATTAGAGTAGACAGAGAGTCGACTCACCGCTATGAGTTCTTTACTCAGAACCAACTTAGAGCCAGTAACAGCCTGATTAACACAGTGTCTGTGTGTGAACACTGTTCATACTAATACTGCCCCCTACATAGGGCTGGGCGATATGGGAAAAAATCTTATCACGATCATTTTTTTCACATCAGTCGATATCGATATATATCACGATATAAAACTAATCACTATTTCCTTTTTACTTTAAGTGAGAAGTGAAGATATCAAAATGTAAAAAATTTATTCAACTATTTTTTATCCTCTGATTTATTTTCTATCAGTATAAATGTACTGTAGAACATGACACAACTGTATTTCAAATCAATTAAACACACACACTCATAAACATATACACACACACACACACACACACACATACATATATGGGGCAGTATTAGTATGAACAGTGTTCACACACAGACACTGTGTTAATCAGGCTGTTACTGGCTCTTTAAGTTGGTTCTGAGTAAAGAACTCATAGCGGTGAGTCGACTCTCTGTCAGCTCTAATGAGGAGTTGTTGGTTTAGTGATTCTTTTTTCAGTAGAAAATAAAGTTTCCTACTCGGGATTTTTGGTTATAAAGTTAACTTTGTCTCAGCGTCTCACTAGAACTCATACAATAAACATATTTATCTTTATCAATTACCAAATTACGTTGACTAGCCTAACGTGCTTCGATGCATTACTAAGGTGATCGCGTCTACTGAAAGCATGGATTTATCCGGAGCGCGAGCTGCAGCTACAAACAATCACTTACGTTCATCTAACTTTGTGGGAATGTTTCACACAGAAACACAACAGTGTGGTGCTCTGTCAGCTCTGCACAGTGGAGATGATCACAACAGTACAACTGCTACACACGAGACCTTGAAGATCAAACATCCCGTAGAGCTTCATCAACACAGCAGCAGGACAGCACCTGTTTACCTGTTTATCTGATCTTATAGATTATTTATAGATTATTAACACGTGTATCATGTTTTTTTCAGTAGTAGTTTAACGTTTTCTCTTGTTTTCTCTTATTTTATTCTCTGCTCGACTGTGACGCTGCAGTAACAGATTACTAGTACGTATGGGTTAAGCTGCTGCTACGTCTACACTCTGTGCTGTTTGAGCTTCAACTAAACAAGAAACAACTGGAACTCTAGTTCAGCCACCTGATTGGTTTGGGGCGGCGCTATCCTCATTCTCATTGGCTGTTCGTGTTGTCTCTCAAAACATGGACAGAACTTAATTCTATCGACTTTCTATCGACTACGTCTTATAGTTCTATCGCGCAAACGTTATTTCACAATAATTATCGTTATCGTTTTATCACCCAGCCCCACCCCTACGTATATATGTGTGTGTGTGTGTGTGTGTGTGTTTAATGTATTTGAAATACAGTTGTGTAATGTTCTCTAAAAAACAATTTAACAAATATTTTACATTTTGACATCTTCACTTCTCACTTAAAGTAAAAAGGCAATCGTGATTAGATTAATATCGTGATATAAATCGATATCGACTGATATGAAAAGAATTATCGTGAAAAAATGAAGATTTTTTCCCAGCCCTACTTTGATTATTTACTAATTTTGTTAAAAATATTATGCTTTTTCACACGAGCTTGTTAAAAATGGTAATAAACCATTGAGCTCCGCCCTCAATTGGTTTTGGCCTCGAAAACGCTGAACGGTCCATCTCTACAAAACATTAAAGAGGTTCTCGTTATATGAACTTGTTTAGCTACCCAGTTGACGCTGGGCTCTCTGCTGAAGTCGTGGCCTCGGGTGCGGCTGAAGTCGTAGTCGGGCCTGAAGGACTCGTTGAGAGTGGCGATCAGGTAGAAGAGAGTCTTCCTGCTGCACTTGTCTGAAAGAGGACCCTCGCCTTCATCGCCGCTCTGACTGTGACTCAGCCTGAGGGTACAAACATGGACATGAACACCACGGAACACACAACAGAGCCAAGCGTGTCCGCTCACACTCGCCGGTCTCTCACTTGTTGGGGCTGACTCCAGCGGTCTGAGGCGGGGACAGCGCCTCCAGCACATGAGGCAGGCCCTCCTGACAGAACTGCTTAAACATCTGCTTGTCTTCACCTGCCATTTTACAGGAGTAGCTCTCGATCCTAGTGCACAGAACATCACGACACAGAGAGAGGACGAGGTTTAGAGGAAACAAACACCACACTACAGTCAGAGGAACACAACGAGAACTGAGTAGATCAGCAGGACATCAGACAGTTCCTCTAATCCACTGGTCCTCCGTGTTTTCCTGCTATAACTGCTTCATCTCAGGAAGGGTGTGGTACTGACGGTATCAGCAGGAAGACACTAAACTGTGTGAGACAGCAGGAGGCGCTGCAGGAACAAGGCTGTGAAGTGCTGATCTGACGGGAAGGAAACATCACAAACCTACTGCCTCCCTCTGGTTACCTGTGCGAGGTTCTCCACTACGGTTTCAGGAACATACAGGGAGAGTCAAAAGTCTCAGGACACTCTTATTTCAGAAAGAGAAAGTGGTGTATGTGAATACCCCAGTAAGTAACGGGTGAGGGGGTCTATCTTTTAGGCTGTGTCCTGAACATGACCGCCATGTTGGATCAAGAGCAAGTTTTACCAGTGGGAAGGTGGTCGTGTAGCAGATCAAAGAAGACCAGAACGTTTATAGTCGGTGTATACGGTTCTTTGCACCGGCCTGTCTACTCTACAAAGAAGGTTTTTATTTGAATAATAAACATCCGCTTTCACTTTTCACCACGTTTTCTTTTCTAATAATAACTCCAGTACTCACACCTACTCAACAATTTTTTAATAAAAGTACTTCCATTAAATTCCATTAAATTCCTTTTTTCCAGTGCATAATTAATTACAATGCAAAAAAGAAAAGAATTGTAGTTTAATGAGTTTAATAAATTGTAGGTTTGGTGTAAAAAAAACAACAACTAGTCTACTACTTTACAGTAGAGGCAAAACAACAACAACAACAACAACAACAACAACAACATCACAGCAGAATAGTAAAGAGGTATATTATTATTGTGTATTAGTTTGTATATTATTACTGTACTTTACTGTTTGTATAGTATTATTGTGTATTAGTTTGTATATTATTACTGTACTTTACTGTTTGTATAGTATTATTGTGTATTAGTTTGTGTATTATTGTTGTGTATTAGTTCACATAGTATTATTGTGTGTTAGTTTGTATATTATTGTTGTGTGTTAGTTTGTATATTATTGATGTGTATTAGTTTGTATATTATTGTTGTGTATTAGTTTGTATATTATTGTGTGTTAGTTTGTATATTATTATTGTGTATTAGTTTATACATGATTGTTGTGTATTAGTTTGTATATTATTGTGTATTAGTTTGTATATTATTACTGTGCGTTACTGTTTGTATATTATTGTTGTGTATTAGTTTGTATATTATTATTGTGTATTAGTTTGTATATTATTGTTGTGTATTAGTTTGTATATTATTGTGTATTAGTTTGTATATTATTACTGTACTTTACTGTTTGTATATTATTATTGTGTATTAGTTTGTATATTATTACTGTACTTTACTGTTTGTATATTATTATTGTGTATTAGTTTGTATATTATTGTTGTGTATTAGTTTGTATATTATTGTGTATTAGTTTGTATATTATTACTGTGCTTTACTGTTTGTATATATTGTTGTGTATTAGTTTGTATATGATTGTTGTGTATTAGTTTGTATATGATTGTTGTGTATTAGTTTGTATATTATTACTGTGCGTTACTGTTTGTATATTATTGTTGTGTATTAGTTTGTATATTATTGTTGTATATTATTGTTGTGTATTAGTTTGTATATTATTGGTGTGTATTAGTTTGTATATATTGTTGTGTATTAGTTTGTATTATTGTTGTGTATTAGTTTGTATATTATTGTGTGTATTAGTTTGTATATTATTGTGTGTATTAGTTTGTATATTATTGTTGTGTATTAGTTTGTATATTATTACTGTGCGTTTAGTTTGAATATTATTGTTGTGTATTAGTTTGTATATGATTGTTGTGTATTAGTTTGTATATGATTGTTGTGTATTAGTTTGTATATTTTTGTTTTGTATTAGTTTGTATATTATTACTGTGTATTAGTTTGTATATTATTGTTGTGTATTAGTTTGTATATTATTGTTGTGTATTAGTTTGTATATTATTGATGTGTATTAGTTTGTATATTTTTGTTTTGTATTAGTTTGTATATTATTGTTGTGTATTAGTTTGTATATTATTGTTGTGTATTAGTTTGTATATTATTGTTGTGTATTAGTTTGTATATTATTGATGTGTATTAGTTTGTATATTATTGTGTATTAGTTTGTATATTATTGTGTATTAGTTTGTATATTATTGTTGTGTATTAGTTTGTATATTATTGTTGTGTATTAGTTTGTATATTATTGTTGTGTATTAGTTTGTATATGGTTGTGTATTAGTTTGTATATTATTGTTGTGTATTAGTTTGTATATTATTGTTGTGTATTAGTTTGTATATTATTGTTGTGTATTAGTTTGTATATTATTGTTGTGTATTAGTTTGTATATTATTGTTGTGTATTAGTTTGTATATTATTGTTGTGTATTAGTTTGTATATTATTGTTGTGTATTAGTTTGTATATTATTGTTGTGTATTAGTTTGTATATTATTGTTGTGTATTAGTTTGTATATTATTGTTGTGTATTAGTTTGTATATGGTTGTGTATCTTCTCTGAAGAGCTGACAGGATGGTGTACCTGTAGGATTTAACTTACCGGCCTATTATCTTGCAGTCTCCGGTCTCTATAGTGAGTTGTGTGTTTATGGCCTCGAAACTCGAGTTTTCTAAGAGCTTCATGGTGCGTTTGGTTGGTTTAACAGCCTCTGACCGCTGACTGACCGCTCACTGACCCCAGACCTGCTGCTGAGTGACTCTCTCAGTTACACAAACAGTTAAAACAGTAGCGAAGCGCACATACCCTCCGCTCTCAGAGCTGCTGCAAAACAAAAGCTGCACTTTATGACGAGGCGAACCGGACACGGAGATAAAAACTCGTCTAACGTCACGAGCACGGCGCGCGCTCACTGCATATATTACGTCACTGCAGCGATTCTTCAGCGCGAGCCTCACTGCCTCGCTCCTCGCTCCAGACGCCACAGAGTCCCGCAGCCGCGCCGTCCTGCGCTTTAGGAACGCGTTATAAACCGTAATGTCGGGCTTTTCGCGCTTCTATGTCTAATAAATATCTCCTCCTTCTTACTGTGAAACTTCCAGTACCTTCCATTAAACAAGCTGAAATTTCGAGGGAAATTCTGCATCCCAGCTTCTGAATCAGCGCTCAGGCAGAACCGCGAGGCTCGTTAAAGCCTGTCTCTTCGGCCGGCGTGTCTTTAGCGGAGCGGATTTTATTAATAATCTTATTTTTATGTAGCGATTTTAGCTGCGCAGCTAATCCAGCCCGTCCCGACGCCGTTCTCTCTCTCCGCTGTAGCTGAAGCGCGGGACCTGCACTGGGCGCTCACTGCCACCTGCCGGCCGGGAGGGCGAACTGCCGGACCGAGTTCGTAGTAGATGTGCGTGACGCCACCTGCTGTCCAATCAGGAATCTGTACAGAGACACTAATGTTAATTCTGTAGATGAGGGTAAAATAGTAGGTTGTAGAGGACGTTCGAGACTCAGATTTCATTAGAGAAACAAATGTTGATCTATAATGTATTATTTGTAAATATTCTTCAGAGTTCTTGACCTTTTATTATGTATATTGTATATACTATATACTGTTTATATATATATATATATATATTATATATATAATATATATATAATATATATATATATATATATATATATAAACACCAACTCAATCATGAAAATAATGTCAATGAACACTGAGTAAACAAACATTGTTTTTCTTTTTTATATAATTCCCCCTTTTGGCAGTATAAGAAATATTTAAAATGCACTGTATATGAATATAAACAGGATTAAATAATAACTCATAATCCACACTCCAAACCTTGAGCCAAAGTTTCACACTTTCCACAGGTGGTACCCAACTTCTCTTACAGTCCCTTACATTTTAATGTTCTATTTTTATATGCACAATTATGTAACATTTTCTAATAAATTAGGAGTAAATTAAATTAGTATCAATATACATGTTTACAGAGCTTTCATGTTGCAAAATGATTTCTGCCTCGGTCAAATACCTGTCACCTGTGACATCATTAATTTCATATAAAACCAGATTTAGTCCAAATATCCACTACGAAGGACATTAAAAAAAGGATGCTGTTAGGTAGTTAAATATTTGTGCATATCAATAAAAGTGCTTTGAGAACTAGCTACAAGTTTTATACCTAAAATATATTAATTACAGGCTTTTTAAAACATTATCAATACATATTATTTGACAACGTATCTCTCCTGCTCCCATAGAATGTGGTTACTGAAAGGCAGCCACTTTTAAAAAAGACTCATCTTCTGGAGACTCATGTCCCCTCCAGAGGACAAAAATGAATTAGCAGGTCTTACGAGGATATAACATGATTAAGATTATTAAGCTATGACTTTTTAGATTCTAGAATTCTTGTTAGATTTTATTAATTCCACCTTAAATGCTGCAGCAGCAAACAGTGGCACCAGAATGTAACCAGTGCACCATTTAAGGTGGACCAGAAAATTCAAACAAGAAGTTAACAGGAAGTTTAATTCAGCTCTGAGGAATTAACAACGCATTTAAATTAAAAAAGCATATTAAATATGGAACACCATTTCATAAAGCTATTTTATTTACAAAGAGACATTTAGTGGAACTGAGCAAAACATGAAGCAGAATCTGAGGCACAAGTCACATGAACATACTTGTACTTCTTAACAGACACTGTAAATAAAAAGAAAAGGTGACGAATAGAAGACAAGATCATCTTTGGAGGGGGGCAAAACAAAAACATGACAAGGTGAGTGTGTGAGGGGATTAAACTCCTGCTTAAACAAACTGAAACATTTGGGGAAAACCGAAACAGTCCCTGAGAACCAGCGTCTTCACAATATGGTGACAAGAGACTCAAGCGCGTATACAAGTTCACCTGAATTACTCGGAGAGGAAATAAAGAGTTAATGGTCCCGAGAACGCAGCTTAACGAAGCCCCCGAATCATGCACTACACAACTGACACACTTCCAGCTGCTGGGACAAGAGGGAATACAACTCGACCGCTTTGCTTCAGCACGTACATCGTTTCATGATACGGTTTCAGCAACATCCACTTACAGAGGCTTAACGTTCCATTAAAATAACATCTCTGTCCATTCCCGAACTAAACTGTGAACATGTACACAATAAAAATAATCGAGAGCATTGATTAAGACATCATTTGCCTTCCTGGCCCTCTACATCTTTCTCACCACGCCCTCGAAAGCATACACAGTATACAGCATAACACTTTCTGCATCACCAATACAACATCTGCAGAACGTCCTCACAGTAGCCCACCAAGCACAAGCCATGTTCCTGAGGCAGGGGTCTTCTGATGGCTTGATCAATTTGGACGTACTGAATATGCAGAAATTTAATATTCCATCTGAACAGTAAAAATTAATCTAAATAATAGAGAAAACTAAAACAGGGCAGCACTTTTTAAAATGAAACTTTTTTTTTTACTTTAAAAATTAGCGACGAGAAATCATGATGAGCTCATTAAGAAGTCAGGCGGTTTTAAAAGTTTAGAGTTCGCTCGGATCTTGCGTGGCAGTGGCTCCTGATTAGCCTGAGCTCAGGCCTAGCTGTCGATCATTTCCGACAGTTCGAGCAGGAGGTCGTCCTCGCCCTTGCCCGGGTCCAGCTCCATCTCGTCTTCCAGCTTGCCGTCGGTGAATTCGTCCAGCAGGTCCTCGAAGTCGTCCACCGTGGAGGAGCTTCCTGCGTTAGCTGCAGCGCGAGCAGACACCGAGCTCTGGCGGCGGGCCCGAGGCGGGGCAGGGGTTTTAACGACGGGGCTGGGAGTCAGAAAAGAAAAACATGGCAGTTAGAAACTCAACTTTAATCTATTTATTTTAGGTTACTAGGGCTACATTAACAGTAATATTTAATTATTCAACCCTTGTTTAATACATAGTAATAAAAAATCCGCTGACACCAGTTTCAGTGATGATTGACCACATTAACAAATGTGACAGTCATAGGAAAATATTACTGAGTATTTAAAAATCCGTAAATAAGATGCTGCACATGCTAAAAGATCTGAATCTGAAGCTTAAACAAACGTATAAACAGACTAAACACTTAAAATATAGGTTTACGGATTAGCTGTTTATACCGTTGCTGTCCAAAGAAAAACAAGCGTCTTCATTTTGGTTGAATTTCATTTTTCTATATTATATACATATCATTGTAAAACTTATGATGCATGGACCAATAGAAATGCTCCAAAACCACTTGGAATATATATTATTTAATTTTTTTTAACTTACATTGAAAGCTACAAATGTTTTTGTCTTCTCCTCTAAAGTTACAATTTTTGAGACACTTGTTTTTCTTTGGACAGCAAAGATTTGCTTTGTCACTCCGGCTACAGGTCATAATGAGGCTGCCAGTCGTTGCTGCCTTACAAATAGATTTACTGCCTGCTTTAAACGTATATATACACTGCCTATTTAAAAACAAAAACAAAAAAACACTTCACTTGAATGTCACAGCTGATCTTTGCATTGTATGTTAATGTCAAGGCTAATGAACCAATAGGAATGCTCCAAAAAGGCTTGGAAACAATTCTGGTTCCATTGACTTGCATTGACAGTAAAATATGTTGTGATCCTCTCATGCAAAGTTGCCATTTTAGTGTGAACAGTGACGATTTACTTCAGTAAATCTGCCCACATATGTAGGAATGGCTCCACCTGTGACTCTGTGATCACATTTAACTCCAAAAGTTCAAATGCTGACTCACTTTAAACTTCTGAGACCTGGTTATAGCTAGCCTAGTTTACCAACCACTCCACATGAGGCTTTAGCTTCTCTCAAGTTCACCACCAGCGTGGGCTCTTTTAAATAGGTCAAGTGCACCATATAGCACGTATATACATGAGTCATGAATATATACTCATCCGTGCATGAGCTAATTTCTGATTTATCCACATAGATTTTACGCTGACTGACCTAAAAAAGCACTACATCTCAATTGATGGGCAGCAACTATACAGTCTTCTGTTATAAACAAATCGCAGAGCATGTCATACCTTTGTGGGACAGAAGTGGGCTCAGTCACCGACACTGCAGGCTTGGTGGGAAGGTTGTTGACATCTTCCACAAGTGATGACACTTGTTTGGTTCCAGCGCCAACTTCTGAACTGCAGACTGCCGCAGGTGACTAAAGTGTGGGGGGGGGGGGCAACACGTCAAATGAGTGTCTCTCAGCAGCGCTAGTTCACTACTTGACAGTACTACACACGTTTGCTGAAGCAGTAACGGACGCCTCACCTCGACGCGCTTGCAGGGTGGTTCAATCTCTGGTTCGGGAACAGCATTAAGAGGTTTCACTGCAGCAACAGCAGAGCAGTGGCTTCCTGCAGCTTTCCTCTTCTGGCCGAGCTTTACCTGAGCAGCCGGCTTCATCACAGAAGGTTTCACGTTCAGCTTGGGCCTCACTGAAATTCAGATGCAACCACGCTGTGTCAAATATACTCACATACAGACAGTTACTCTACTGGATGTACACATATAAACATGGACTTCATAATGAGTTTTAGTCTGTACCTTTCGTTTCAGTGACACTGCTTGAGGCGGTTTTGGGCGCTTCTTGAGTTTTCTCCATTTGTGGCTCCTGTAAGTTGGAGCCTTGAGAAGCTGCCACATCCTCCGCTTGCCCCTGAGGAGCTACTGGAGGTGACTGCCTCAATTTCTTGGGACTTGGACTGAGAGATTTTTCCTTGGCCTGCCCCTCTGGAGATGTCCTCTCTGGTGGAACTGCAGGAGAAGAGGTCTGGGGTTTGATACCAAGACGTTGTCGTACAGAGTACCTAGCTTGGTCTGAGGACTCTGTGGCTGGTGAGGTTGCTGCAGGTCCGGTTATGCGTGCCCGGATTACAGTAGGAGGCTTCTCGGAAAGTACTGGAGCTGATTGCTGGCCAGGTTGGTCTGGCTGGCTAGTAGATATGGCCTGATTCTCCTGCTGCTTGCGGAGTCGTTTCTCTCGCATGATCTCTTCAAAGGATTTTACTGTAACACTCTGGCTCGGGGGGTCACTCTTTCCACCTGCAGACTAAATTGGTGAGGGTAAATTAGAACTGAAGCCAGTACACAGAAATTATAGAAATTATAACTAACATAACTTAAAACATACTCAATCCTTACCTCTGCAACATGATCCACTTTGTTCTCAGAATCTTGTGGTTTCTTCTGAGAAACGGTTGAAGCTGCTTCTGTAAAAACACAAATTATCTTCAGAACAAACTCAATTTGTTTAGCTTCTATGACAACAAATGACTGATCAGGAAGAACAAATGATTTCAACATACGTGTGTTTTTGCCGACACGAAGAGTACGCCTCTTCACAGCCACGTCGTTTGAAGCAAGGACGTCATCGCCTGATTTCTCCTGGGCCTGCGCCTGCATTCTCGCTGCCTTTTCCTTGCGAATCTCTTCGAGGGTCTTCACTCGGACCTCTCCAGCCTGAGCAGCTTCTTTCACTGCTACAGCGTTTTCAAGGCTTTCACTACTCTCAGGGCTGGAAGCACCTTGTTGAGGCACTCCCTTATCTTCCTTCTGTTTCTTCTTCTCATGCAGGAGCTCAGAGAAGGTCTTCACCTGCGGTCCACCCACAGGCCTGCTTCCTTTTTTGGTGGAGCCTAATGTTTTTACCGACACCTCCTTGACAACTCTAACATCTTTACACTGCGACTGGGACTTTGCAGCCTTCTCTTGTCGGATCTCCTCGAGAGTTTTGATCCGGATCTCCCCAGATGGCTTTGGCTCACTGTTGGGTGACTTTGGTGGGGTGAGGTCAGGGGTTGTTCCAAGTCTTTCACGTACAGGTTTTACCACTAACGATGTGAAAATTAAAAGAGGCGGTAAGTGCAACATGTAGATGCACTAGGGTTCCAATGTGTCCAAGATTAATTGGATAAGAAGAGTGACTTACCTTTCTGAGGAGGCATATCTGGGCTCTGAGGTGCATCTACAAATCCACCAAGGCGCTTAGCAAGGCTACCTTTCAGCTGAAGGTCGTCTAAATAAAGCAAAATATGCTAACTTTAAAAAAAGCATTAAGCAAGCTATCTAGCTACATATACTTCAATAATATATGTGGTGTAATATAACTAGGTACTGACCAGTATTAAGTCTTTTTCCAAGTCTGTCAGCAACTTTTCTTTTTCCATCCTCCTCAAACTTGGAAGACTCTGTAAACGAGAAAATGCATGTGAATAAAATGCACACAAAAAAAAAGACCCAACATGTTGTAGATTACATCAAGGCCAAGTGCGATTCCGGGACATACCGTTCTTGGTAGCACGAGACGGGAGCTGTGTGAGAGATCGAATGTTTTCCTTCTCAGTGCCGGCTCCATTGCTACTGGGATGGTCTGAAAATATAATAAAGGAACATTTAAACACAATCAGTACTATCTGCATGTACTGCACTAAAGATTGCACACTCTAAACAAAAACCTGATAAGCAAGAATACAGAACATGACATACCAGCTCTCTTTAGGTTGGCCTTCAGAGCTTTCCTCAATCTGATCTCTTCCAAGGTTTTTATACCAAAGTTCAGGGAATCATCTGGAAGGACATGGAGAATTTAACAAAAGTTCTAGTGTACAACAAATAAAAGAGCAGAAAGCATTTTTACCTTTGCTTGAACTCATCAGTTTCCTCAGAAACACACCGGAAGCTTCATCTCCTTCTTCAGAGACCTGATCTACAAACAGAGATAAAGACCATTTTAAATTTTTAAGCCTGCTTAGCATCGTGAATACGTCCTGTATGCATCCCATGAGCCACAAATCTCTGGTTACCATCTTCATCATCCTCATCGTCCACTGGATTAATGACAACTGGTGGGTGTGTAGGGCTGGGGACGCTCTCCTGAGTCTCGGTCTTGATGACCCCTCTAATCTGGGGGTTGGAGGGGGTGGAAATGGGGGCCGGAGCAGATGGAACGTGGTCCTCCTGAGGAGTCTCCTCGTTTCTTACAGCTGAGCCTATAAGGTAAAGATCATCACTGTACTGTATGTGTGGTCTGCGGTGCGCACAGTCAGAGAACAACAGTTTATTTACTGTCTTTGATTAAAGATGTCATACCTTTGTCTGGGGGCACATACAGCCCATCAATCATACGTGGCTTCTCGTGGTGGAAAGCACAGTGAGCTTTTTGGCAGCCGTTTGGCTGGTTCTCCCAGTAGCAGGGGATTTCTTTGCGGTTTTTCTGTGTAAAGCAGCAAAGTGTGTTAATAGAGAACGCAGGGAAGCCTTTAACACTTAATCATAACACTGTTACGCTAGTATGGTTTCATACTCACTTTTATTTCCATGTGCCGAAACTTGCATACACTGCGGAAGCAGCGGCTCTCCTGCCAAAGGCTGCACATAATCTCGCTGCCCCTGGCGGCCTCGCAATGTCTGAATGGGCAACTATCACCCTTTCAAAGGAAACACAAACATGATGCTTTTTAGCTTAAACAACAATCAACAACGCTGATTTTTACATGTCCCAAAGGATTGTATTTGATAATTGGCCACATTTGGAGTAATCCGTAAATCTGTTTGCTTTCTTTTTAAGTTCTTAACCAAAGACGCCCAATAAGTATTTGAATAAATAACCGTATTCTTAAAAATCTTCTAAAAACTACCTTTGTACATGTTGAGTAGTAGAAGAAGTAGCAGTCATCTCCTTTGTTGGTCATGCTCATCACAGCCAGAGAACACTGCAGGTCAGGAACTCTTCAGTGCTTCTACAGGGCCCTTGGAAGCCTCCCTATTCAGAGAGCATCAAGTATATTTCACACTCCAGTCCATTCTATACCTACTAACCACCAATGTTGATGTACCAAAACCATATTGTCACTGCCCAAAGACAAATGCACATCATTTTTCTGCAAAATTCCAACACAATAGCTGCTCTTTATATCCAGTAAAGGTTCCAAGATGTTTGGACCAAAGGAAATGCTCTGAAGTCACTTCTGGCTCCTCTGACTGATTAAAAGTAAAGAATAATTTCGGTCTCTCTTGTAAAGTTTCAATTTGGAAGATGTGTTTTTTATTGAACAGCAACAAGATACCCCTGAGCGAGCTCTCCTGTTGATCAGGACAAGCCATCAAGAGCTGGACTTAAGGTCATACATGTTACATTAACTACCATCCTCATTAGTAGGTGACAGAGGAACCAACTAAACGGGCCTTATAGTTATTACTAACAGATTATCCTTTTTTTGCAGTGTATGGGAAAATAAAAGTGATCGTTTACCTGCAGCAGATAAGACGTTTTCAGGTGCACGTCTTCAGAGTGGGCTCCGAGCTGTTTGGATCCTGAAGGAACACTTGACCGATGAGTAAATATTGAACAGGACGAGTGATAGGCTACGTGTGGCCTAGGTTTCCTTTTCTGAGACCTGCTCCCTTTAGACTGCTTTGTAACAAGTGACGGGTGGTGAACAGTCCATTTGGTTTTGTTTTGGATTTTTCTTTCTTTTTTTTTGGGTTTCCTCAATAAAGACAGCTGTCGAATGTGAGGTGAAGGGGGTTTGGTTTGGGGCACAAATATCTTCAAGCTAGAAGTTGCAGATGGAAGCCAAGGAGAATGGGAACAAAAATCTTGAGGGTGAGTGTGGGGTAGTAGTGGGGAGGCAGGGGGTCTTCTATATCTTCACACGGGGTGGTAATTTGAAGAAAAAGTGTGAAAATAGAAGGAAACGGAACTAAAAATTGCAGAAGAAATTTGAGAAGATAAAAAAAGCACAACAAAAACGTGAGGGGGGGCTGAAAAAATTCAATCTTCAGGGAAAATCTTTCCCTTTAAGCGGGCCTGCATCCAAAATCCACTTTTCTTCAGGACTGAAGAACATGAGGTTTAACCTACATTTAAAAAGAAAACAAAAACACTCCCCACATACTGCACAAAGTGGGTAAATGAGTAAGAAATGCATAAACACACCAACATGTCAGAGAAAGCACTTACAAGATCATAAACAAGTGCACACAGAGGCTACCTGGTACCATAACACAACAATATTGGTCATTCCAGATTCACAAATCCTGAAACTTCTCTGGAGTATCAGTCAGTACTGAGCTTTTCAAATCTGAGCTCAGCTTCAGGCACGTTGAGCCTGTTTATTGTTTGGCGCCCAGAGAAACCGACACCATATTGATCAAATTATCCATCATCACAGGAGTAATAACGATCAGATGTCACGTTTTAAAATTTGATGAATTGTGATAAAACACTGTGGTGTCGTCAAATGAAACTAACGAGCTCTCTGAAATGTCAGACATGATGAAGAACTTGCTCGTCCAGCAGCAGCGAAAATGAAACAACGTTCACTGAGAATCTACCGCAGTCTGCTGGGTTAACTTCCTAAATAAAGCAAAATGTTAATGTTTTTTCTTTCATTTGAATTCGTTGACCTCGTTCATACACATAGACATAACACAACGTCAAAAACAAAACATGTAATCCACGAAACAAAGACCAGGAAAGAAACACTGGATGAGCGTTAGCACAAGGTTGCTAACAACGATTAACAATAAACGTTATTAGTATTAATAATAATGACGTTAGTTACAAATCAGTTACATACAGCAAATATTATTTACCACAATACTTTTTCGCCGAATGCATTTATTTAACAGTTAAACAGGCTTCGGTTGATTCCGGCCTGTTACACAACCGCTAAACTCGTTAGCTGTTTGTAGGTCTTAACAAAGCCAGCCGTTAGACCCATAAACTCTGATTTAATGTGGCTTTAGACACATCACGACGCGTAAAAGCTGGTATCGATTGCCAATGTTTGATATTTAAAAATGATCAGTCGCTTAAAATAATATTTTTACCTCAGAAGTTGTACCAGAAGCTTACCAGTTAGCTACATAAGCTAACCCAGCTATCGCTACACTGAACTAACGCTGAACGCGAACTAGCAAACAAACTCGGAGAACAGCTCCGCGTAAGAAACACTCAGCTTTAAAACACAGTGGATACAAATAAATCATAGAATTTACCGGTTCTATGGATTTGACTGTTTAAAACTTGATTTCATACAAGATCGCAGGTCGACGGCGCTCCGGGACCGCTCGTGCACACGGACAAAATGGCGACGGCGCCTCGCCACCACCGGAAATGCTCCTCAGGATTCAGACCGTGAGCACAGTGAACACAACAAACACAGTAAACACAGTAAACACAACAAACACAGTAAACACAGTAAACAAGCACAGTAAACACAACAAACACAGTAAACACAGTAAACACAACGAACACAACAAACACAGTAAACAAGCACAGTAAACACAACAAACACAGTAAACACAACAAACACAGTAAACACAACAAACACAGTAAACACAGTAAACACAACAAACACAGTAAACACAGTGAACACAACAAACACAGTAAACAAGCACAGTAAACACAACAAACACAGTAAACAAGCACAGTAAACACAACAAACACAGTAAACACAACAAACACAGTAAACACAGTAAACACAACAAACACAGTAAACACAGTGAACACAACAAACACAGTAAACAAGCACAGTAAACACAACAAACACAGTAAACACAGTAAACAAGCACAGTAAACACAACAAACACAGTAAACACAACAAACACAGTAAACACAACAAACACAGTAAACACAGTGAACACAACAAACACAGTAAACACAGTGAACACAACAAACACAGTAAACAAGCACAGTAAACACAACAAACACAGTAAACACAACAAACACAGTAAACACAACAAACACAGTAAACACAGTGAACACAACAAACACAGTAAACACAACAAACACAACAAACACAGTAAACACAACGAACACAGTAAACACAACAAACACAGTAAACACAGTAAACACAACAAACACAGTAAACACAACAAACACAGTAAACACAGTAAACACAGTAAACACAACAAACACAGTAAACACAGTAAACACAGTGAACACAACAAACACAGTAAACAAGCACAGTAAACACAACAAACACAGTAAACACAACAAACACAGTAAACACAGTAAACACAACAAACACAGTAAACACAACAAACACAGTAAATACAGTAAACACAACAAACACAGTAAACACAACAAACACAGTAAACACAACAAACACAGTAAACACAGTGAACAAAACAAACACAGTAAACACAGCAAACACAGTAAACACAACAAACACAGTAAACAAGCACAACAAACACAGTAAACAAGCACAGTAAACACAGTGCAAAAGCACAGTAAACACAGTAAACACAACAAACACAGTAAACAAGCACAGTAAACACAGTGCAAAAGCACAGTAAACAAGCACAGTAAACACAACAAACACAGTAAACAAGCACAGTAAACACAGTGCAAAAGCACAGTAAACACAACAAACACAGTAAACAAGCACAACAAACACAGTAAACACAGTGAACAAGCACAGTAAACACAGTGAACAAGCACAGTAAACACAGTGTACAAGCACAGTAAACACAGTGAACAAACAGTAAACACAGTGCAAAGCACAGTAAACACAGTGAACAAGCACAGTAAACACAGTGAACAAACACAGTAAACACAGTGCAAAGCACAGTAAACACAGTGAACAAGCACAGTAAATACAGTAAACAAGCACAGTAAACACAGTAAACACAATAAACACAGTAAACAAGCACAGTAAACACAGTAAACACAGTAAACACAGCAAACACAATAAACACAGTAAACAAGCACAGTAAACACAATAAACACAGTGTACAAGCACAGTAAACCCAGTGAACAAGCACAGTAAACACAGTAAACCCAGTGAAAAAGCACAATAAACACAGTGAACAAGCACAGTAAACACAACAAACACAGTAAACACAGTGAAAAAGCACAGTAAACACAGTAAACAAGCACAGTAAACAGTGAAAAAGCACAGTAAACACAATAAACACAATAAACACAGTGAACAAGCACAGTAAACACAGTCAGTAAACACAATAAATACAATAAACAAAGTAAACAGCCAGTAAACACAGTAAACATGGTGAACACAGTCAGTAATCACAATAAACACAGTGAACAAGCACAGTAAACACAGTAAGTAAACAAAGCGAACACAGTAAACACAGTGAACACAGTCAGTTAACACAATAAACACAGTCAGTAAACACTGTAAATACAGTAAACACAGCACATACAGTAAACACCGCCAACACAGTAAACACAGTCAACGCAGTCAGTAAACACAGTAAATGCAGCAAACACAGATAGTAAACACAGTAAGCATAGTCAATAAACACAGCAAACAAACAGAGAAAAAATATTAAACAAACACAGCTAACAAAGTCAGAAAACACAGCAAACACAGTCAGTAAACACAGCAAACACAGTCAGTAAACACAGTAAGCATAGTCAGTAAACACAGCAAACACAGTCAGTAAACACAGCAAACACAGTCAGTAAACACAGTAAGCATAGTCAGTAAACACAGCAAACACAGTCAGTAAACACAGCTAACAAAGACAGAAAACACAGCAAACACAGTCAGTAAACACAGCAAACACAGTCAGTAAACACAGCAAACACAGTCAGTAAACACAGCAAACACAGTCAGTAAACACAGCAAACAAACAGAGAAAAAATATTAAACAAACACAGCTAACAAAGTCAGAAAACACAGCAAACACGGTCAGTAAACACAGCTAACAAAGTCAGAAAACACAGCAAACACAGTCAGTAAACACAGCTAACAAAGTCAGAAAACACAGCAAACACAGTCAGTAAACACAGCTAACAAAGTCAGAAAACACAGCAAACACAGTCAGTAAACACAGCTAACAAAGTCAGAAAACACAGCAAACACAGTCAGTAAACACAGCAAACACAGTCAGTAAACACAGCAAACACAGGGAGTTTACGCTCTATATCAACAAGTAAAGATCCAAAAAGAGTAACTTTACAGGAGAGAACAAAAACATTCTTTATTTTTAATGTAACACAAGATTTTTAATTAGTTAGTTGGTTTCAGTAGATTCGACCAACATGGTGTTTTGGTGCTCGTATGTTGGGTTACCAGCTAAACCAGCACCAAACCAGCATAGAAGGCATGCGGGCTTGTGTTGTTTTGTTCAGCAGGTGTATTTAAATATGTGTGATATGTATGTGTGTGTGTATGTGTGTGTATGTGCGCGTATGTGTGTGTGTGTGTATGTGTGTGTATGTGTGTTTTAAATGTCTTACTTCATCTAATCTCATCCGTGGGGACAGTAAGTGAAGGCAAACTCTATGTGGAAGAGATTCCCTTGTTTTGGTTACTACAGTGCACAGCAGTGACACCTGGTGGGCAAAAGCATGAACAACAGCTATGTATCATGTTTACGAAGGTGTCAGCAGGCCTTCGTAAACATGCTGGGTGTAGACTATCTGAGCGTTACTGGTCCTGTAAAATCCCAGTTTATCCAAATAAACATGAACTACATGCGAATATGTTATGCACTGTGGTTTGAAACAAGTAATGAAATGAATATAAAACATAATTATATTAACTTGTATAGAAAGTTAAGAACATTTTTGGTTTTTGAAGTGATTTTGGAGCATTTCTATTGGTCTAATCATAATGAATCATAATGAAAAATCTTATATTGTAATACAGACCCAACCACAGTTCATTACTTGTTCCAAACCACAAAGCATAACACATTCACATGCAGTTCATTACTGGTTCGCAGACGCGAATAGAGAGACCAACATCAGAGAGTCCCACCAACACATGTACTTCTATACGTAGCCCCCAAATTGTGGAAACACCTCCCGTCCTCTATTCGGGACTCACTCTCTACATTTACTTTACACAAGCGTTCTGCTCACACCATCTGTAATATAACTCTCTAACATCTCTCCATAAACAAACTAATCTACAACTCTCTCTCTCTCTCTCTCTCTCTCTCTCTCTCTCTCCTTCTGCCTCTCTCTCTCTCTCTCTCTCATTATCTCTCTCTCTCTCTCTTATTATCTCTCTCTATGGACGTTTGCAGAGCCATCACACAGAAGTCACCAGAGCTTCAACCCCACTGACTGGTCAACTGTCCCTCCTCTCCAAGCTGAGGATGTTCTCCTGCTCGTCAGGAATTACTAGAGTTGAGCTCCAACATCTGCACCATCTCTCTCTGAGAACTTATGAGATGGTTCAGTCTTTACATTTATGAAGCTTCTTACCAACTATAATCTCATTAGCTGTGTTGTTCTCTCTCTATCTGGGGTCGACCAGAGGAGGATGGGTTCCTCTCAAGGTTTCTTCCTCTTACCGAGGGAGTTCTTCCTGCCCCTGTCACCTCTGGCTTGCTCTAGGGGGGGCTTGGACCCGGATACCCTTTCTCATGTTTTGTTATGCATGGACTCTTTTTTTTTCTTTCCATCCTTCTCTCTGTTTCCTCCTTTCATAAACTACTTTTCTCTAAAGCTGCTGTGAGAAAACACTGGCTGGTAAAAGAGCTATATAAATATATAAATAAATGTTGATTGATTGATTGACATTTGAGTTTTAGTGTTTACTCTACTTTATTTACTGGTTTGTGTCCCTTTCCTTAAAATTTTTAATTATTAGAATATTAGAGTAAAAAAAACTTGGTTGTTTGAAGAATAGTATGCAAGTTATTGTTTTCCGTGTGTTGATGTTGTTTTCATTTTATTCATTGGTTATTGAATTTTATGTAACTTGTATTGTCCCCTCAAGGACAATGACCTTGACTTTTATCCTGACCTTGACTTTTAACCCGACCTTGACTTTTCTCTTGAACCTGACCTTTTACTGGTTCACACTGGCGTATAGGATTATTATATACCTACACAAATACATATTTTTAAAAATATGCTATGCTGATGGGTTAAGATTATTTAAATTATTTAGATATTTATTTAACCACTTATTCTAAATACTTGATGATGGTGATGGCTGTTTGTTGACAGCTTGGGTCAATGTTCAGGCACCATAGTCTGATATGACATTATCTTATCTCATCATCGTGTCTATTGAGAACGTCCCATTGAAAGTCCCATGTGCTCAGGATTTAAACTACTGTATGACTTATTATGATATAAGATCAGGGACGGATCACTAACTGGGCTTACTTTGGTTACTCTGGTCCTTAACCAGCATGGCTTTATGAGAATTTAGCCAGTGCACTAGATTGTTTCAACAGTCAATAATAAAACTAATAATAACAATATTATCAGCCAATGAAAGTACAACCATATAAAACATTTTGAACTATAATGAAAACAGTAAGTTAAGTAAAGGCCTTTTGAATAGTCTTTAAAGCTAATAAGATATTTGTCATATTTGTCACGTATAGGATTTTACCTGTAGTAGTTTATATGTAAGCACACGAATTTGGGTTATATATTATTATCCCTTTGATGCACAAGCCAACCCCTTCTAATGCACAACATGATTCAAAATGGACATGTATTCATTTCCTATGTTACTGTATGTACTGCTGAGTATCTCTTTAATACAGGCTATATATTTCCTTCAGCAGCAGGTATTAGATGAGAACTGTAAATAATACTGGGTTGTTTAGGAGAAGCTTGGAAAGGGTTAAATAAACACACTGACGTATGGAAAAGATCTACTTACTCTATTAATACTGATTAATATTTAATAATAAAGTGGAAAAGCTCTACATACTCTATTAATACTTATAAATATTTAAGTGTTTACTGAGTAAATAAAAACTTCCTGTCGGGAAACAAGTAGATTTGTATATATAATAATATCCACAGCTGTTGCACAGCTCTGTAGTTTATGTTGATAATGGAAAAACAGTAAAATGTATGTCTTCTTTAAGACTGTTTTGACCTACGCCACACTCCAAACATACTTACTGTATGTAACTAGTTCTCTGAGAGGCTTTAGAGGAGTTTAGGTGTGTAGTTTTTCCAGGTTTTTGTCATTACTTTCCACTTTTTCTGTATTTTGATTAAATATTCAACCAATACACTCAACATCAGCACCGATTCCCAGTGATGCACTACTGATATACTCATAGTGTACACAGCATTTCTGCTTTAGCTCTGTAGCTGATGTTCTAATGTACAGCCGGAGGGAAAATGTGTTTGTATCCATAACACAAGACAACAGTCTTCACTAACCTGCGTGTGTACGTCTGTCCTGAGTGCTGTGTAGTGCTGTGTAGATAAGGAGGTAGGGTAATCCTCAGCAGCATTTATAAAACATCTTGTCAGATAAGAGTGTAGATAAGGATGGATATTAAAGGGCCCATATACAAATTCTTTCTTGCAGTGTTTTCATTGTGTATTTACTTGTAATATGTGGTTTAATGTGCTACAGACAGTCATGATTCATTTCCCAATCTCTCCTGATCCTCTAGAAAGGACAGCTGGCGTTATAAATTGGAGAGCGTTGTTTTTCTGTATACGGACTGTAAGAACTATAAGATTTACAGTATTGTTACCATCAAAAAGTGCTATTTGACATAATATTAAAATTATTAATATGAAAATTAATATGAAATTATTAAAATAGTAACAAATTTAAGCTTGCTTTGAAAAGATTACAAAACTCACACGTTTCTAATAATGTATATGTTTGTGTTTCCATTACTGGAGCTAGAAATTCCCAACACAGCATCACATACTTCTTCTAACATCTCATACATCACATAGTTCCTTCAGCCCCCTGATTGGCCACACTCTCATTTTCAGGATGGAAAGTTCTAGTAATTTCATAAAATTTCATTATGTTTTACAATAAAACCCAGAAACAGCCGTATGTCAGTCACACACATCATTTGATTACTTTTCTGGTCCATGTATGCAAAACCCCAGCAGCCCTGCTATGTCCGGTCCCCTCGTACCAAAATGATACACCGCCCTAATAGTATCTGCTCTGTGGTGGTCCTGTGGGGGTCCTGATCATTAAAGAACAGAGTAATAAAGTATACAGAGAATCAGATGAACTACAGTCTGTAAGTGGAGCTCATAACTTCTGACCAGTTTGTGAAATATTTCAGCATAACTAGGTGTTTAAAATAACTTCTCTCAAGTGGTCACATGAGGACATTATTACATATAAAAAGCTATTATTTCCAGACAGGAAGTTTTTATTTACTCAGTAAACACTTTATTATTAAATATTAAACAGTATTAATAGAGTAAGTAGAGCTTTTACACTTTATTATTAAATATTAATCAGTATTAATAGAGTAAGTAGTGCTTTTACACTTTATTATTAAATATTAATCAGTATTAATAGAGTAAGTTGTGCTTTTACACTTTATTATTAAATATCAATCTGTATTAATAGAGTAAGTAGTACTTTTACACTTTATTATTAAATATTAATCAGTATTAATAGAGTAAGTAGTGATTTTACACTTTATTATTAAATATTAAACAGTATTCATAGAATAAGTGGAGCTTTTACACTTTATTATTAAATATTAATCAGTATTAATAGAGTAAGTAGTGCTTTTACACTTTATTATTAAATATTAATCAGTATTAATAGAGTATGTAGTGCTTTTACACTTTATTATTAAATATCAATCTGTATGAATAGAGTAAGTAGTGCTTTTACACTTTATTATTAAATATTAAACAGTATTAATAGAGTAAGTAGTGCTTTTACACTTTATTATTAAATATTAAACAGTATTAATAGAGTAAGTAGAGCCTTTACACTTTATTATTAAATATTAATCAGTATTAATAGAGTAAGTAGTGCTTTTACACTTTATTATTAAATATTAATCAGTATTAATAGAGTAAGTAGTGCTTTTACACTTTATTATTAAATATTAAACAGTATTAATAGAGTAAGTAGAGCTTTTACACTTTATTATTAAATATTAATCAGTATTCATAGAGTAAATCGAGCTTTTACACTTTATTATTAAATATTAATCAGTATTAATAGAGTAAGTAGAGCTTTTACACTTTATTATTAAGTATTAAACAGTATTAATAGAGTAAGTAGTGCTTTTACACTTTATTATTAAATATTATTCAGTATTAATAGAGTAAGTAGTGCTTTTACAATTTATTATTAAATATTAAACAGTATTAATAGAGTAAGTAGAGCTTTTACACTTTATTATTAAATATTAATCAGTATTAATAGAGTAAGTAGTGCTTTTACACTTTATTATTAAATATTAATCAGTATTAATAGAGTAAGTAGTGCTTTTACACTTTATTAATAAATATCAATCTGTAGTAATAGACTAAGTAGTGCTTTTACACTTTATTATTAAATATTAAACAGTATTAATAGAGTAAGTAGTGCTTTTACACTTTATTATTAAATATTAAACAGTATTAATAGAGTAAGTAGTGCTTTTACACTTTATTATTAAATATTAATCAGTATTAATAGAGTAAGTAGTGTTTTCCATATGTCAGTGTGTTTATTTAACGCTTTCCAAGCTTCTCCTAAACAACCCAGTATTATTATCAGTTCTCATCTAATACCTGCTTTGACTGCTCAGTACTTCATTAAGATAAATCAAGATTTACTGCTGAAGGAACTGAATACATTCATACAATGTCTGGGGCGTCCAGGAGAAATCTGGAACCTAACTTTGTTCTTCAAACTGGAGCTCAAGATAAGATTTACTTCTTTCACAATACCACTTGATGGCAAGCGAGTGTAAAAAATGATTATAATAAGCTGTTTCACATTAATAGTAGGATTTTGGAGATTTGAAAATGTCAGATGTGTCCAGAATGAGAAACAGAGCTGCAGAATATTTTATCATTATTAGTATAACAATAAATAATAAAAATCTATTTCCAGAATCCATCATATTTAAAACTTAAAAGATGGACAATTTGACCAGATATAGTCACATGAATAGATAATTATAGATTGTTTTTCTTCTTGTTTACAGAATTCTTAAAAATGTGAATGAAATATGAAAAAAGCCCTTTTGGTAAATAGTTTGTTGTATTTATATACAACATATAATCCACATGGTATAAGATTTTAATGTACATAATATAAAAAATATATAAAGTCATCCCAAGAACATGATGAGCGCACTCACTTTCTGTATTGCTTTAATGCAGTTATTTGTATTGTTTAATAAGCAGAACAGATTAATTACATGTCTGATTTTTTCACACACACACACACACACACACACACACACACACACACACACACACACTACCATTTCCAAAAATGGTTTTGTATACGTCATATATTGTCGCTGTCCAAATATTTTTGGGGGGGCGATTTTTAGTTTTCTGCTTAATTTAAACTCTACAGTGTTTGTTTACAATGTGTCACAAGTTCATGATGACTGGAGCAATAGATATACTCTAAAACTCCATTAAACTAAATATCTTTTCATTGACTTACATTGAGACTGAGCTGTGTTTTTGAGCTCTGCTGTAAAGTTAGATACTTGTTTTTCTTTGGACAGCATTGATATGCAAGTCATGTGGATCTGATGTTTAGGTTTTCAGGCTTTATTACTTTCTGATAGTTGGTGCTACTGAAGAATGCAGAGTTTGATTATACATGGGCAAATAAATGATGTGTAGTTGAGCTTTAATTGTATGTCAGTATTAAAGCTGTGGAGTTTATGGTGGCAGTATTTTGGAGGTACTATTAAAGAGTGTTCCATCTCCAGCGCTCATCTCAAACCCTCAGCACACCCACAAAGTTCACTTGGTTCTTTAAGGTGACTGCAAGGTCCATCATCTGTTCCTGCACAGAATCCAGTTCCAGGCTCATGTGTGGTTGGTGTGGTTGGGACTCCAGGCTTGGTTGACAATGGATACAGTTCTAGAAGGAACACCAGGGCATTAAAACATGATTATAATAATCTTTTATCTGAATTCGCCAACGAATGCTCAGGTTCTTACAATTATTTAGAAGTTTGCGTAGGTGGCCCATCAGAGGATGGTTCCCCTGCCCACAGAACTGGCCAGCAAAATCATCTAGATCCAGAGCCCAAACAAAAGCCCCTCCAAACTTCTGGTCTTTCAGGTATTGGACCTGCGAAAGAGAGAGTCATTAAAGTTACAGGTGTTTATATAAAATATTTAATTATACTGTGTATATTTGTTTTTCTTAATAGTCACCTTGATCTCAAAGCTCTCTTTGGTGTCAAAGCCGACCCATTCGTCCGCCTTGGTGGCGTATGGTACTCTCTGATCTTCAATCCACTGGACTTTGGTTTCTTCAAGGAAGCTGCAGATCTGAGAAAGCAGTAATGAAGGAGAAACATTAAACTTTGAATGTAATCTAGAACGTCTGAGGCATAACAGCGTCCTAATACGGGATATTCAGGTTCTAGGTGAACAGACTCTTATACTCCCACAGCAGAGTTATCAGCCAGTTCCCACAGCAACCGAACATCACTGTGCCAAGGTTCTCCTTGTGGAAGCAACCCAGTATTATTATCATTTCTCATCTAATACCTGCTTTGACTGCTCAGTACTTCATTAAGCTAAATCAAGATTTGCTGCTGAAGGAACTGAACACATTCATACAATGTCTGGGGCGTCCAGGAGAAATCTGGAACCTAACTTTGTTCTTCAAACTGGATCAAGATCTGATCTACTTCTCTCACAATAACAGATTCATGTTACCATCTTTGACTGTTACCAGCATAAAGTAGACTCTAAATCCCAGAATACCGAGGGGTAGTCAGTGCCAACCAGGTGCACCTGTAGGAACCGGCATTTAAAGCTGTGGCTAACAGCTCTCTCCTGTCATACCTTGGTTGAGGTTGACCAGTCCAGTAAACTTGGTTTATATAAAAAGAACATAAGGAAACGAAAGGATTGAATATGGTGGCTCCCTATCTCTCATTTTGAGAGATGTCTTGCTTCCTTAGTAGGCTTTTTGTCTTCCTTGGTGTCACACCATCTCTCCACATTTGAGAGGTGCATAATTCCGCTTCTGTTTACATTCAAAATTTCATGATGAACGGACCAATAGAAATGCTCCAAAATACCATGATAATATTTCTGGTTTCATTAACATACAATAGAAGTAAGGAAAGTTTTGGCCTCTCCTGTAAAGATGCCATTTTTGAGATACTTGTTTTTCATTGGACAGCGACAATATGTAACTTGCAGGTATTATGCTACATACACTTTGTGGTAACTTCTCAATGCTGTCCAGAAAAAAGAAATTTAAATTTTACAGAAAATGCCAAAATATATGTTAATGTAAAGACATTCCAGTCCATTTATGAGCATTTCTATTGGTCCATACGTTTGGTATGGCTCCATCTATGATGCATAATATTAAGGAACCTGCTGCCTTCTAGACTATGTCTTTTTCAGAGATGTCCCTGCTGATACCAGGTCAGATTCTGCATGTTACAACACTATGTAATGTGAGAGCACGGGTACTAAACCAGCCAGACCTGTCTCTCACTGCAAAACACACAAACAAAGGTTTACTTGGTTTCAGCTGCAGACATAAAATCAATGAACAGCGCAAAATTCCGTTTTCATTCCTAAAGCAGTTATTATAAGTTGGTAACATGAATAAGGCGGGAAGATTATGGGACAAAGTAATGAACATGCTCACATCACAGCATTTTCTAGGTGCCAAATATGGCAAAAAAAACAATTAAGTTTATAATATAACGTTTTAATGGGGTTTGTTAAAAACTATATTCTATTTCCTCAAATATTTTTCAAATAATTAAACAAAAGTATGAAAGTATGTTAGTTTGTGCGTCACTCTGAAATTTTTACCTCATAGTAGGCCCAGAATCCAGCTTCGCCTGTGTAGGGTCCAGCAGAGGCCGGTCCACTAACTGGAGCTCCGACTCCATTGGCCGAGGTGGTGAGGTGGAAGGTACGGCCATAAGTTGCAAAGCCCATCCTCAGTTTCTCCACAGGGGTGCCGTTGTCCCTCCAGTACCTCATAGCAAAGTCCTAGAACATGTAAGAAGGAAGTGATGCACATTGTTCTTGTTCTTCGTCTATCTCGGAGTTAAAAAAAAGAAATATTTAATAAATTCTCATTTATGTTTCTTACCACGTTGAGATACACATCATAATCCTGATCATGAGCTCCTTGGTACAGGGGGCTGTTGTGTCCTGTGTATCTGTTCCAAATTCCATGGAAGTCGTAAGTCATCACGTTGATGAAATCCAGATATCTGCAGATAAAGTTGGACCATATGAGTCAGCTTAATAAAAAATACAGAATTAAATATACTTACAGTTAGTTTCATTAAGTCAAATCAATTTAAGTAGAACTGAAGTAAACTTTTATATGTACTATTTCAATGCTTTCAATATTTGGGACTAAAGTGGCCACATTTAAGTTTATAAAAATATATTTTAGTTGTTAAAGAAGTAAATTTTAAGTACACAACTTTTATAATAATACTGTTTGTAACTTTTATTTTTTAACATTAAAAAAAATACAACTAGAAATCAATTTATGTTTTTTTTACTTAAAATATAAATTAATTTCTTTTATTAGTAGACTAAATCAAAATGTCCAAATAAGTATTATACTAGCTACCTTTATGTATAGAACAAGAATACTAAATTAAAGTTAATTAAAAGTTAATAAAAATTAAAAATAAAGAAAACTAAATATCTAAGTATACTATATTAGTATTATACTAAAGTTACTCAATTAGAAAACTAAGTACAAGTAAAGATCAAATATACTTAGACTTGTATATACTTGTCAAAATACTTGTCAAAATACTTGTTAAAATAAGTTTGAATAAACTTTTGAAACATCATTAAAACATCTGTGAACCTCAACTATTTAAAATTTGATGGCCACGTTTAATCTGTATGTGTAATTTTTGTGAATATAGTGAATATGGAAATATTCACACACTTGGCAATCTCACTGATTTCATATCCATCATCAATGTTGACTTTCCCAGCAGGCACTGCTGCACTAAGTATGAGCATCCGTCGCCCAGTAGATGTGGCCTCAGCAGCGAAGGCCTCTTTGAGTTCCTGTAGAATGAACAGTCAGCGTTTATCTAAGAGTGAAAATGTGAAGAGTGAGGTTTCCGGTGAAGAAGTGAGAATCCTACCTTGCACAGCAGTGTGAATCTCTGCTTATCTTCTGGAGGGCTTCCTCTGGCACCAGGATATTCCCAGTCCAGGTCCAGACCATCGAATCCATGTGCTCTCAGGAATGTGATGGAGGACCGGATGAAGGTTTGCCGGTTGGCTGGAGTGGAGACCATGATGGAGAACCTAATGTTAGAATATAAAAAAAATAAAAACATTCAGCATCTTCTGTCTAACTTTTATTTTGGTGGGTGTATAAAACAAATTGTATGAACTCACTGAGTTGAACCAAATTCCCATCCGCCCACGGCTAGAAGGGTCTTCAAAGCTGGATTCCTACAGGAGGAAGACACTCATCTGTGAGCTCAGTGCTGCTGGGGCTGAGAACATTTTAGGTTTATTTTTAAGATATTTTTAAATTTGTTTGAGAAATAATACGTACGTGTTCTTCAGGTCATTAATAGACTCGTAGAATTTCTCATCGCTCCATTCGACAGTGACAAGCTCATTTTCCTCATTGATGGCGGCGAAAGCATAGAACAGGTGGGTACAGAGGAAGGGATCCACGTTAGAGGGCAAATACACTGCCTTGCCCGGCCTGTACTGGGACCAGTTGGTGAAATAGCACCCCAGGTCTTCAGCAGAGCCTGTAAACGAGCAAAGTCCAGTTTGAGTCGTTCTGTTAATCAACCGAAACTGTAATTAACTTCAAAGTTGTTTGACTTACCAAAACGGCACAGCACCAGGCATAAGCCTAAGAGAGACACATATCAGTGTATTAGCATACAAGGATATTTAATTAATTCCATTAATTAATTAATTAATTAATTCTAAATCTAGAAAATACATGTAAAAGTAATTTACCTGCGAGGATCGTGAGTCTGGTCATCGTAGCGTCAGCTTCTAGAATTAATAAATCTGTATTACATTAATCATATTAATGCCTGAGTTAAGCTTAGTTATTTGAAACATCTGAAAAAGAAACAGTACATAAATATACAGTATATAGAAAATACTAGAAGTATGAATGCAGTTTATATACCGTCACTGTTTAAAATAGCTACTTTACAGGAAAGGACAAAAACTGTCTTTACTTTTAATGCAAGTCAATAGAACCAGAATTATTATTACGTTAACTTGGAACATTTCTGTTGATCCATTAATCATGAAATTCTCACACAATGTAATGGGCAGATGCTGCATTCACATGATGCAGAAAAACAAAAATTGAGATGCATGTTTTCTTTTAAACAGCGATGATGCATGTACACGTGTGTGAATGTGTGGTATAAGGTGTGGTTTATAAAAGGTATTCAAAGCTGCACTTGCTAAATTTGTTGGTTGAAGTACTATTTGAACTACAGTATAAATAAATGGGTAGTACTGCAGTGCATCAGTACATGCAGTATATATATATATATATATATATATATATATATATATATATATATATATATATATATATATATATATATATATATATATTTTCCCAGTGTAATAACACTTATATTTATAAATTACATGCTTCAGTCCACGTAATCATAACTGTTATAAATTCACCCAGAATAAAAAATATGTTTCATATTACGTCTACAGTCGAAACATTAATAAATATGTACTTTCAATATAAAAGTGTTGCTGTACAGAGATTAATGTACCTCCATTTTTTGCCAATTGTCATTTTTCTATATCATATAAACACGACAGCTGATCTTTATATCCTGCAAAGGTTTCATGATGAATGGACCAATAGAACTGCTCCAAAATCACTTCTAATAAAAGCTGAACTTTTCTTTGAACAGCATAAATATATATAAATAATTTTTTCTTTCACAAGACTTAACAAAGTCCATAGCTTACCTTTAGTATCTCAGCTGAAGACCAATAGTTAACACTTCTCTTGCTCTTCTATCTCTCCGAGGGTTAAACGAACTGAGCAGATAAGGAACGCAGGACGATGAATTATAACACAGGGGGATGAAAGACCATTGTCTGATAAGATATCTGTCGGAAAATATTAACCCACTACTAATTGACCAAATAACTTCAGGCTGACCGAACGCCAGGGCTGGTTAACAGTCAGTCGCTTTTTAAAACCAGTAAACTCTGTAACTGGTAAGTCTGGTAGGAAGAACTCGTTATTACTCGTTATTAATAACACACAGACAAACACACTTGAAAGGATTTCTACTTGAACTCCCTGATTACTGTATTTAGACACATGGGCGTATGACTGTTAGTTTTTAATATACAGTTTTTTGATCTATGAAGACAGCTGTATTAATTTTTAATGGCTTTTTCTCGAGTTCTTTGATCCTATTCAATACTAGCTGAGTCGTTTTAGATGCATATGAGAAAGAAACCCTGAAATACACAAAAGTATTGGGACACATCATTGAATTAAGGTGTTTCATTCCGTCTCATTGCTGCAGATGTACATAATCAAGCAGCTAACCATGCAGTCTGTCTTTTTAAATCAATCAATCAATCAACCTTTATTTTCACTCAGTAATACATTGAGGGTAACCCTTATTTTCAATGCAACCAAGCATTCACAACTTAAAGTTACTAAAAATAAATTAAAATTAGAAACTAAGAATTAAATGATAAAAATATTAGAAAAACAGGCAAACAATATGAGTTAATTCTGAATAAATAAATAATTCAAAATAATAATAAGGATAAGTGGACAAGCTATAATATAAAAATATAAAACAATGAAATAAAGAGATCATAATTAGACAATAGATAATAGAAGAAGAAATTAAGTCAATTAAATACACCAAAAAAATGAAGAAAGTAAATGATGAAAATAAAATAAAATGTAAAACCGATTGGATAGTTAAAAAGACAGAAATAATAAGAAAAAAATAGAACAGAAAATAAAAAAAATAAAAAGTGTAAGAAAAACTCAATTAAAAAAGGTACAGGCTGTCTGAAGGTGGTTAGAAACAAAAAGTTTAAAATGATTGAGTGACATCAGCTGTGCTGTAGCTAAAAGCAGATTTTCCCAGCTCAGTAGAAACTCTAGGAACCTGGCAGGTAATCCAATCAGCAGAGCTGATGTTTTAAAGAAAACAAGGAAGAGCGAGTTATAAATGAATGGCCGGAGAGCGAGTTATAAATGAATATTTATTATTATTATTATTTAATATACACATTAGTGAAAGAGTTTTTCTATGCTATACAGGAGATAGAATACTGATATATGTATTAGAGAAAAAACAGATAGAAGATGTGAAGAGATCAGTCTGTAGGTGCAGGTGTAGATGTTCTAGACTGAAGTACCAGTAAAGTAAAGAGTGAGTCTGTAGTGAGGTGTGTATGTGGTGTGGTGCAGTCATTATAATGATGATTATGGAATGAGATGTAGTGACCAGTCCAGTAAAAACACCCATACATACATACACACTCACACACACACACACTAGTGAACACACACACACTAGGGGCAGTAAGATACCCACATACACACACTGGGGGGAAGTGAATCTCCACCAGAAATCCATCTTTCATCTCAGTCTTTCATTAAAGTAATGGCCATTGAATTAAATAAACAGTACCAATATCTAGGAACACAAATCAGAGCTGCCAACAGTGAGGAAGTAGTGGGAGAAGATCTGGAGTGACGGAGTTGAGCCACTTCTATCTACCTGTTCAGTATAAATCCGTCCATTTACATTAAATCAGACTCACAATCACAAACACCTTCCACAGAGAACCTACACACCATGTTTCAGAAGAACAGCAGCCTTTAGCTGAGCTTCATACACACAGCTGTAACGTTTGAGTTCCACTCGGAGGTCTAAGCGTTAGATCCACTTACGGGTTTTATTAGAAACAATGAAACGACACTCGAGCACAGTAACACATGCACAAACACCATGTCCATACAAACACAATAACCCACCCCGACGGGACAGAGACAGGAGACACTCGAGACACTCAACACTGGACACCTGGTGAACATAACACGGCACAGGTGGGGGGCGGAGACACGGAGCACATGACGCAAATGTAAACAGAACCACGTGGACTTGACAGGACAACGTAAACAACAGCACTTGGGGTTGATGTACAGGAGAACCAAAACAATGACAGACAGGCTCGGAACAGGGCAGGACGTGACAGCGGCGTGCTCGAGATTCCCAACTGGAATTCCAACTTTAGGGAGCGTTCCATTCCAAACTTCCTAGTCGTCAGAACTGTCAGAGTTCTGAGTCTCAGTATTTGAATACGTAGGTAAGCTGCTGAACTCGGTGGTCTGTAACGTAACGTCTCCTCTTCAGGTTGGAGATTTGGAGTTGCTCAGTGTACGTGTACTACAAATATGAAATCTTTTGTTTCCTGTGCAGTAAATTTGTTACATTTCAAACTTCTTAGTTCATTCTGTGTGTGTGTTGTATTCTGTGTGTGTGTTGTATTCTGTGTGTGTGTTGTATTCTGTGTGTTTCTGACTACATGTCAAGTTTCCCACTGTGACAATAAAATGAGTGGACTTGGATTACCTTGTACCCCATGGGATAAGATTATGAGCCTGGAACCAAACTGAACCACTCAACTAGTTTTTATCAAGTGCCCTGAATATACAGTATATACAGTATGGTGAATATACAGTATGGTGAATATACAGTATGGTGAATATACAGTATGGTGAATATACAGTATGGTGAATATACAGTATGGTGATGTTTTGATCTAAAATGATAGACTAATACAAAAGTGTTCGCTCACCCATCCACATCATTAAATTCAGGTGTTCCAATCACTTTCATGGCCACAGGTGTATAAAACCAGCACCTAGTCCTGCAGACTGCTTCTACACACATTAGTAAAAAGTGGGTCTCTCTCAGGAGCTCAGTGAACTCCAGCGTGGTACCGTGATAGGACGCCACCTGAGCAACAAGTCCAGTGGTGAAGTTTCCTCACTACTAAATATTCCACAGTGGACTGTCAGTGGTGTTAGAACAAAGTGGAAGTGATTGAGAACGACAGAAACTCAGACACCAAGTGGTAGAACACGTACAATGACAGAGCGGGTCAGCGGATGCTGAGGAGCATAGAGCACAGAGCTCACCAACTTTCTACAGAGTCCATCACTACAGACCTCCAAACTTCATGTGGTCTCCAGATCAGCTCAAGAACAGAGCATAGAGAGCTTCATGGAATGGGTCTTCATGGCCGAGCAGCTGCATCTAAGCCTTACATCACCAAAAACAACGCAGAGCGTCGGATGCAGTGGAGTAAAGCCCCCCGCCACTGGACTCTAGAGCAGTGGAGATGAGTTCTCTGGAGAGACCAATCACGATGGAGGAGTCTGGGTTTGGCGGTTGCCAGGAGGTGGAGGGGCATTATGGTGTGGGGTTGTTTATCAGGAGGTCTGCTCGGACCCTCAGTTCCAGTGCAAGGACGATTTCATGTTCCTGACTTTGTGGGGACAGTTTGGGGACGGCCCCTTCCTGTTCCAACATGACTGCCCACCAGTGCACAGAGCACCTCCATAAAGACATGGAGGAGTGAGTTTGGTGTGGAGGAACTTGACTGGCCTGCACAGAGTCCTGACCTCAACCTGATAGAACACCTTTGGGATAAATTAGAGCGGAGACTGTGAGCCAGACCTTCTCGTCCAACATCAGTGTCTGTCCTCACTAATGGTCTTCTGGAATAAACACTCTCCTAAACCGTGTGGAGAGACTTCCCAGAAGAGCTGAAGGTGTTATAGCTGCAAAGGGACGTCATATTAAACCCTATAGATTAAAAATGGGACGTCACTCAAATTCATAAACGTGTGAAGGCAGATGAATACTTTTGGCAACTTAGTGTATATATAAAGTTGATGGATTTCTGATAAGCATGCGTGCTCATGCATACCACTTGCTCAGGCTAATACTGGAGGCTCTTGTTAGTCTGCAACACCAGCGGTCACACCTCCCGATTGATTTTGTAATGGACGTCTTGTAATGCCTTCCTAGAGATCAATCATCCAGGTTCCATGATGGGGTCCCCACACTTTGCTTCAGAAGTCTGAGGCCCCAGAGCTGATAGTTTAAAAAGTCTTTATCTGATCAATAAGCTCAGTTACACTGAGGTATTTAAACACTCCAGCAGCAGCACTGCTGTGTCTCATCCACTCACACCAGCACAACACACACTACTAACACACCCCCACCACGTCAGTGTCACTGCAGTGCTGAGAATGACCCACCTGTTTAATAGTACCCGCTCTGTGGTGGTCCTGTGGGGGTCCTGATCATTAAAAAACATGGTGAAAGTGAGTAAACCATGTATGCAGCGAATCAGATGTAATCGTTATGGTCACACAACAATGTGTGTAGTTTGCTTAGCTGCCTGTACAAAACCTATATATACATATATGAGGCTAGACAGGCAGTAAAGCAGCCTCGATTCTGATTGGCTAATCTCTGCCCTCTGTGAAAGCAGTAAAGCCTGAAACAATATCACGTTGACGTCAGTGAACTAGTTCTCAACTGGGTTCAGGTTCTCATCAGAAGGTTGTGTGTACCCAATAGTACCCAAGAGTCGGTTTTATCACAGTCACCATATTTATAACACGTTGTCGTCTACAGAGACCTTTGATATTAGCAATATTAACGTTCAAAGGGCTTTGCTGAAGACTATCTTGATTATGTAAGACGTGGTGTGTATTGTGGACGTATTTATGGTTTTATGTAACGGCAGTATCATGATTAACATCTTAGCCTCGCATTGCTGGACATAGATGGACATTTATACGTACAGGCATAACTGAGACTCTTCTGTAAACATTTGTAAATTATTATTAGTATTATTATTAGATTGCTCACTACAGGTGGCACCTGTCCAACATCAGGTGCTGATACTGAGCTGACATCAGCAGAAAATGCTGGATGGGACACCTGAGAGACAAATAATGAATCCAACTGTAACAAATCCAGCCTAAAATATAGTCACGCTTTTTGTGATGATGTAATATTAGTTGTAAACACTATCAGTCAAAAGTTTGGACACACCTCCCCAGGTTCTTCTTATTTGTACTATAACTATAATGAGCCCCAGACATGAGTCTCAGTGGTGCAAAGAACACCATCACTGGTGGGTTCTCTGGAGTGACCAATCATGCTTCTCCAACTGGCAATCCGATGGACGAGTCTGGGTTTGACGATTTCATGCTCCCAGCTTTGTGGAAACGGTTTAGGGGCCACCAGTGCACAGAGCAGCTCCATAAAGACATGGAGGAGCGAGTTTGGTGTGGAAGAACTTGACTGGTCTGCACATCTCAACCTGATAGAACACCTTTGGGATGAATTAGAGCGGAGACTGTGAGCCAGACCTTCTCGTCCAACATCAGTGTCTGACCTCACTAATGGTCTTCTGGAAGAACGGTCAAACATTCCCATAAACACTCTCCTAAACCGTGTGGAGAGACTTCCCAGAAGAGCTGAAGCTGTTATAGCTGCAAAGGTTGGGCTGACAACATATTAAACCCTATGGATTAAGAATGGGATGAAGTATGTATGTATGAATCTGAAGGCAGATGAGTGAATACTTTCGGTAATATAGTGAATATTCAGTTAGTACTGTTGACGAGTGCTCTAGACTTTGTCTAACTGTTTGAGTTCTTTCAGAAGTCTTTCAGTTTCAGTTTATTCTGGTCACTCTGTTTTTTTTCTTTATGGAATTCTTTGATGTTACCTAATTTAGGGGCATAAACTTGCCAAGCGTGGTCGCACTGAAATCTCATAGAAGGTCTTTACAATATTGGTATACAAACATATACAGAGTTTCACAGACCTAAAGTAAAAAAAGTCTTTGATGTGTGTTGTTATGGCAGGTTCTGGGTGCACAGAGAGGGACATATTTATGGATTTAAATTTAAATGTTTAATTTTCTTTTTCATTAAATTGTTTCTGCACATCCTTCATAACCTGTGCTGTTATCTGATATCTGAAGTACACTGCTCTAACTTTCTCTGTGATATTGGTACCCTATAATTACTTGCCAAGAGGCCTAAAAAAGGTGAATAATTCAGGTCTATGTTTCATTGCTTTGAAGAAATGTGTAATACAATCTGAGGTTCTGACACCAACAACGTCAACACATACGTCACTGCTCCACAAACACGAGTTAAACTCTGACACGTGAAGAAGAAACCAGATACAAACAGATCTGTGGGCCTGAGCTCCGTAGACGAACACAATGAACCGCATTCTGAATGTATTACAGCAGCAGCTCTGTTGGTAAATAAACAAATAGGATATACAAGAGGTACACAGGTACACAGGTAGGTGAAGGTAGTGTTACAGTTTACCTGTACACAGGTAGGTGAAGGTAGTGTTATAGTTTACCTGTACACAGGTAGGTGAAGGTAGTGTTACAGTTTACCTGTACACAGGTAGGTGAAGGTAGTGTTACAGTTTACCTGTACACAGGTAGGTGAAGGTAGTGTTACAGTTTACCTGTACACAGGTAGGTGAAGGTAGTGTTACAGTTTACCTGTACACAGGTAGGTGAAGGTAGTGTTACAGTTTACTTGTACACAGGTAGGTGAAGGTAGTGTTACAGTTTACCTGTACACAGGTAGGTGAAGGTAGTGTTACAGTTTACCTGTACACAGGTAGGTGAAGGTAGTGTTACAGTTTACCTGTACACAGGTAGGTGAAGGTAGTGTTACAGTTTACCTGTACACAGGAAGGTGAAGGTAGTGTTACAGTTTACCTGTACACAGGTAGGTGAAGTTAGTGTTACAGTTTACCTGTACACAGGAAGGTGAAGGTAGTGTTACAGTTTACCTGTACACAGGAAGGTGAAGGTAGTGTTACAATTTACCTGTACACAGGTAGATGAAGGTAGTGTTACAGTTTACCTGTACACAGGTAGGTGAAGGTAGTGTTACAGTTTACCTGTACATAGGGAAGGTGAAGGTAGTGTTACAGTTTACCTGTACACAGGTAGGTGAAGGTAGTGTTACAGTTTACCTGTACACAGGAAGGTGAAGGTAGTGTTACAGTTTACCTGTACACAGGTAGGTGAAGGTAGTGTTACAGTTTACCTGTACACAGGAAGGTGAAGGTAGTGTTACAGTTTACCTGTACACAGGAAGGTGAAGGTAGTGTTACAGTTTACCTGTACATAGGGAAGGTGAAGGTAGTGTTAGGACTGTTGGTACAGTGTAAGGTGGTTACTCAGGTGGGGAGTAGAACCCAGTGTACAGTATAGAGGACAGCAGTGTAACTCACTATACTATATTAATCTTCACCTTGAAATTTGTTGCAGGCGTCAAATTAAAAATGGACACGTTTTTCAACAAACAATAACATTAATATATTGTATTTGTACTATTTCCATTTAAATGTAGGGTTTAAGTGATTTGCACATCACTGTGTTCTGTTTTTATTCACATTTCACACAGCTTATTCAGAAGCAGTGTTGTATTATGTAGTTTTGAAATGTCAAAATACAAACCATGTCTGTCCCATAATCACGCTTATGTCCACCGTCCACTGAGAACTTAAAGCGTTTAGAAAGCTCAGCGTCTCAGACAGGAAGTGATCCAGTAGAGCAGAACAGAACAAACACTGATCAGTCCATGCAGAGCCACTGCAGAGTCATACATGCTGTTAGAACTGAAAGACCCGTCCAGATATTAATGGTTATGGGTTTAGAATGTGATTATTAAGTTCCTGTAGGTGTAATTAGTACTAATACTTCATACAGTGCAGTGTTTCTCAGCCTCGGCCTTCCAGACCCACTGCCTCACATTTTAGTGTTTTTCAGCTTCAACACCTATTTTAACTGGTGATGGACTGGTGATGAGGTGATTGGACTGGTAATGGACTGGTAATGAGGTGATTGGACTGGTAATGGACTGGTAATGAGGTGATTGGACTGGTAATGAGGTGATTGGACTGGTAATGGACTGGTAATGAGGTTATTAGTGATTAGAACTTATGATCCAAATTCATATCCAAGTTATTTTTTGTTATAATACAAACTTTAAAAATGTTAATGTTATATTAATGTTAGTTTAATGTTCTACTAATCAACTGCATCAACTGTGTTAAATACTGAAATGACGTTACATCTGGTGACCTGTCTAGGACTCGACTTGAGACTTACTTATTACTTGCAACTTAGTGACTTGGTTCCATGTCTGGTAATAACAATGGACCCTCACCAACAAACATGGTGCTTAACATGGGTTTAATATAAAGACATAGTGGACTATGAGTGTGGTCAGTCATGTTTACCTACAGTAAACATATGTCTGGAATAATCAAGCGTAATGCATTTTATTTAACAAACTTTGTATTTAAAGGCCTGTCAATCATGTGTGCAGTGCTAGTGTTCTTGGTATACATGCCAAATGACAAGAATAAAAAAATGCAATGAAACAAAAATATATTTTATTCTTTATTGAAAAACACAGACAAACAGATCTACTATACTAACATTCCAAACAACCTAAACACAAATCAGGTAATTATTCTTTCAATAAGAAAATAATGTGTACTGTTTCTCCACAGATTGCACAACAAACGCAATTAGCTCAAAACATAGCTTTTCTACCAGAAACCGAATTCTTTGTGCAGCAGATGGAGCTTAGTGTGAAGGCCAGGCACAGCAGTTACAGGTGGCATTGAACACGGTGCCGGTTCCACAGTTCCTTTCATAAGTTTCTCCGGCTGCACAGTCATAAAATCGGTTGGAGTCATCAGGATGGGGGTAAATCCCATCGGGCTTTCCGTTGCAGAAGCCTGGTCCGGGCTTGTGTGTGGTAGTCGTGGTTGTGGTTGTTGTTGGTGTAGTTGTGACACCGGGTGGGAGGGTAGTGGTGGGCGGCAGTGGAGGAAATTCTGAAAATTGAACAGTATGCGATGAGAGAAGTGAGGAGAGTGCTTCTGTGTGCACAATATAATATAAACACAATATAAATAAATATATGATGAATTTACCAATATCCAGCAGGTTGTGCAGATGAGCCATCAGAGGATGGTTCCCCTCCCCACAGAACTGGCCAGCAAAGTCATCTAAATCCAGAGCCCAAACAAAAGCCCCTCCAAACTTGTTGTCTTTCAGATAGCGTACCTGTGATATATATCAAGTTTTAGTCACTTCAGAACATTATTATGTATAAAAAGCTATTTTTCTAGATAATAAACTTAAATTTACTCAGTAAACACTTTATTATTAAATATTAAACAGTATTAATAGAGTAAGTAGTGCTTTTACACTTTATTATTAAATATTAATCAGTATTAATAGAGTAAGTAGTACTTTTACACTTTATTATTAAATATTAATCAGTATTAATAGAGTAAGTAGTACTTTTACACTTTATTATTAAATATTAATCAGTATTAATAGAGTAAGTAGTACTTTTACACTTTATTATTAAATATTAATCAGTATTAATAGAGTAAGTAGAGCTTTTACACTTTATTATTAAATATTAGTCAGTATTAATAGAGTAAGTAGTACTTTTACACTTTATTATTAAATATTAAACAGTATTAATAGAGTAAGTAGTACTTTTACACTTTATTATTGAATATTAAACAGTATTAATAGAGTAAGTAGTACTTTTACACTTTATTATTAAATATTAAACAGTATTAATAGAGTAAGTAGTACTTTTACACTTTATTATTAAATATTAAACAGTATTAATAGAGTAAGTAGTACTTTTACACTTTATTATTAAATATTAAACAGTATTAATAGAGTAAGTAGTACTTTTACACTTTATTATTAAATATTAAACAGTATTAATAGAGTAAGTAGTGCTTTTACACTTTATTATTAAATATTAATCAGTATTAATAGAGTAAGTAGTGTTTTCCATACGTCAGTGTGTTTATTTAACTCTTTCCAAGCTTCTCCTAAACAACCCAGTATTATTATCAGTTCTCATCTAATACCTGCTTTGACTGCTCAGTACTTCATTAAGCTAAATCAAGATTTGCTGCTGAAGGAACTGAACACATTCATACAATGTCTGGGGCGTCCAGGAGAAATCTGGAACCTAACTTTGTTCTTCAAACTGGATCAAGATCTGATCTACTTCTCTCATAATAACATATTCATAATACTTTGTATTGTATGTATGATTATTTACATCTGTTCTAATCAGATCTGCTGTTCTTACTGGAGAACATACATTTATTGATCAGATATAGATTTATAAACAATCGGCTTAAATAGTTTTTCAGCATTTCAGTGACTACAGTGTAGTTTTTGGTTGGTCCCCAACTCTGTGTGATGCTCTTCACTTTGAAAATAAAGACTTATAGCTTATTCCATACAGGCTCTGCCATCAGGAAAGTACCTTGGTCTCAAAGCTCTCTTTGTTGTCAAAGCCGACCCATTCACTGTTCTTGGTGGCGTATGGTACTCTCTGATCTTCAATCCACTGGATCTTTGTTCCCTGAAGGAATCCACAGATCTGAGGGACAGGAGCAGCACGTTAGTGAACGATCAGGGCGGAATATGTTTGTTCGGTTTCCTTGTTTCGCAGGTTACCTCGTAGTAGGACCAGAATCCAGCTTCTCGGGTGTACTGTCCAGCAGAGGCAGGTCCACTAGCAGGAGCTCCAACTCCAGACTCTGTTGAGGTGAGACGGAAGGTACGGCCGTATGTGGCGAATCCCATCCTGAGTTTCTCCACAGGGGTTCCGTTGTCCCTCCAGTACCTCATAGCAAAGTCCTGTTGGTGTTAACGAGGGACAGTTATCATTTCAGGTTATCAGGATGTGGTTACATACGTGTGGTTTACAGTAAACATCTAATAAAGTCTTACCGTGTTGAAGTAAATGAGCTCTCCCTCGTCAAAAGACCCCTGGTACAGGGGGCTGTTGTGTCCGGTGAATCTCTCCCAAGTTCCATGAAAGTCGTAGGTCATCACGTTGATGAAATCCAGATACCTAGAGGTAGATTGAGATTTTTATACATTGAAATGTTCCAAACTTAGCTAATTTAGTCCTTGTAGCAACTTGCTTCCTTTTTATTTGAAGTTTAATTTAAAATAATTTATTCAGTAAATATTTATAAGTATTCAAAAAAAAAACACTTAATGATTTCCACCACTTACTTGGCAACCTCAGCGATTTCATATCCGGCATCAATTGTTCCTTTTCCAGCTGATACTGCAGCAGTAACCATGAGTCTTGGCCGCCCGGTAGATCTTCCTTCTGCCTCATAAGCTTCCAGCAGTTCCTGAATGAATTGGACAGTGAGAAGAAGTGAGGAACACATCTACTCCACCTCCAAATAACCTGATTTACACAAATCTGTCACAACCTGAAGAGACCACCATTATAAGCTACCTTGCACAACAGGGTGAATCTCTGCTTGTCCTCAGGGGGGCTGCCTCTGGATCCAGGGTATTCCCAGTCCAGGTCCAGACCATCAAACCCATGAGTTCTCAGGAATGAGATGGTGGACTGGATGAACTTTTGCCGGTTGCAGGCATTGGATACCATGAAGGAGAACCTTAAGTAGAATTTCAAACATTTAACACCTAGACAGAGATTTTATGAGCGGTAGTTCACTGTCCAGCATCAAAGGGCGGAAATTTCACAAATACTTACTGGGTTGAGCCGAAATTCCAGCCACCAACAGCCAACAGGGTTTTCAGATTGGGGTTCCTGCAGAGACGAGTGGAGCATTAGCAAATATGGCGTCCCTGGTTTAATGCTAGTGTTGTGTCTAGTTACATCAATATGTATGGTTTCACCTCAATGGTTTTGATATTTGTTGAGATAACTGTGAGTCAGAATCCTAATGGGTGTTATTATTGGGCTTCATTAATCAATATATTGGTTGAGGATTGGGTAAGACTATCTCTGGTAAATTGTATGTATATAAATATATCATCCTTTAGCAGAAATCTTGATTTAGCTTAATGAAGTACTGAGCAGTCAAAGCAGGTATTAGATGAGAACTGATAATAATACTGGGTTGTTTAGGAGAAGCTTGGAAAGGGTTAAATAAACACACTGACGTATGAAAAACACTACTTACTCTATTAATACTGATTAATATTTAATAATAAAGTGTAAAAGCTCTACTTACTCTATTAATACTGATTAATATTTAATAATAAAGTGTAAAAGCTCTACTTACTCTATTAATACTGTTTAATATTTAATAATAAAGTGTAAAAGCTCTACTTACTCTATTAATACTGATTAATATTTTTAAAAAAAAGTGTAAAAGCACTACTTACTCTATTAATACTGATTAATATTTAATAATAAAGTGTTTCCTGAGTAAATAAAAGCGTTCATTCTGAAAATATTTGATTTTTATACATAATAATGTCCCCAAGTGACTGAAACTTTTGCAATGACTATTTATCTATCTATCTATCTATCTATCTATCTATATATATATATATATATATATATATATATATATATATATATATATTAGATTAGATTAGATTGGATTCAACTTTATTGTCATTGTGCAGAGTTACAGGTACAAAACCAATAAAATGCAGTTAGCATCCAACCAGAAGTGCAAAATACACTATTATTTACATAAAGTGCAAAACAGAAATGACTAAAAGTTTGAGGTTATTGTACATGTGGTGGTATATAAATAAATATATAGAATCTAGGTGTACACAGAATGTGAGACAAGGGGTATATATATATATATATATATATATATATATATATATATATATATATATATATATATATATATATATATATATATATATAGTCCAAAGAAAAACATTTATCTCTGCTTTTGACAATTTTCATTTTTCTGCATCATATGAACACAACAGCTGCCGTTTACATTGTCTAAAAAAATCATGAGGAATGGGCCAATAGAAATGCTCCAAATTTGCTTGGAAAAAAATCTGGTTCCATTGACTTATATTGAAAAGTAAAGACTGCTCCAAGCTATTTTGGAGCATTTCTATTGGCCCATTCATCATGATGTTTTCACACGATGTAAACAGCAGTTGCTGCATTTGGATGATGCGGTGATCGTCATTGGTTTATATTCTAATGGAAGATTCTGGAAAACGTTTGAGTTTCAGGTTAACTTTAATAGAGCTACGTAGCCTTGCTGCTGCGCGTACCTGTTCTTCAGGGCGTTGAAGGACTGGTAGAGGGTCTCATCGTTCCATTCATATGTGACAAGCTCGTTGGCGTGGTTAATCATGGCGAAGGCGTAAAGCAGGTGCGTGCACAGGAATGGATCCACATTGGCGGGCATGTACTTTCCAGCGCCGGGTCTGTACTGGGACCAGTTGGTGAAATAGCATTCCATTTGCTTGGAAGATGCTGCACAATGAAAACACAGGCGTATGCAAATCAGGGCAGATCGAGGAGGAAGCAAGTTAAATGAATGCTATTGTTTGTTTAATTAGGAGCTGTATATCCTCTATGACTCACCGAGGTGGCAAAGCACCAAGCACAATCCTGCGGAAGGCGGAAGTTATGTCAGTGATTACAGTACAGTAAGAATAATTATTCAAATATCAGCCACACTGGAAACATAGTACCATCAAATACCTGCTAGTAGTGTAAGCCTGGCCATGTTGATGCCACCACACTGTTTCTTTTCAGTTGGTCTCCTTCTGTCAAGTCAAGCAGAGAGATTTTCTTTACTAACTCACTCTACTGGAGCAGATACACACAAATGCCAGCCCCAGCAATGCAAACTCACCGTGGGTTCTTCGCTTGCAGGAATAACCAGATGATCCTAGGACCACTGGGTTTAAATACACGGCTGGACAGAGTCTTGTCTCATCAGATAAGGGGCGAAAAGTTTATTAGGGCATCCAGAGATACGATATCTCCTCTAAACTGTGGACCGAAATGACTCAGGGTGATTTCATATTGGCAGAGTGAACAACTCTGGCCTACCTTTGTACTTTCTGTACGACTTGGTGGACAGAGATGACTTCAAACTAGAACATCTGTATTCGATTATGGTCTAATATTGATGTGAATTAGGTTTCTATGGGTCTATATCACAGCAACAACAGAGTTACATTAGTATTGGCTGCAGTTCTGCTCATCAGCTCAGGTGATACGTCCTGGAGGGTTATGTTCTATGTTCACCTGCTGTTTGGAATAGTTCAGTTTAGAAGGTGAAAGTTCACACATGGGCGAGAATGACGCTCTGCTGGTTTATAATTGCATTTATGCACTTTGAGAAAATGAAATTAAAGCATGTGCTCTCAAATCTACAACTGTCTGTAGAGATTTGCTATCTGAGAGGAAGCGTTATTGCCCCGTACAGCTGATTATCAGACGTCTAATCAGCATTTTTGAAGTGGATCCATCTGCAACGTTGGTCTTTCTTCAGGTGAGCTAATTGGAGTTATATAAGTAGCAGAATTTCACTTTAGCCCATTTCAAACAGCACCGCAAAGAGTTTTAATAGCAAAATTCCATTTACTTGTACACTCTCAGTCAAACGTTTGGACCCAGGTTCTTCTTATGTGTACTATATTAATAGTACTAATATTAGTGAGTAAGTGTGAGGAGATCAGAACTATAGAATAGTCGGTATGGAATTATTCCTGGAGCAGAATTAAACATCTGGTGGTGTTTAAAGAATGTTTAGAGGCTCTTTTAGAAATGAGCTCATTTGCTCTGATGCAGGTTTACATACTTTGAACATTCTGACCAGCAGCTTCATGAGGAGCCACATGAGCTGCTTCTCTAACAGGACTGAAGAAGATAGTGTAGATGCTGAGATCTTGTTCTGATAAACAGGTTTAGTGGTTTTATAGCTCTTATAAAAATATACATTCTCATTTTTACATTTAAATATAATCAAATGTTTGTTTTAGTAATATTTGTGTACATGGGCTCCAACTTCACTGTTTACACTCGTCTCTTAACATATTCACATCTAAACACCTTTATAACTATAAACATATATATATATATATATATATATATATATATATATATATATATATATATATATATATATATATATATATATATATATATATATTCAGTTAGGTGTACATATCCACTCTACCAACCAAAACTATCCAGACAGCAGTGTCCTGTGGGCGGTGTCCTGTGTCCCCACAAACTGTGCAGCAGCAGATGAGCTACTGTCTTTGACTTTAGCAGTAGGAGTGTCTAATAGAGTGTACAGTGAGTGGACACAGTGTTTAAACACTCCAGCAGCAGCACTGCTGTGTCTGATCCACTCACACCAGCACAACAGACGCTGACACACCACCACCATGTCAGTGTCACTGCAGTGCTGAGAATGACCCACCTGACCATTGAAGAACTGGGTAACAAAGTATAGAATCAAGGAGACGTCTCTAACATCAGTCTGATTCAGTAGCTGAGTTCTGATTCTGATTAATCTCAGGCAAACAATTAAAGCATTTAAAGCTTCTGATCTTTTTTGTAAGGAATTAAAATAAACAGGGATGGACTTGTTGTTGTTTACATACAGTATTAATGTGTTTTTAGAATTTTTCTTAATAAACTTCATAACTACTTCAGTTCTATTTTTGTCAAATATTGAAATCATTATTAATTTTTTTTTTTGATCTGCACATCAGAATTACTACTCTATATTGTTACAGGACGGCAGGAACATTTGTAGGCCAATCATATTTAGAGTAATAGAATAATTAACAATGCAGTTCCTTAAATGTGGTGAGTGGATCAAACCGACAGTGGCTACTCTGATCACTAGGACAGTCTCAGATGGAACATCAGGTGTTCAGTATGTGTCCATGACTCAGAGAGATCAGACTGCACATATGCTGTGGTTGATGCTCTATTAAAGAACGTTCATTAATAAAAGATCTGGTAAATTAAATGACTGTCAGCTTCAGGCAGTGCTCAGAATTAGGTGATGTAGTGTCTCTACAGTAGACTTTTCTGTTTAATCCAGTCTAATATGATAAACATGCAGTTTGCATGTGTAGTTTATCTGACAAGCTATAAACAAAACTAGGTTTCGTGTTCTAGATCAGGATCTTGGTCTTATCAGAGCACGGTGGTTTATGAGACAGGGTTGTTTATCTTTTAGAAAAAAACACTAAGCTCTTTTTCCACCAATAAACTTCACACATACACTTATCTCAGGGGCCAGCAACAGAAAGTGTTTTGTTTTTTGGGGGGCCAAAGTAGATTTATTACTTTATGTACACTGTATGTACCTGTTCTGGTGAAACGAGGTGCACATCTTGATGGATTAAAGTGTAACTCTTAAGTGCACTGAACACAGAGTAGACCCTCCTCCAGCAGGGGGAGCAGTTTGAGGTCTTTCAAGGTTTCTGAACCTCCCTCTATCAGGCGACTGCAGCATTAGTGTATCACAGAATGTATAGAAAACAACATTATAGCAACAGTAATGAATGTATATGTTATGTTTGGGTTCAGAATGAATAAAAAGTTATACTTGTGGTTTAATATCATCTATTATCTAATTAACTAATTAATAATATCATATTAAGTGCATTGGTGACGGTTTGATCTTTCCAATGAATATGGGGAACCAAACCTCTCCTATAACCAGCTTTTCCACATTCTCGTGATCAGTAGTGAGCCAACAGGACATGACTGAAGTGCCCTTGAACAAGACACTAAACCCCTAACTGCGCCCCGGGTACTGTAGAGGGCTGCTCACCAGCCCAGGCAAGTGTCCTCACTGCTCCCTAGCGTGTGTGTTCACTAATAATAGTAATAATAATAATTTAAATTTATAAGGGGCCTTTCTTAAACTCAAAGCACTACATATAAACATATATAAATATAAAATTAAATTAAAAACAAGAAAAAATTTAATTGCATTTCAAATTATATTAAAAATTGAATCTTAACAGATGTGTCTTAAGTAAGTTATTAAAAGATACTACTGTAGGAGCAATTTTAATAATGTCTGGTACGGCATTCCACAGCCGAGGTGCTCTATAAGAAAATGCTCGCTCCACCACTGACCTAAGCTTACAGACAGGTTGCTGTAGAGTATACTGTACAGTATCAACAGAGCGTAAAGATCAAGAGTATAATACTTTACCAAATCACACAGATACCCTGGAGCTGTACCATGCACCACCCTATACGCCAGCACGAGAATTTTAAATTAGTGTGTGTGTATGTGAATGTTCCACTGCCCCCTAGTGTGTGTTACACTGTAAAAACCCCACATCTACTCAATAAAATTGAGGCAACAGATTGCAAGCAATACTATTAAGTAAACTGAACTAGTTCTGGGTTTAAAAAAACAAATGATTTTCTCACTTTAATATCATTAATTAAATGTGAGTAGAAGTAAATAGAATATATAAATTAATCAATTTTAAACAACACATAGATATTGAGTATATTCAAAGTGCAAAAGTGGTTTCACTGCCCCCTAGTGTGTGTGTGCATGTGAGTGTGTGGAGGTCACTAGTCAACAGTTCTAAATTCTGGTATGTGATATTAACAGGAATGCACACTGACTGCTGAAGGTACATGGGGTGATATGTGTATAAGCACTTGAACTGATTTTAATATTAATGATCACACCACTGACCAGCCCCATATTTAGAAATGTCCCAGTCCAGCCCAGTCCACTGTATCAGCTCCACTGACCATACAGGACCTACACTCACTGTCCACTGTATCAGCTCCACTGACCATACAGGACCTCCACTCACTGTCCACTGTATCAGCTCCACTGACCATACAGGACCTCCACTCACTGTCCACTGTATCAGCTCCACTGACCATACAGGACCTCCACTCACTGTCCACTGTTTCAGCTCCACTGACCATACAGGACCTCCACTCACTGTCCACTGTATCAGCTCCACTGACCATACAGAACCTCCACTCACTGTCCACTGTATCAGCTCCACTGACCATACAGGACCTCCACTCACTGTCCACTGTATCAGCTCCACTGACCATACAGGACCTCCACTCACTGTCCACTGTATCAGCTCCACTGACCATACAGGACCTCCACTCACTGTCCACTGTATCAGCTCCACTGACCATACAGGACCTCCACTCACTGTCCACTGTATCAGCTCCACTGACCATACAGGACCTACACTCACTGTCCACTGTATCAGCTCCACTGACCATACAGGACCTCCACTCACTGTCCACTGTTTCAGCTCCACTGACCATACAGGACCTCCACTCACTGTCCACTGTATCAGCTCCACTGACCATACAGAACCTCCACTCACTGTCCACTGTATCAGCTCCACTGACCATACAGGACCTCCACTCACTGTCCACTGTATCAGCTCCACTGACCATACAGGACCTCCACTCACTGTCCACTGTATCAGCTCCACTGACCATACAGGACCTCCACTCACTGTCCACTGTATCAGCTCCACTGACCATACAGGACCTCCACTCACTGTCCACTGTATCAGCTCCACTGACCATACAGGACCTACACTCACTGTCCACTGTATCAGCTCCACTGACCATACAGGACCTCCACTCACTGTCCACTGTATCAGCTCCACTGACCATACAGGACCTCCACTCACTGTCCACTGTATCAGCTCCACTGACCATACAGGACCTCCACTCACTGTCCACTGTATCAGCTCCACTGACCATACAGGACCTCCACTCACTGTCCACTGTATCAGCTCCACTGACCATACAGGACCTCCACTCACTGTCCACTGTATCAGCTCCACTGACCATACAGGACCTCCACTCACTGTCCACTGTATCAGCTCCACTGACCATACAGGAGCTCCACTTACAGACTGTAGTTCATCTGATTCTCTGTATACTTTATTACTCTGTTCTTTAATGATCAGGACCCCCACAGGACCACCACAGAGCAGATACTATTAGGGAGGTGGATCATTCTCAGCACTGCAGTGACACTGACCAGGTGGTGGTGGTGTGTTAGTGTGTGTTGTGCTGGTGTGAGTGGAGCACTTTTCTCTGGCTTTTCTCTTTTTCACTACCTTCACCTACCTGTGTACAGGAAAACTCTAACACTACCTTCACCTACCTGTGTACAGGAAAACTCTAACACTACCTTCACCTACCTGTGTACAGGAAAACTCTAACACTACCTTCACCTACCTGTGTACAGGTAAACTGTAGCACTACTAGCACATACCTGTGTACAGATAAACTGTAACACTACCTTCACCTACCTGTGTACAGGTGAACTGTCACTCCAGATAAGACTGTCAGACAAGTCTACTCTCTGTTTGAGAATCAGGCGACTCATGAAAGGTTGTGTTATCACCGTGTACTTTGATAAATATGGTAAGTTTGAAGAAACCTTGAACCTTTCAGAAAGCTCAGTACTCGGGGCTGCTTCTAGCATGGCTGGACATCAAGCACGAGAAAAAAATGAAACAAATACCAGTAAAACAAATAAAAGTTTATCTCTGAGTGAGATAAATAGCCGACTGTACTGCTATTGACTGAAAATCTGTTTGGAGTTCTAGTAATTTATAATATAAACATATCACCGTCTCAGTACTCTGGTTTCACAGGTTTATCTCATAATGCAGTATTTCATTCTTCTCACAGCTCACTGCCAGCCTGAGATATCCATATCAGTCTGACTGATATTATCATAACGATTAACAAACATTATGTTGTGAAGCACTGACTCATGTTTTATGTTGGTCTTACACCAAACGATTCTCAAGCGATTTTACTGTCGCAGACAAATTTCCAGTGTTGGAATAAAATCATGAGAGTCTTGCTAGAGTGAGGTGCTCCAGACTGCAGGTTTAAGTCAGTCTTGTTCTCGTCCCAGCGTTCCGATAAAATCAACTGTGTTTAATATTAATAAGTCTGAACACTTGGCTCACGCAAATAGAGATGTAAGCACTGTTGACAACCAATAGACGAGCTCAGTTCACCACCAAACAGGAAGCCGCATGGAACGCACCCCCGCGTGCAGCTCCTCCAACACAGAGCACGAGCGCCCAGGAGTGTCTGGCGGGTAAAGAAGTTAGACGTGGAGGGGGGTCCGGCGAGGGTTCGGAAACTGCGGTTCTCCTGGACTGTACAAAAGGAGAAGAAACTGGTGGAGCTGTGGAGTGAGCTGTGGAGTGAGCTGTGGAGTGAGCTGTAGAGTAAGCAGGAGTGCCGTGTCTTCACGTTTATACCACGGCAGAGTGTTGCTAACCTCAATCATATAAATGGAAAATAATCTTTAAAGGAATCTAATAGCAGTCTTGTAAATAGTGATTCATAGTCTGTGACTAGTCTGTGACTAAAAGTCTGTGACTAGTCTTAAGATGTGAGACGGTCAGACTTTAAAATGTCTTTTCAGAGTCTTTTAAAAGTCCTCTAGTGTACGGTCAGCATAACAGGTACAGACCAGAAATGGACCAGTTCTGAACCAGTTATGAACAGGTATATACCAGTTAGACAAGGTATGGACCAGTTATGAACCAGACATGAACAAATTATGGACCAGATATGGAAAAATATAGACCAGTTATAGACCAGACATGGACAAGCCATGGAACAAGTATTGACCGGATATAGACCAGGCATGGACCATATATGGACCAAAACCAGGTATACAGCTTACTGTCAGCTCAGTCGGACCTCACCGCAGGGACAGTGGTGTACGTGTTTAGGTAGTATGACGTTTTCCTCTTCAGCGACTCCTCCTTATTTGTTTTTCTGATAATCAGCCGTCCATCATAAACGGCAGGCCCTGATAATCCCTGATTATCTAAACCTGGACTAACAGAGAAAGTTGATAACCAGTGTTGTGAAATGGGTCAACTGTGTTTGTTGTGTTTGCGTGTGAAGCTAGAAAGCTGTTCAGAAAGTCTGTCTGAGTTAATCTGGCTTCGTTAGACAGATCCCAGATCATTTTTAATATGTGGTTATTATCTCAGTGACCCCCCCACCCTTTCCCTCCACCCCCAGGATGTTGATTTTGAAATTTGGGGCATCACAACATTGACACCATCGTTGATCTCCCAAGCTTTTCATATCGTCCCATGCACAGTTTCAGTTACTCATTCTTTAGTCCTTCATCAGTGGTCAGTTTCTGACCAAAGGACCAGAATTTTGGTGTCACTGTTGTGCTAACATCCATCCATCTATTCATCTATTCATAGGGTTAGGGTTAGTACGGTACTGACCACTACACCACCGTACTGACCACTACACCACCATACTAACCACTACATCACCATACTAACCACTACACCACTATACTAACCACTACACCACCATACTAACCACTACACCACCGTACTAACCACTACACCACTATACTAACCACTACACCACCATACTAACCACTACACCACCGTACTAACCACTACACCACTATACTAACCACTACACCACCATACTAACCACTACACCACCATACTAACCACTACACCACCATACTAACCACTACACCACCGTGCCGCTGCTGTGCTAACAATGGTGGTAAATATGTATATGATAAAATCTATAGTAAGTAATAAGGTGTGTCTAATAAACTATAAAGTTCTATAAAGTTGTCTTGCTTTGCAAAAAGTAATATTTTATTTAACAGAACTTTAACATCAAAACATCCTTTAATACATGACGGAACTGAATCCATATAAAATCTCTTTATGCTCGCTTTACATATTTAAACAAGAAATAATAATAATAAAACTTTTCTCACCATCCATACACTGAATGTTTGGCTTGAATTCAAACTTTTAACTCTAACGTTTATATCATTTTAATACAATTCAGTCATTTGTTGCTAATGTTGCTCTCAGAAAAGATCCACGCTCATCAGCTGAACTTTTATTTTAGTTTTTACAAAAAGAACATTTTTCACGGCCAGTCGCAGCATTTACAGGTGTCGATGTACACCAGGCCCGGTTGGCACCGGTGCAGGTAAGTGTTTCCACGGAAGCACTGGAAGTAGGAGGTGGCGTCGGCGGCGTTGGGATACAGGCCGTCAGGTTTTCCGACGCAGAAGGATGTGATGGGGTCTGGGGTGGTCGTCGGGGCACGAGTTGTGGTGGGCTTGGGAGGGAAACCTGTGAGAAGAGATTCCATTTTATTAATAATGTCCTACAAAACTACAAAGCAACCAGTCACTGCATGTGTTTCAGCTTTTTTATCAAAATCTAATTAAATAAGTTTCTAAATGAAGATGTAGCTGCTGCAGACGCAGACAGACGAGCATGAACTTTGTTCTGAAAAACGGTCTAGAAGTATTTTATCTGTTGATGCCTCTCAGGGGGATTCTATGGCTAAATATGAGTTCGTTGGAAAGCTGTTTTATCTTTTGTACTTTGATATCCATTTCACTCTGACCGATATTATCATAATGATTAACAAGCAATATATTATGCAGCTCTAATACATGTTTAACACGTACAGACCAGATATGGACCAGTTCTGAACAGGTAAAGACCAATTATGGACCAGATATGGAGAAAATACAGACTAATTATGAACCAATTATGGATCTGTAATGGACCAGATATTAATTGATTATGGACCAATTATGGACTAGGTATGCACTAGTTTTGAACCAGTTATGGACAAGATAGGGATCAGATATGAACCAGTTACGAACCAGTTATGGACAAGATATGGAACAGATATGAACCAGTTACAGACCAGTTATGTAACAATTATGGACCAGTTATGGATCTGGTATGGATCAGTTATGGACAAGATATGGAACAGATATAAACCAGTTATGGACCAGTTATGGACAAGATAGGGACCAGTTATGTAACAATTATAGACCAGTTATGGATCTAGTATGGATCAGTTATGGACAAGATATGGAACAGATATGAACCAGTTACAGACCAGTTATGGACAAGATAGGGACCAATTATGTAACAGTTATGGACCAGTTAAAGACCAGTTAGGGGTGTGTTATGGACCAGTTAAGGAACAGTTATGGACCAGTTATGCTTATTTGCTTATTTACCCAGAGAGTTGCGCAGATGGTTGACGAGAGGATAATCTCCTTGTGAGCAGAAACGTCCTCCAAAGTCATCCATATCTAGGGCCCACACTGAGGCCCCACCCATGTTCATAGAGGAGAGCCACTGAACCTGAGAGAGAACAAGAAGCATGAAAAGATGAAGGCATGAATAATGAGTTCATTAGTTAGACACATATGGTAGTTTTGGCATCTTCTGTTTTGACTGGTCTCATGTACCTTGGCAGCAAAGCTCTCCTGGTTGTCATATCCCACCCAGGACTTTCCTTGAAAGGCATAAGGAACGCTCTGCTCGTCGATCCACTCTACTTTACCTGCTGCAGCAAAGGTGCACGTCTGTAGAGCAGAAAAGATTTCGCTAGTATTGCTATCATCGTTATGATTATTGCAGGTATCATTGCTATTATTGATAATGTTTATATTTCCTATTTACAGATATTCATCAGTTTTTCATGCATCATCTAATCTACTCATCCTCCTTGACCTGGACCAATCCCAGGGCTCACTGGGCAGACAGCAGAAACACCCTGGACAAGCCAGCAGTCCATCCCAGGCCATATTTAGAGATATTTGTGTATATGTTTAAATCTAGTTGCTCCTGTATGGTCAGTGGAGCTGATACAGTGGACAGTGAGTGGAGGTCCTGTATGGTCAGTGGAGCTGATACAGTGGACAGTAAGTGGAGGTCCTGTATGGTCAGTGGAGCTGATACAGTGGACAGTAAGTGTAGGTCCTGTATGGTCAGTGGAGCTGATACAGTGGACAGTGAGTGGAGGTCCTGTATGGTCAGTGGAGCTGATACAGTGGACAGTGAGTGGAGGTCCTGTATGGTCAGTGGAGCTGATACAGTGGACAGTGAGTGTAGGTCCTGTATGGTCAGTGGAGCTGATACAGTGGACAGTAAGTGTAGGTCCTGTATGGTCAGTGGAGCTGATACAGTGGACAGTAAGTGTAGGTCCTGTATGGTCACTCATCCTCCTTGACCTGAACCAATCCCAGGGCTCACTGGGCAGACAGCAGAAACACCCTGGACAAGCCAGCAGTCCATCCCAGGCCATATTTAGAGATATTTGTGTATATGTTTAAATCTAGTTGCTCCTGTATGGTCAGTGGAGCTGATACAGTGGACAGTGAGTGGAGGTCCTGTATGGTCAGTGGAGCTGATACAGTGGACAGTGAGTGGAGGTCCTGTATGGTCAGTGGAGCTGATACAGTGGACAGTAAGTGTAGCTCCTGTAAGGTCAGTGGAGCTGATACAGTGGACAGTGAGTGGAGGTCCTGTATGGTCAGTGGAGCTGATACAGTGGACAGTGAGTGGAGGTCCTGTATGGTCAGTGGAGCTGATACAGTGGACAGTAAGTGTAGGTCCTGTATGGTTAGTGGAGCTGATACAGTGGACAGTAAGTGTAGGTCCTGTATGGTCACTCATCCTCCTTGACCTGAACCAATCCCAGGGCTCACTGGGCAGACAGCAGAAACACCCTGGACAGGCCAGCAGTCCATCCCAGGCCATATTTAGAGATATTTGTGTATATGTTTAAATCTAGTTGTGTGTCCAAATTACACTACCAGTTCAACATCTATCTATAAACTAAATATATAATCTAAATCTAAATCTATGAACCTTTACCAACTGCTAAGCTTCTATATGTCTGTCACCTCATAATAGGCCCAGAAGCCAGCATCACGAGTGTAGGGTCCAGCATCAGCAGGGCCGTTAGCGGGAGCACCGAGGCCTGTTGCGGAGGTGGTGAGGAGGAAGGTGCGTCCGAAAGTGGGGAAACTCAGCAGCAGTCTCTCAGCTGGAGCTCCTTTACTGATCCAGTGTGACACAGTGGAGTTCTGACCAAACAGAGTGGACAGTTCAGAAACAAACACTGACCCAGAACTTTCTTGAAGTGGACCGTGCGGTTTACACTTACAATGTTGTGGTAGACGTGGTTTCCGCTATCGTGGGAGCTCTTGAAGAGTGGGCTGTTGTGTCCTGTCACCTTCTCCCAAGGTCCATGGTAGTCGTAGGTCATGATGCTGAGGAAGTCTACTTGGCTGCAATGACAAAAACACGGACGGTTTTCAACGATGACCACTGTTATGTCCACTCACTGTCCACTGTATCAGCTCCACTGACCATACAGGAGCTCCACTTACAGACTGTAGTTCATCTGATTCTCTGTATACTTTATTACTCTGTTCTTTAATGATCAGGACCCCCACAGGACCCCCACAGAGCAGATACTATTAGGGAGGTGGATCATTCTCAGCACTGCAGTGACACTGGCTGGTGGTGTGTTAGTAGTGTGTGTTGTGCTGGTGTGAGTGGATCAGACACAGTAGTGCTGCTGCTGGAGTGTTTAAACACCTCAGTGTCACTGCTGGACTGAGAATCGTCCACCAACCAAAACTATCCAGACAGCAGTGTCCTGTGGGCGGCATCCTGTGTCCACTGATGAAGAACTAGAGGAACACAAACTGTGCAGCAGCAGATGAGCTACTGTCTCTGACTTTACATCTACAAGGTGGACCAGCAAGTAGTAGGAGTGTCTAATAGAGTGGACAGTGAGTGGACACAGTGTTTAAACACTCCAGCAGCAGCACTGCTGTGTCTGATCCACTCACACCAGCACAACACACACTAACACACCACCACGTCAGTGTCACTGCAGTGCTGAGAATGACCCACCTCCCTAATAGTAACTGCTCTGTGGGGGTCCTGACCATTAAAGAACAGAGTGGCCAGTGAGTGGAGCTCCTGTATGGTCAGTGGAGCTAATACAGTGGACAGTGAGTGTAGGTCCTGTATGGTCAGTGGAGCTGATACAGTGGACAGTGAATGGAGGTCCTGTATGGTCAGTGGAGCTGATACAGTGGACAGTGATTGTAGGTCCTGTATGGTCAGTGGAGCTGATACAGTGGACAGTGAGTGGAGGTCCTGTATGGTCAGTGGAGCTGATACAGTGGACAGTGAGTGGAGGTCCTGTATGGTCAGTGGAGCTGATACAGTGGACAGTGAGTGTAGGTCCTGTATGGTCAGTGGAGCTGATACAGTGGACAGTGAGTGTAGGTCCTGTATGGTCAGTGGAGCTGATACAGTGGTCAGTGAGTGTAGGTCCTGTATGGTCAGTGGAGCTGATACAGTGGTCAGTGAGTGGAGATGGTTTTAAGTCAGTATTGTGAAACAGTGGCAGTGATAGGAACCAGACATCCAAGGTGCACCGAAGCCGTCGTGTCAGGAGTACCTTGCGATTTCAGGGACTTCATAAGCAGCGTCAATGGTGGACCTCAGGGCGGCCACTTTGGCAGACAGCAGCAGGGGGGTGTTTCTGGTGTCCACGGCCTCCTGCTCAATGGCTCTCCTCAGCTCCTGCACATTGGGTGGTCAACAATATAACTGGGGTCTTGCATGTAGGCTAATACATATTAGTTCCATATCTATGTTGCAGCCATTTGGCAAACCTCCACACAAGCTTGCTCACCTCCACCAGAACGGTGAACCTCTGCTTGTCGTCGGCTGGGCTGCTGTTATGTCCAGGGAACTCCCAGGCCAGGTCCAGGCCGTCAAAGCCATGATGCCGGAGGAAGAGCATTGTGGAGCGGATGAAGACCTTTCGGTTTTCTGGAGTGGACACCATCTCAATGAACCTGAGAAGAAACAAGTTCCTTGTTCATGATGATCTAAGACATGTCTGAGTTAGGAATAAGGCTCTCAGAAGGAATCCTACGGATCCCAGACATCATGGAACTACAGCTTAACCTATATGTCAGCACATGCCTTGTCTATGGATGGTTCTATGATAATCCACATTAATGTAAAGGCTCTGTACCAGTGAATGTCTGTTCCATTGACCTGCTGTAAAGAACCATTAAGGAACCTGAATATTTACTGAATTCCTGATTTTTTCACAGACTGATACTTACGGGCTGATGCCGTTGATCAAGCCACCAACTGACAGCAGGGTCTTCAGGTCAGGGTTTCTGGAAAGGAGGGATAATGATCATGAACATCAGTCTAGTTTATTTGGGAATCATTGTGAATTAGGGATGTAAGAAAATATTTAAAATATCAAGTATCGCAATATTATGTTTTGTGACAATATATCGATTCTTGAAAAGTATCGAGTAGTATAGATAACCGTGTTGTAATATATCGTCACTGCCCTATCAGCAGGTATCTCCATTTTGGTCCATTTTTATTTGTCTGCATCATTTGAGCATGGCACTTCCTGTTTACATTGTGTGAGAATTTTGTGATTAATGGACCAATAGAAATGCTCCAAAATAGCTTGGAAATAATTCTGGTTCCATTGACCTCCATTGAAAGTTGACTTCTCTCTTGTAAAGTTGCAGTTTTAGAGATTCACATATTTCTTTGGACGGCGATAATATATTCAGCCATCAGACTCTTCCACTCCAATGTAAACAAGTACATTAAGGAATGCTAACTGCTAACAATTTTTATACTATGACAAAAATATCGCTGCTCACTGTATCGCAATATATCAGAATATATCGAATATATCGTATCGCCAGGTTCTTGCCAAGTCACAGCCCTACTGTGATCAATCAGTTTCACAACACCAGCGTGCTATTCATTCAGCAGTCAGTTTTATTGCATAGACGAGCTCGTAACTCTCAAAACTCCTTACATTAGTATCATTAATTACACTAATTAGTACAGAAGCATGAATTACAGAAGTAAACAAGTAGAAGTAGTTTCACTCACACATTCTTCAGTGTGTTCAGGCTCTTGTACATGGTCTCGTCGTTCCATTCGATGGTTGTAATCTGCTGGTCTTTGCCGATGGTGGCCAGCGAGTAGATGACATGTGTGCACAGGAAGGGGTCAACATTCTCTGGTGTGAAGCGTCCATTGCCAGGCCTGTACTGGGACCAGTTGGTGACGTAGCACACTAGCTTGGTTGAGGCAACTATACGAACGAGGCAGTGATTCACAGTTAGTCACAGTTGGCTCAGGACATATGCTTTGATCAGAATAGCCAGCACGTTATTAATATTCATGCATATTAATATTAATATTAAACATAAGTAATTATGTTCACAGTTTTAAGCATCAGTAGCAGACAACACATGAATGTAGTTACCTATCTGCAGACACAGGACGAGTCCTAGTCCTGAGAGAGAACCAGCAGACACCAGTTAGTAGGAAACACAGCAGTTGTGCTAAAATAAGGAAGTCATGAATATTTTACTTACCTGCTGTAAGAGTGAGCTTTGACATGGTGTCTTTGAGTCTGTCAGAGTTATTTTAGAAATCCACCTGGACGCACATAAGGAGCAGTCAGTATATCAGCGCAGTGCAAACAAAAATGTGTATTTCTATTTTTTTTTATTATTTTTAAACTCATTTAAACACAGCAGCTGCTTTTGATATCATATTAAAATGTTATGATGAATGAACCAATAGAAATGCTTCAAAATAGCTTAAATTAAAAGTAAAGAACATTTTTGGCCTCTCCTAAAGTTTTAATTTTGGAGATCCATATTTTTTTGCACAGATATGATATGCAATCACAACAATACAACGTATCACAAAAGCATGAATTGAAAAATAATGCATAATTTAATAATCATTACTAGAAAACTTATTTGCTGCACAAGACAAACACAACTGAGATACTATATTAGAGTACAATACAGTACAAAGATGCTGTTTATCCACTACAAATGAAAAAAGTACAACCATCAATCATATATAACTAAGCAACAAAAGTGGTAAAACAATATCACATTAATAGATTAATCTATATAGCATTAATAAGATTATTATTTTTACCTGTTTCATTCCCAGACAGTTCTCTGTGGTATCTCAAGCAAGTTCAGGCTCATTTATACTTGACTAATATTAATGGGTAACAAAGTACAGGTGATAAGTAATGTTTGAGGTGTAATCGGGAAGCGGGAAATGCGCTGATAACTGATGAATTCAGAAGAAAGATTTATGATGCACGATGTACTATTTTACGGTAAGCCCGCATAAATCAATCTCAGCAAGAAGCTCGAATCCAAGCTCTTATCATCCACATATCATAAAGTGTAACATCCGCCCTGCTGTGTTTCTCAAATTCTTATGTAAAAGTAATATACGCAACAGCCGTTCAAAATCAGGCTGCAGGTCCACAACACTGGTCCATCAAAAACCATCTATATACACCAGTCAACCTCTCAGACTATATATATGTGTACAGTTATAAAGAGGTTTAGATCTGAATGTGTTGAAAGACGAGTGTAAACAGTGAAGTTAAAGCCCATGTACACAAATATTACTAAAACAAACATTTGAGTGTATTTAAATGTAAAAATGAGAATGTATATTTTTATAAGAGCTATAAAACCACCAAAGCTGTTTATCAGAACAAGATCTCAGCATCTACACTATCTTCTTCAGTCCTGTTAGAGAAGCAGCTCATGTGGCTCCTCATGAAGCTGCTGGTCAGAATGTTCAAAGTATGTAAACCTGCATCAGAGCAAATGAGCTCATTTCTAAAAGACCCTCGAAACATTCTTTAAACACAACCAGATGTTTAATTCTGCTCCAGGAATAATTCCATACCACTCTATCCCAGTGTTTACTGGAAGGAAGGCAGGAAACACCCTGGACAGACCACCAGTTCATCACCAGACAGACACACATTCACAAATGTATACAATGTCTGGGGCGTCCAGGAGAAATCTGGAACCTAACTTTGTTCTTCAAACTGGATCAAGATCTGATCTACTTCTCTCACAATAACATATTCATTCAACCGTGGTCATGGCACTCAGGGGAGCTGTTTTCCTCTGTTAACCAGCTCCAGGGCCAGAGCGAGCCACTCGGGTGTAATAACTACAAACGCAAGTGGAAGCTGTATTCCAACGAGAACTTGGCATTTATTAACAAAAAACAAAACTAGTGGCCATAAAACAAAGAAAAATAAAGAAAAGGAGAGAAATTACGTGCTGCACGTGGCAGCAGCACCTGGAAACGACAACTACACACACTACAATTCCCACAATGCAATGTATTTCACAACCTTCCCAACACATATTAGTTTTGTTCATAATAATACAAGGACAACTTTAAACTTTAATTTTGTTTAATTCCACATCATTTAATCATTGATGTGTGAGCTAATCATTCAGAGCGGTGGGAGAGTTTTATATACATGACACTACTAAGATGTTTCGGGACTGAACACGCCGAGTGATGAAGAGTGTTCAGGTGTATTTTTGTTATAATCGTCCAGCAAACCATTTTAAAAATGTACAGCAGTACACGGTACTTCACTATGATCTATGAACCAGGACGAGTACCAGGACGAGTACCAGGACGAGTACAGAATGTGGTTTTGCTCTGTGTTGTTGAAGAAGACGTCATCCTGAAGGCAGCATATGTTCTAAGAGTAAACCGTAAACCCTGATCTTTTGAGGTGACATAAGATATTAGAGGTAACTCGTCGCCTCAAATTAATAAAGTTTGAAACTCAGTTTATTAAGCTCACCAAAAATACATGGACATGGAGTTAACACATGGAGTTAAATGCAATCAAACTTTACATTTGAACAAACTATGCTGTTACCGAAACTTGAGCTTTTAAGCTGAAGACACTGCAGCAGAACTGTGTCAGGCCGGGGAGCGCGGAGCAGACCAGATGCGGAAAGCAGGACGAAACCGAGGGTTCGGACGCAAACGCAAGATTTACAAAGTTTAATAAGAAACTAAAACTAAAAACTAAGTACATAAACAAACAAGAAATATAAACAAAACGGAAACACTGAGCAAACAAGAAACAAAAACAACACGGGGAGCATAAACAAAAAACTCTGGAACTCAGGGGAGCTCTGATTGGCTGGCTCAAAGCAAGAAAGTAAGCTCCACCTCATACTATTTAGTTAGCAATACTAGCTACTCTCTTTGATCTGGACATCAAACACAAAGTAGATGAAAGGTGTCTCTGTGAAACTTTCAGTTGAAGATGATCTGCTTCAACCAGCACACAGTGATCCACTCACACAGCATGGCTGCTACTTCCAGTCACTGTTGGAGGTTGTGGTGCTAATAAAGGTGGAGCTGCTCGTCTCTTCAGTCTCTTCAGTGTTGAACGCTGAGCTGAAGCTGCTCCATGGTGTCCGAGTGTTGGAGAAACTGTCCGGAGTGAAACGTACAGACTGCAGAGTTAAAGTTGTTCAGGATTCTGTTAGAGATGTTGGAAGTTCAGCAGCTGGTTTTGGGAATTCTCCGTTCCACCTTAAACACTGCTGTGGTTCCATTCTGGAGTCTGTACGAGCTGCAGTGTTTAAGGTGGAACATTAGATGAAGAATGTGGAGAAGAGGATCTTCAGGCTGGTTTAAAGATCAACATGGAGCTCTGACAGTTGGGTTGTTTGTTGGGAAGGAATGAAAAGTGGCGACGTTCCCTTCACAGCCTGGAACTCTGGATTTCTCCACCACTGTTCTGGTTACTGGTTGGTGTTGTGGTTGTGTGTAAATGTTCTGGTTGCTGGTTGGTGTTGTGGTTGTGTGTAAATGTTCTGGTTGCTGGTTGGTGTTGTGGTTGTGTGTAAATGTTCTGGTTGGTGTTGTGGTTGTGGTTGTGTGTAAATGTTCTGGTTGCTGGTTGTGGTTGTGTGTAAATGTTCTGGTTGTGGTTGGTGTTGTGGTTGTGTGTAAATGTTCTGGTTGCTGGTTGTAGTTGTGTGTAAATGTTCTGGTTGCTGGTTGTGGTTGTGTGTAAATGTTCTGGTTGTGGTTGGTGTTGTGGTTGTGTGTAAATGTTCTGGTTGCTGGTTGGTGTTGTGGTTGTGTGTAAATGTTCTGGTTGCTGGTTGGTGTTGTGGTTGTGTGTAAATGTTCTGGTTGCTGGTTGTTGTTGTGGTTGTGTGTAAATGTTCTGGTTGATGTTGATGTTGTGGTTGTGTGTAAATGTTCTGGTTGGTGTTGTGGTTGTGTGTAAATGTTCTGGTTGCTGGTTGGTGTTGTGGTTGTGTGTAAATGTTCTGGTTGCTGGTTGGTGTTGTGGTTGTGTGTAAATGTTTTGGTTGCTGGTTGGTGTTGTGGTGTGTGTAAATGTTCTGGTTGCTCGTTGTTGTTGTGGTTGTGTGTAAATGTTCTGGTTGCTGGTTGTTGTTGTGGTTGTGTGGAAATGTTCTGGTTGCTGGTTGTTGTTGTGGTTGTGTGTAAATGTTCTGGTTGCTGGTTGTTGTGGTGGTTGTGTGTAAATGTTCTGATTGCTGGTTGGTGTTGTGGTTGTGTGTAAATGTTCTGGTTGCTGGTTGTTGTTGTGGTTGTGTGTAAATGTTCTGGTTGCTGGTTGGTGTTGTGGTTGTGTGTAAATGTTCTGGTTGGTGTTGTGGTTGTGGTTATGTGTAAATGTTCTGGTTGCTGGTTGGTGTTGTGGTTGTGTGTAAATGTTCTGGTTGCTGGTTGGTGTTGTGGTTGTGTGTAAATGTTCTGGTTGCTGGTTGTTGGTGTGGTTGTGTGTAAATGTTCTGGTTGCTGGTTGTTGTTGTGGTTGTGTGTAAATGTTCTGGTTGCTGGTTGGTGTTGTGGTTGTGTGTAAATGTTCTGGTTGCTGGTTGGTGTTGTGGTTGTGTGTAAATGTTCTGGTTGCTGGTTGTTGTTGTGGTTGTGTGTAAATGTTCTGGTTGCTGGTTGGTGTTGTGGTTGTGTGTAAATGTTCTGGTTGGTGTGGTGGTTGTGTGTAAATGTTCTGGTTGCTGGTTGGTGTTGTGGTTGTGTGTAAATGTTCTGGTTGCTGGTTGGTGTTGTGGTTGTGTGTAAATGTTCTGGTTGCTGGTTGGTGTTGTGGTTGTGTGTAAATGTTCTGGTTGCTGGTTGTTGTGGTGGTTGTGTGTAAATGTTCTGGTTGCTGGTTGTTGTTGTGGTTGTGTGGAAATGTTCTGGTTGCTGGTTGTTGTTGTGGTTGTGTGTAAATGTTCTGGTTGCTGGTTGTTGTGGTGGTTGTGTGTAAATGTTCTGATTGCTGGTTGGTGTTGTGGTTGTGTGTAAATGTTCTGGTTGCTGGTTGTTGTTGTGGTTGTGTGTAAATGTTCTGGTTGCTGGTTGGTGTTGTGGTTGTGTGTAAATGTTCTGGTTGGTGTTGTGGTTGTGGTTGTGTGTAAATGTTCTGGTTGCTGGTTGGTGTTGTGGTTGTGTGTAAATGTTCTGGTTGCTGGTTGGTGTTGTGGTTGTGTGTAAATGTTCTGATTGCTGGTTGTGGTTGTGTGTAAATGTTCTGGTTGCTGGTTGTTGGTGTGGTTGTGTGTAAATGTTCTGGTTGCTGGTTGTTGGTGTGGTTGTGTGTAAATGTTCTGGTTACTGGTTGGTGTTGTGGTTGTGTGTAAATGTTCTGGTTGCTGGTTGATGTTGTGGTTGTGTGTAAATGTTCTGGTTGCTGGTTGGTGTTGTGGTTGTGTGTAAATGTTCTGGTTGCTGGTTGTTGTTGTGGTTGTGTGTAAATGTTCTGGTTGCTGGTCTGTTGTTGTGGTTGTGTGTAAATGTTCTGGTTGCTGGTTGGTTAGTGTTGTGGTTGTGTGTAAATGTTCTGGTTGCTGGTTGGTGTTGTGTTAGACGTTGTGTAAATGTTCGTGGTTGCTGGTTTGGTGTTGTGATTGTGTGGTAAATGTTCTGGTTGCTGGTTGGTGTTGTTGGTTGTGTGTAAATGTTCTGTGTTGCTGGTTGTTGTTGTTGTGGTTGGTGTGTAAATGTTCTGGTTGGTGTTGTCGGCTTAGTGTATATGTTTTGGTGGTGTTGTGGTGTGTGTAAATGTTCTGGTTGCTGGTTGGTGTAGTGGTTGTGTCTAAATGTCTGGTTGCTGGTTGTTGTTGGTTGTGTGTAAATGTTCTGGTTGGCTGGTTGGTGTTTGTGGTTGGAGTAGTAAATGTTTTGGGTTGAGGTTGTTGTGTGTTGTGTGCTAAATGTTCTGGTTGCTGGTTGGTGTTGTGGTTGTGTGTAAATGTTCTGGTTGCTGGTTGGTGTTATGGTTGTGTGTAAATGTTCTGGTTGCTGGTTGTTGTTGTTGTGGTTGTGTGTAAATGTTCTGGTTGGTGTTGTGGTTGTGTGTAAATGTTTTGGTTGGTGTTGTGGTTGTGTGTAAATGTTCTGGTTGCTGGTTGTTGTGGTTGTGTATAAATGTTCTGGTTGCTGGTTGTTGTGGTTGTGTGTAAATGTTTTGGTTGCTGGTTGGTGTGGTGGTTGTGAGTAAATGTTTTGGTTGCTGGTTGGTGTGGTGGTTGTGAGTAAATGTTCTGGTTGCTGGTTGTTGTTGTGGTTGTGTGTAAATGTTCTGGTTGCTGGTTGTTGTGGTGTGAGTAAATGTTCTGGTTGCTGGTTGTTGTTGTGGTTGTGTGTAAATGTTCTGGTTGCTGGTTGGTGTTGTGGTTGTGTGTAAATGTTCTGGTTGCTGGTTGTTGTGCTTGTGTGTAAATGTTCTGGTTGCTGGCTGGTGTTGTGGTTGTGTGTAAATGTTCTGGTTGCTGGTTGTTGGTGTGGTTGTGTGTAAATGTTCTGGTTGCTGGTTGGTGTTGTGGTTGTGTGTAAATGTTCTGGTTGATGTTGTGGTTGTGTGTAAATGTTCTGGTTGCTGGTTGGTGTTGTGGTTGTGTGTAAATGTTCTGGTTGCTGGTTGTTGTTGTGGTTGTGTGTAAATGTTCTGGTTGCTGGTTGGTGTTGTGGTTGTGTGTAAATGTTCTGGTTGCTGGTTGTTGTTGTGGTTGTGTGTAAATGTTCTGGTTGCTGGTTGGTGTTGTGGTTGTGTGTAAATGTTCTGGTTGCTGGTTGGTGTTGTGTTGGTGTGTAAATGTTCTGGTTGCTGGTTGGTGTTGTGGTTGTGTGTAAATGTTCTGGTTGCTGGTTGGTGTTGTGGTTGTGTGTAAATGTTCTGGTTGCTGGTTGTTGTTGTTGTGGTTGGGTGTAAATGTTCTGGTTGGTGTTGTGGTTGAGTGTAAATGTTTTGGTTGGTGTTGTGGTTGTGTGTAAATGTTCTGGTTGCTGGTGGGTGTTGTGGTTGTGTATAAATGCTCTGGTTGCTGGTTGTTGTGGTTGTGTGTAAATGTTCTGGTTGCTGGTTGGTGTTGTGGTTGTGTGTAAATGTTCTGGTTGCTGGTTGTTGTTGTGATTGTGTGTAAATGTTCTGGTTGCTGGTTGGTGTTGTGGTTGTGTGTAAATGTTCTGGTTGCTGGTTGGTGTTATGGTTGTGTGTAAATGTTCTGGTTGCTGGTTGCTGGTTGCTGTGGTTGTGTGTAAATGTTCTGGTTGGTGTTGTGGTTATGTGTAAATGTTTTGGTTGGTGTTGTGGTTGTGTGTAAATGTTCTGGTTGCTGGTTGTTGTGGTTGTGTATAAATGTTCTGGTTGCTGGTTGTTGTGGTTGTGAGTAAATGTTTTGGTTGCTGGTTGGTGTGGTGGTTGTGAGTAAATGTTCTGGTTGCTGGTTGTTGTTGTGGTTGTGTGTAAATGTTCTGGTTGCTGGTTGTTGTGGTTGTGAGTAAATGTTCTGGTTGCTGGTTGTTGTTGTGGTTGTGTGTAAATGTTCTGGTTGCTGGTTGGTGTTGTGGTTGTGTGTAAATGTTCTGGTTGCTGGTTGTTGTGCTTGTGTGTAAATGTTCTGGTTGCTGGCTGGTGTTGTGGTTGTGTGTAAATGTTCTGGTTGCTGGTTGGTGTTGTGGTTGTGTGTAAATGTTCTGGTTGCTGGTTGTTGTGGTTGTGAGTAAATGTTCTGGTTGCTGGTTGGTGTTGTGGTTGTGTGTAAATGTTCTGGTTGCTGGTTGGTGTTGTGTTGGTGTGTAAATGTTCTGGTTGCTGGTTGGTGTTGTGGTTGTGTGTAAATGTTCTGGTTGCTGGTTGGTGTTATGGTTGTGTGTAAATGTTCTGGTTGCTGGTTGTTGTTGTTGTGGTTGGGTGTAAATGTTCTGGTTGGTGTTGTGGTTGAGTGTAAATGTTTTGGTTGGTGTTGTGGTTGTGTGTAAATGTTCTGGTTGCTGGTTGGTGTTGTGGTTGTGTATAAATGCTCTGGTTGCTGGTTGTTGTGGTTGTGTGTAAATGTTCTGGTTGGTGTTGTGGTTGTGTGTAAATGTTCTGGTTGCTAGTTGGTGTTGTGGTTGTGTGTAAATGTTCTGGTTGCTGGTTGGTGTTGTGGTTGTGTATAAATGCTCTGGTTGCTGGTTGTTGTGGTTGTGTGTAAATGTTCTGGTTGGTGTTGTGGTTGTGTGTAAATGTTCTGATTGCTGGTTGTGGTTGTGTGTAAATGTTCTGGTTGCTGGTTGTTGGTGTGGTTGTGTGTAAATGTTCTGGTTGCTGGTTGTTGGTGTGGTTGTGTGTAAATGTTCTGGTTGCTGGTTGTTGTTGTAGTTGTGTGTAAATGTTCTGGTTGCTGGTTGGTGTTGTGGTTGTGTGTAAATGTTCTGGTTGCTGGTTGTTGTTGTGATTGTGTGTAAATGTTCTGGTTGCTGGTTGGTGTTGTGTGTAAATGTTCTGGTTGCTGGTTGGTGTTATGGTTGTGTGTAAATGTTCTGGTTGCTGGTTGTTGTTGTTGTGGTTGTGTGCAAATGTTCTGGTTGGTGTTGTGATTGTGTGTAAATGTTTTGGTTGGTGTTGTGGTTGTGTGTAAATGTTCTGATTGCTGGTTGTTGTGGTTGTGTATAAATGTTCTGGTTGCTGGTTGTTGTGGTTGTGTGTAAATGTTCTGGTTGCTGGTTGGTGTTGTGGTTGTGTGTAAATGTTCTGGTTGCTGGTTGGTGTTATGGTTGTGTGTAAATGTTCTGGTTGCTGGTTGTTGTTGTTGTGGTTGTGTGCAAATGTTCTGGTTGGTGTTGTGGTTGTGTGTAAATGTTTTGGTTGGTGTTGTGGTTGTGTGTAAATGTTCTGGTTGCTGGTTGGTGTTGTGGTTGTGTATAAATGTTCTGGTTGCTGGTTGTTGTGGTTGTGTGTAAATGTTTTGGTTGCTGGTTGGTGTTGTGGTTGTGAGTAAATGTTCTGGTTGCTGGTTGTTGTGCTTGTGTGTAAATGTTCTGGTTGCTGGTTGGTGTTGTGGTTGTGTGTAAATGTTCTGGTTGCTGGTTGTTGTGGTTGTGAGTAAATGTTCTGGTTGCTGGTTGTTGTGGTTGTGTGTAAATGTTCTGGTTGCTGGTTGTTGTGGTTGTGAGTATATGTTCTGGTTGCTGGTTGGTGTTGTGGTTGTGTGTAAATGTTCTGGTTGCTGGTTGTTGTGCTTGTGTGTAAATGTTATGGTTGCTGGTTGGTGTTGTGGTTGTGTGTAAATGTTCTGGTTGCTGGTTGGTGTTGTGGTTGTGTGTAAATGTTCTGGTTGCTGGTTGTTGTGGTTGTGAGTAAATGTTCTGGTTGCTGGTTGTTGTTGTGGTTGTGTGTAAATGTTGTGGTTGCTGGTTGTTGTGGTTGTGTGTAAATGTTCTGGTTGGTGTTGTGGTTGTGTGTAAATGTTCTGGTTGCTGGTTGTTGTTGTGGTTGTGTGTAAATGTTCTGGTTGCTGGTTGGTGTTGTGGTGGTGTGTAAATGTTCTGGTTGCTGGTTGGTGTTGTGGTTGTGTGTAAATGTTCTGGTTGGTGTTGTGGTTGTGTGTAAATGTTCTGGTTGCTGGTTGTTGTGGTGGTTGTGTGTAAATGTTCTGGTTGCTGGTTGTTGTGGTGGTTGTGCGTAAATGTTCTGGTTGCTGGTTGGTGTTGTGGTTGTGTGTAAATGTTCTGGTTGTGGTTGGTGTTGTGGTTGTGTGTAAATGTTCTGGTTGCTGGTTGTTGTGGTGGTTGTGTGTAAATGTTCTGGTTGCTGGTTGTTGTGGTGGTTGTGCGTAAATGTTCTGGTTGCTGGTTGGTGTTGTGGTTGTGTGTAAATGTTCTGGTTGTGGTTGGTGTTGTGGTTGTGTGTAAATGTTCTGGTTGCTGGTTGGTGTTATGGTTGTGTGTAAATGTTCTGGTTGCTGGTTGTTGTTGTGTTTGTGTTTAAATGTTCTGGTTGCTGGTTGTTGTTGTGGTTGTGTGTAAATGTTCTGGTTGGTGTTGTGGTTGTGTGTGAATGTTCTGGTTGCTGGTTGTTGTTGTGGTTGTGTGTAAATGTTCTGGTTGGTGTTGTGGTTGTGTGTAAATGTTCTGGTTGCTGGTTGGTGTTGTGGTTGTGTGTGAATGTTCTGGTTGGTGTTGTGGTTGTGTGTAAATGTTCTGGTTGCTGGTTTGGTGTTGTGGTTGTGTGTAAATGTTCTGGTTGGTGTTGTGGTTGTGTGTAAGTGTTCTGGTTGGTGTTATGGTTGTGTGTAAATGTTCTGGTTGGTGTTGTGGTTGTGTGTAAATGTTCTGGTTGTGGTTGGTGTTGTGGTTGTGTGTAAATGTTCTGGTTGCTGGTTGTTGTTGTGGTTGTGTGTAAATGTTCTGGTTGCTGGTTGGTGTTGTGGTTGTTTGTAAATATTCTGGTTGCTGGTTGGTGTTGTGGTTGTGTGTAAATGTTCTGGTTGCTGGTTGTTGTTGTGGTTGTGTGTAAATGTTCTGGTTGCTGGTTGTTGTTGTGGTTGTGTGTAAATGTTCTGGTTGCTGGTTGGTGTTGTGGTTGTGTGTAAAATGTTCTGGTTGCTGGTTGTTGTTGTGGTTGTGTGTAAATGTTCTGGTTGCTGGTTGGTGTTGTGGTTGTGTGTAAGTGTTCTGGTTGCTGGTTGGTGTTGTGTTGGTGTGTAAATGTTCTGGTTGCTGGTTGGTGTTGTGGTTGTGTGTAAATGTTCTGATTGCTGGTTGGTGTTATGGTTGTGTGTAAATGTTCTGGTTGCTGGTTGTTGTTGTTGTGGTTGTGTGCAAATGTTCTGGTTGGTGTTGTGATTGTGTGTAAATGTTTTGGTTGGTGTTGTGGTTGTGTGTAAATGTTCTGGTTGCTGGTTGTTGTGGTTGTGTATAAATGTTCTGGTTGCTGGTTGTTGTGGTTGTGAGTAAATGTTCTGGTTGCTGGTTGTTGTTGTGGTTGTGTGTAAATGTTCTGGTTGCTGGTTATTGTGGTTGTGAGTAAATGTTCTGGTTGCTGGTTGTTGTTGTGGTTGTGTGTAAATGTTCTGGTTGCTGGTTGGTGTTGTGGTTGTGTGTAAATGTTCTGGTTGCTGGTTGTTGTGCTTGTGTGTAAATGTTCTGGTTGCTGGTTGGTGTTGTGGTTGTGTGTACATGTTCTGGTTGCTGGTTGGTGTTGTGGTTGTGTGTAAATGTTCTGGTTGCTGGTTGTTGTGGTTGTGAGTAAATGTTCTGGTTGCTGGTTGGTGTTGTGGTTGTGTGTAAATGTTCTGGTTGCTGGTTGGTGTTGTGTTGGTGTGTAAATGTTCTGGTTGCTGGTTGGTGTTGTGGTTGTGTGTAAATGTTCTGGTTGCTGGTTGGTCTTATGGTTGTGTGTAAATGTTCTGGTTGCTGGTTGTTGTTGTGGTTGGGTGTAAATGTTCTGGTTGGTGTTGTGGTTGAGTGTAAATGTTTTGGTTGGTGTTGTGGTTGTGTGTAAATGTTTTGGTTGGTGTTGTGGTTGTGTGTAAATGTTCTGGTTGCTGGTTGGTGTTGTGGTTGTGTATAAATGCTCTGGTTGCTGGTTGTTGTGGTTGTGTGTAAATGTTCTGGTTGGTGTTGTGGTTGTGTGTAAATGTTCTGGTTGCTAGTTGGTGTTGTGGTTGTGTGTAAATGTTCTGGTTGCTGGTTGGTGTTGTGGTTGTGTATAAATGCTCTGGTTGCTGGTTGTTGTGGTTGTGTGTAAATGTTCTGGTTGGTGTTGTGGTTGTGTGTAAATGTTCTGGTTGCTAGTTGGTGTTGTGGTTGTGTGTAAATGTTCTGGTTGCTGGTTGGTGTTGTGGTTGTGTGTAAATGTTCTGATTGCTGGTTGTGGTTGTGTGTAAATGTTCTGGTTGCTGGTTGTTGGTGTGGTTGTGTGTAAATGTTCTGGTTGCTGGTTGTTGGTGTGGTTGTGTGTAAATGTTCTGGTTGCTGGTTGTTGTTGTAGTTGTGTGTAAATGTTCTGGTTGCTGGTTGGTGTTGTGGTTGTGTGTAAATGTTCTGGTTGCTGGTTGTTGTTGTGATTGTGTGTAAATGTTCTGGTTGCTGGTTGGTGTTGTGGTTGTGTGTAAATGTTCTGGTTGCTGGTTGGTGTTGTGGTTGTGTGTAAATGTTCTGGTTGCTGGTTGGTGTTATGGTTGTGTGTAAATGTTCTGGTTGCTGGTTGTTGTTGTTGTGGTTGTGTGTAAATGTTCTGGTTGGTGTTGTGATTGTGTGTAAATGTTTTGGTTGGTGTTGTGGTTGTGTGTAAATGTTCTGGTTGCTGGTTGTTGTGGTTGTGTATAAATGTTCTGGTTGCTGGTTGTTGTGCTTGTGTGTAAATGTTCTGGTTGCTGGTTGTTGTTGTTGTGGTTGTGTGTAAATGTTCTGGTTGGTGTTGTGATTGTGTGTAAATGTTCTGGTTGCTGGTTGTTGTGGTTGTGTATAAATGTTCTGGTTGCTGGTTGTTGTGCTTGTGTGTAAATGTTCTGGTTGCTGGTTGTTGTTGTTGTGCTTGTGTGTAAAATGTTCTGGTTGCTGGTTGTTGTTGTGGTTGTGTGTAAATGTTCTGGTTGCTGGTTGTTGTTGTGATTGTGTGTAAATGTTCTGGTTGCTGGTTGGTGTTGTGGTTGTGTGTAAATGTTCTGGTTGCTGGTTGGTGTTGTGGTTGTGTGTAAATGTTCTGGTTGCTGGTTGGTGTTATGGTTGTGTGTAAATGTTCTGGTTGCTGGTTGTTGTTGTTGTGGTTGTGTGTAAATGTTCTGGTTGGTGTTGTGATTGTGTGTAAATGTTTTGGTTGGTGTTGTGGTTGTGTGTAAATGTTCTGGTTGCTGGTTGTTGTGGTTGTGTATAAATGTTCTGGTTGCTGGTTGTTGTGCTTGTGTGTAAATGTTCTGGTTGCTGGTTGTTGTTGTTGTGGTTGTGTGTAAATGTTCTGGTTGGTGTTGTGATTGTGTGTAAATGTTCTGGTTGCTGGTTGTTGTGGTTGTGTATAAATGTTCTGGTTGCTGGTTGTTGTGCTTGTGTGTAAATGTTCTGGTTGCTGGTTGTTGTTGTTGTGCTTGTGTGTAAAATGTTCTGGTTGCTGGTTGTTGTTGTGGTTGTGTGTAAATGTTCTGGTTGCTGGTTGGTGTTGTGGTTGTGTGTAAGTGTTCTGGTTGCTGGTTGGTGTTGTGTTGGTGTGTAAATGTTCTGGTTGCTGGTTGGTGTTGTGGTTGTGTGTAAATGTTCTGATTGCTGGTTGGTGTTATGGTTGTGTGTAAATGTTCTGGTTGCTGGTTGTTGTTGTTGTGGTTGTGTGCAAATGTTCTGGTTGGTGTTGTGATTGTGTGTAAATGTTTTGGTTGGTGTTGTGGTTGTGTGTAAATGTTCTGGTTGCTGGTTGTTGTGGTTGTGTATAAATGTTCTGGTTGCTGGTTGTTGTGGTTGTGAGTAAATGTTCTGGTTGCTGGTTGTTGTTGTGGTTGTGTGTAAATGTTCTGGTTGCTGGTTATTGTGGTTGTGAGTAAATGTTCTGGTTGCTGGTTGTTGTTGTGGTTGTGTGTAAATGTTCTGGTTGCTGGTTGGTGTTGTGGTTGTGTGTAAATGTTCTGGTTGCTGGTTGTTGTGCTTGTGTGTAAATGTTCTGGTTGCTGGTTGGTGTTGTGGTTGTGTGTACATGTTCTGGTTGCTGGTTGGTGTTGTGGTTGTGTGTAAATGTTCTGGTTGCTGGTTGTTGTGGTTGTGAGTAAATGTTCTGGTTGCTGGTTGGTGTTGTGGTTGTGTGTAAATGTTCTGGTTGCTGGTTGGTGTTGTGTTGGTGTGTAAATGTTCTGGTTGCTGGTTGGTGTTGTGGTTGTGTGTAAATGTTCTGGTTGCTGGTTGGTCTTATGGTTGTGTGTAAATGTTCTGGTTGCTGGTTGTTGTTGTGGTTGGGTGTAAATGTTCTGGTTGGTGTTGTGGTTGAGTGTAAATGTTTTGGTTGGTGTTGTGGTTGTGTGTAAATGTTTTGGTTGGTGTTGTGGTTGTGTGTAAATGTTCTGGTTGCTGGTTGGTGTTGTGGTTGTGTATAAATGCTCTGGTTGCTGGTTGTTGTGGTTGTGTGTAAATGTTCTGGTTGGTGTTGTGGTTGTGTGTAAATGTTCTGGTTGCTAGTTGGTGTTGTGGTTGTGTGTAAATGTTCTGGTTGCTGGTTGGTGTTGTGGTTGTGTATAAATGCTCTGGTTGCTGGTTGTTGTGGTTGTGTGTAAATGTTCTGGTTGGTGTTGTGGTTGTGTGTAAATGTTCTGGTTGCTAGTTGGTGTTGTGGTTGTGTGTAAATGTTCTGGTTGCTGGTTGGTGTTGTGGTTGTGTGTAAATGTTCTGATTGCTGGTTGTGGTTGTGTGTAAATGTTCTGGTTGCTGGTTGTTGGTGTGGTTGTGTGTAAATGTTCTGGTTGCTGGTTGTTGGTGTGGTTGTGTGTAAATGTTCTGGTTGCTGGTTGTTGTTGTAGTTGTGTGTAAATGTTCTGGTTGCTGGTTGGTGTTGTGGTTGTGTGTAAATGTTCTGGTTGCTGGTTGTTGTTGTGATTGTGTGTAAATGTTCTGGTTGCTGGTTGGTGTTGTGGTTGTGTGTAAATGTTCTGGTTGCTGGTTGGTGTTGTGGTTGTGTGTAAATGTTCTGGTTGCTGGTTGGTGTTATGGTTGTGTGTAAATGTTCTGGTTGCTGGTTGTTGTTGTTGTGGTTGTGTGTAAATGTTCTGGTTGGTGTTGTGATTGTGTGTAAATGTTTTGGTTGGTGTTGTGGTTGTGTGTAAATGTTCTGGTTGCTGGTTGTTGTGGTTGTGTATAAATGTTCTGGTTGCTGGTTGTTGTGCTTGTGTGTAAATGTTCTGGTTGCTGGTTGTTGTTGTTGTGGTTGTGTGTAAATGTTCTGGTTGGTGTTGTGATTGTGTGTAAATGTTTTGGTTGGTGCTGTGGTTGTGTGTAAATGTTCTGGTTGCTGGTTGTTGTGGTTGTGTATAAATGTTCTGGTTGCTGGTTGTTGTGCTTGTGTGTAAATGTTCTGGTTGCTGGTTGGTGTTGTGGTTGTGTGTAAATGTTCAGGTTGCTGGTTGTTGTGGTTGTGAGTAAATGTTCTGGTTGCTGGTTGTTGTTGTGGTTGTGTGTAAATGTTCTGGTTGCTGGTTGTTGTGGCTGTGAGTAAATGTTCTGGTTGCTGGTTGGTGTTGTGGTTGTGTGTAAATGTTCTGGTTGCTGGTTGGTGTTATGGTTGTGTGTAAATGTTCTGGTTGCTGGTTGTTGTTGTTGTGGTTGTGTGTAAATGTTCTGGTTGCTGGTTGGTGTTGTGGTTGTGTGTAAATGTTCTGGTTGCTGGTTGTTGTTGTGATTGTGTGTAAATGTTCTGGTTGCTGGTTGGTGTTGTGGTTGTGTGTAAATGTTCTGGTTGCTGGTTGGTGTTGTGGTTGTGTGTAAATGTTCTGGTTGCTGGTTGGTGTTATGGTTGTGTGTAAATGTTCTGGTTGCTGGTTGTTGTTGTTGTGGTTGTGTGTAAATGTTCTGGTTGGTGTTGTGATTGTGTGTAAATGTTTTGGTTGGTGTTGTGGTTGTGTGTAAATGTTCTGGTTGCTGGTTGTTGTGGTTGTGTATAAATGTTCTGGTTGCTGGTTGTTGTGCTTGTGTGTAAATGTTCTGGTTGCTGGTTGGTGTTGTGGTTGTGTGTAAATGTTCAGGTTGCTGGTTGTTGTGGTTGTGAGTAAATGTTCTGGTTGCTGGTTGTTGTTGTGGTTGTGTGTAAATGTTCTGGTTGCTGGTTGTTGTGGCTGTGAGTAAATGTTCTGGTTGCTGGTTGGTGTTATGGTTGTGTGTAAATGTTCTGGTTGCTGGTTGTTGTGCTTGTGTGTAAATGTTCTGGTTGCTGGTTGGTGTTGTGGCTGTGTGTAAATGTTCTGGTTGCTGGTTGGTGTTGTGGTTGTGTGTAAATGTTCTGGTTGCTGGTTGTTGTGGTTGTGAGTAAATGTTCTGGTTGCTGGTTGTTGTTGTGGTTGTGTGTAAATGTTGTGGTTGCTGGTTGTTGTGGTTGTGTGTAAATGTTCTGGTTGGTGTTGTGGTTGTGTGTAAATGTTCTGGTTGCTGGTTGTTGTGGTGGTTGTGTGTAAATGTTCTGGTTGCTGGTTGTTGTGGTGGTTGTGCGTAAATGTTCTGGTTGCTGGTTGGTGTTGTGGTTGTGTGTAAATGTTCTGGTTGTGGTTGGTGTTGTGGTTGTGTGTAAATGTTCTGGTTGCTGGTTGGTGTTGTGGTTGTGTGTAAATGTTCTGGTTGCTGGTTGTTGTGTTTGTGTTTAAATGTTCTGGTTGCTGGTTGTTGTTGTGGTTGTGTGTAAATGTTCTGGTTGGTGTTGTGGTTGTGTGTGAATGTTCTGGTTGCTGGTTGTTGTTGTGGTTGTGTGTAAATGTTCTGGTTGGTGTTGTGGTTGTGTGTACATGTTCTGGTTGCTGGTTGGTGTTGTGGTTGTGTGTGAATGTTCTGGTTGGTGTTGTGGTTGTGTGTAAATGCTCTGGTTGCTGGTTTGGTGTTGTGGTTGTGTGTAAATGTTCTGGTTGGTGTTGTGGTTGTGTGTAAATGTTCTGGTTGCTGGTTGGTGTTGTGGTTGTGTGTGAATGTTCTGGTTGGTGTTGTGGTTGTGTGTAAATGTTCTGGTTGCTGGTTTGGTGTTGTGGTTGTGTGTGAATGTTCTGGTTGGTGTTGTGGTTGTGTGTAAATGTTCTGGTTGCTGGTTGGTGTTGTGGTTGTGTGTGAATGTTCTGGTTGGCGTTGTGGTTGTGTGTAAATGTTCTGGTTGGTGTTGTGGTTGTGTGTAAGTGTTCTGGTTGGTGTTATGGTTGTGTGTAAATGTTCTGGTTGGTGTTATGGTTGTGTGTAAATATTCTGGTTGCTGGTTGGTGTTGTGGTTGTGTGTAAATGTTCTGGTTGCTGGTTGGTGTTGTGGTTGTGTGTAAATGTTCTGGTTGTTGTTGTGGTTGTGTGTAAATGTTCTGGTTGCTGGTTGGTGTTGTGGTTGTGTGTAAATGTTCTGGTTGTTGTTGTGGTTGTGTGTAAATGTTCTGGTTGCTGGTTGGTGTTGTCGTTGTGTGTAAATGTTCTGGTTGTTGTGGTTGTGTGTAAATGTTCTGGTTGCTGGTTGGTGTTGTGGTTGTGTGTAAATGTGCTGGTTGTTGTTCTGGTTGTGTGTAAATGTTCTGGTTGCTGGTTGGTGTTGTGGTTGTGTGTAAATGTTCTGGTTGTTGTTCTGGTTGTGTGTAAATGTTCTGGTTGCTGGTTGGTGTTGTGGTTGTGTGTAAAAGTTCTGGTTGTTGTCCTGGTTGTGTGTAAATGTTCTGGTTGCTGGTTTGGTGTTGTGGTTGTGTGTAAATGTTCTGGTTGGTGTTGTGGTTGTGTGTAAATGTTCTGGTTGGTGTTATGGTTGTGTGTAAATGTTCTGGTTGGTGTTGTGGTTGTGTGTAAATGTTCTGGTTACTGGTTGTTGTGGTTGTGTGTAAATGTTATGGTTGCTTGTTGGTGTTGTGGTTGTGTGGAAATGTTCTGGTTGCTGGTTGGTGTTGTGGTTGTGTGTAAATGTTCTGGTTGGTGTTGTGGTTGTGTGTAAATGTTCTGGCTGCTGGTTGGTGTTGTGGTTGTGTGTAAATGTTCTGGTTGTTGTTGTGTTTGTGTGTAAATGTTCTGGTTGCTGGTTGGTGTTGTGGTTGTGTGTAAATGTGCTGGTTGTTGTTCTGGTTGTGTGTAAATGTTCTGGTTGGTGTTGTGGTTGTGTGTAAATGTTCTGGTTGCTGGTTGGTGTTGTGGTTGTGTAAATGTTGGAGATGTAAATATTAAACAGTCTGTTATGTAACAGTGTATTATTTGGAGCTCGGCTGTTTATCCTCCCTCTTCTGTAAAAGCAGGATTTGTATCTGAAGAACAAAGTTTGAGGTATTATTATTATTATTGTTATTGTTATTGTTATTGTTATTATTATTATTATTGTTGTTGTTGTTTATTATTATTAGTAGTAGTAGTATTGCTGTTGTTGTTATTGTTATTATTATTGGTGTTATTATTATTGTTGTTGTTGTTTATTATTATTATTAGTAGTAGTAGTAGTATTGCTGTTGTTGTTATTGTTATTATTATTGGTGTTATTATTATTGGTGTTGTTGTTGTTGTTGCTAATAAGAATAAGAAAAACAAAAAAAAACTGCATTTCCTGAACATGTATCTCCACTTTTGTAGATTTCTATTTTTCTACATCAATCAAATGTAGCAGCCTCCGTTTACATTGTGGGAAAACTTCACGATGAATGGACCAATAGAAACGCTCATTGAAAGTGAAGACAGTTTCTGGCCTCTCCTGTATATTTAGAGATACCCGCTTTTCATTGGACAGCAACGATATATAAATATATGTAAATAAATCTGATTATGGATCAGACAAATAAATTGTCACCTTTATAAAAATATAAAAACACCTTAATTTAATTTTCTGTGGTTAATTCATCTAATTCATCTATCATTTGTTCATCTGATCTCTGTTTGATTGAGTGCGTCTGTTAATTTAAAAAAAACCTGCCGGTCTGATTTCAGTCAGTAAATAAATCCAATAGTATGTGAGATATTGATGTTTAAACTGTTGCAGTGATTGTGGTTTGATGGTGACTTAAATTTTTATTAAGAAACAATAAATCACACCAACACTCGAACCACGTCCTGAACCAGCGAGACTTCAGACGTCATCAGTGACGTCACTCACCCTTAACAAACAACTTCCTGGATTTCTCAATATAAACTCTGAAGCCTCTGTATCATTTACCATCACTACTTCCATCTCTGCACTCGGGCCCTCCTCCACCCCGACATATGACAGATCGACAGTTTGTTGATTATATATAAATATTTTAATATTTATTTAAATATAAATAACCTCCAAATCTTCCACAGAGAACCAACTTTTACACAATTTAATGTGCAGTTTCTGTTTATTTGCTGAATTTATTACATCAAAAAAACAATAATACCATTTTAGAATAAGACTATTCTTAGAACGTGTTTAAAAATGGGTTAAATAAAGTTAATGGTTATTATAATTAGATCATTAAACACCTTAAATTCATTAATAAATAGTTACAACACTGATCTGTTGTTGGATTAACAGTGAAACAGTATGTATTTATAATGCTAAATCTCACATTTTGATGTTTACTGATCTTACTTTGTCTTTTCAGTCAGTGTATCAGTTAAAACTTCTTATTAATACTCTATAAAGTGGTTAAGACACGACTAATAATCTCCAAGAAACTCATTTTAAACCACTCTAATGCGATTTATAAGGGTAGTCTCATTCTAACCAGGTAAATATTTTAAAATGTGCAGCAAGTTTGTATTAATTTGTTTTTAGAAAAAAATGAACATTTAATTTGAGCAGGTTGAAACTTTTGCACACGCCTGTAAGTCTGAGTATTTTATTTGTGACAGCGTGACCTTGAAGGAGGGTCTGTGATAAAGTCTGATACAGTCTGATCTATTATTTTATAAGGCGTCATAAAAATTTAACATGACGACCATAAGACGTGCTGATTGGTGGTTTGGACTCGGATCTCAAGAACCAACCGACTCTACACTTTCATGATCTGAGAACGTTTTCTCTGCTGAACCACAGACTCGGTCCGTTAACAGGCTACAGTAATGAAGAAGCTGCTTATTAAATGTAAATCAGATTTAAATCAAGGTTGTTTGTTAAAAGGTTGGATGAAATGATGGAATGAAAAATAACAGATTATTAAAAACAGTTATTAAATCTGAATTTATCTGAATGATGTACATTCAGTGGAGCTGCCGCTGCAGAACTGTTCCTCTCCAGTAAAATCAGCTTTAATGAAATACTGAGTGATTTATTATTATTACAGTTCCAGCTGGACACAAATTAAAAGTTATACATTTTTAGCATCAGGGAAAATCATAAGGCATGTGTTTCACAAGAAATCACACAAGAACATAAACAAATGAATGTAATTTTGGTTGCGCATTGCTAAACAACTATAATGTTATTGTTTTTTAGTTTCTGTCAGGTCTTCTGATCCGCGTAACTCAACAAACTGATTTTTTCCGTAATTTCCTTCAGAAAATACTCTTTTCTAGTTAAAAGATTTCAAATATTTGTACATACCTCCAAAGTCTTAATCCAAAAACTCCCAAACATGTTCAGTGATGCTGAGATCTGGACTCTGGGGTGGTCCTCCGTTATTTCTGAGAGAAGCAGCAGCTTCTTTGTTTTCCTTTTTGTGAATTTGAAACACAATTTGTTGTTTTTATTTAATTTACCTTTAAACGTTAAAATTTTACAACCAGCTAACAAATTAAGTTGAGACATCAAATTCTTCACAGTGGAACCGGGCATCTGTATCTCCTTTTCTCAGTGAGGAGCTTCCTGAACAGCTACACATCCTTTCAGACCCACAGTGTTGAGAGTAGAGCTTGATGGACAGGCACACCAGTTCCAGTGATTGAGTCCCATCTTTAAATTGGTTTCTTATTCTTATCTAACTCTTGTATTTTCTAATTTTCACTGAAATATAATGGCAGTAAAAAGTTTGGGCAAACCTACCTGAGTATATATGTTTATAGTTATAAAGGTGTTTAGATGTGAATGTATTGAGAGACGAGTGTAAACAGTGAAAACTAAAAACTAAAACAAACATTTGAGTGTATTTAAATGTAAAAATGAGAATGTATATTTTTATAAGAGCTATAAAACCACCAAACCTGTTTATCAGAACAAGATCTCAGCATCTACACTATCTTCTTCAGTCCTGTTAGAGAAGCAGCTCATGTGGCTCCTCATGAAGCTGCTGGTCAGAATGTTCAAAGTATGTAAACCTGCATCAGAGCAAATGAGCTCATTTCTAAAAGACCCTCTAAACATTCTTTAAACACAACCAGATGTTTAATTCTGCTCCAGGAATAATTCCATACCGACTATTCTATAGTTCTGATCTCTTCACACTTATTCACTAATATTAGTACTAATAATATAGTACACGGAAGAAGAAGACTTTCAGACTCAGTTTCTTCAAATACAATCAAAAGGTGTTTATTGAAGAATATGTACAAGTTCCATTGGTAGGTTCATTCACTTCACACTGAACACGCTCAACCGGACAAAGACAAGAGATTCAAAGAGACAACCTTCACTGCAGGAGGTGACCGCTGAACTGACCACTCCAAAGACTCCTGTTGTTCAACATTCCTTACAAAAATGATGTGAAGAAGCTGCACACCTTTTTATTTTACTGATCTGTGACCACATAATGAGTAAAATGGCAAATATTATGGATATATGGAGATGATCCTGGATCAGCAGCAAAGGTTCAGCCTCTGGTTAATGCTATGACAATGTTACACACGAGCTGTACGGTACATACTGGGCTCTGATACACTTAAAGTTTTTAAAACCCACAATGTTCACATACAGCCTCAAAGAAAGACCCTCAAATCTCCAAATACCTGCTCCCTCTAGTCTTCCAGGTGTTACTCGTACTGAAAAGTGAGTCATCATACACAAAGAAGAAGGTTGAGGATGTCTGGAGATGAACGCCCACAGGTAAGAATAAATTAATCATTAACAATATTAACGAAAACACTGACCCAAAGCGTCACACGCCTTTAGTGTAACTATCAGTCAAAAGTTTGGACACACCTCCCCAGGTTCTTTTTCTGTGTACTATATTAATAGTACTAATATTAGTGAATAAGTGTGAGGAGATCAGAACTATAGAATAGTCGGTATGGAATTATTCCTGGAGCAGAATTAAACATCTGGTTGTGTTTAAAGAATGTTTAGAGGGTCTTTTAGAAATGAGCTCATTTGCTCTGATGCAGGTTTACATACTTTGAACATTCTGACCAGCAGCTTCATGAGGAGCCACATGAGCTGCTTCTCTAACAGGACTGAAGAAGATAGTGTAGATGCTGAGATCTTGTTCTGATAAACAGGTTTGGGGGTTTTATAGCTCTTATCTTCCAACACATTCAGATCTGAACCTCTTTATAGTTATACAAGTACATATTCAGGTAGGTGTCTCCAAACTTTTGACTGGTAGTGTAATTCTATATCATGGCTGGATAAATATTGGGTTTGTCTATCAGTGCATGTTTTTAACTCTACATTGCAGCTAAAACTTTTCTAAACATAGTGAGTCAAAGATAGATAAACAACATGTTTGGTTTTAGTGTTTAGTGAGAATAAACAGAACTGGAGAAACTCGAGAACTAGAAAATAACACTGTGTGTTTGGGTTCAAGTAGAGGGAACTAATCTATCCTGTTACTTCAGTGTCTCAGTTTCAAAACACACTAAATTTAAAATGAATTTAAATAAAAAACCAAACAATTGCAGTTACATTATAAAATAAGTGAATTGACTTAATTCAAATGTTTACAGCATCTCCATGTAGGTGAAATATGACACCAAATCAATCAGTTTAATACTTTTTGGCAATAATGCAGCACAAATGGACGTCTGACTGAGACCAGTTCAGTGGGAATTGAGGCTTTAACACATTTAACACTGACTACAGTGAGGAATTCTGGAATAATGTAATATCTGAAATTCCAGAAGTTGCAGATGAGCTGTCTTAGAAATTCTGTTGTCAACTAAAATGGTTTAAAATTGAATTTAATCCATAATTTTCCCAAATCCAGAACACAAGCACCATCTACATGTGGGCTTTTGTGCAGGAATTAAAGTTGTCATGGAAATGTGTAACTGCATGCTGTGATTGGTTGTGATTTGGACCCTCTTCCCCGAGTGGATGAACCTGATGATCGTGAGCACACTGAAGAAAGTTCAAAGAGAACTCTGTCAAACCGTGGTGATGTGTCTTCCTACGAGCTCAGAACTTTATATCAGTATAAATGTTGGAGTTTGCATTCGAGACCTGATCATCGAGCTGGAACTTTGTTTAAGCCTGTGTGTGTGTGAGACGTTATTATGCAAAGATTTATACATGATCAAAAACTCCTGACTTAACAGGCTTAACAGAGTGACTTGCAGAAGATACACGTACACCATGTTTTATCTTTCTTTGCATGACTCAATTATGACTGACTAAAAAAAAAAAAGCCAGAGTCAAAAGATTAAACTAATATTTCCATTCATCCATTATCTTCTGCTTTATCCTGCTAGTTGGGGTCACGGGCGTGCTGGAGCCAATCCCAGCATCATCGGGCGAAGGCGGGGTCCACCATGGACAGGTCACTCACACCTACGGGCAGTTTAGAGTGAGGATCCTAACAAGCATGTGTTTGAACTGTGGGAGGAAACCGGAGAACCCGGAGGAAACCTGGGAATCAAACCCAGATTGTCTTGCTGTGAGGCGACAGTGCTAACCACTACACCACAGTGCTGACCACTACATCACAGTGCTGACCACTACACCACCGTGCTGACCACTACACCACCGTGCTGACCACTACACCACCGTGCTGACCACTACACCACTGTACCATCTAGCTGATTTCATTATTCCAAAATAACAGTGTCTAAGTGGGGTTTTAATGAGTAGCAGGATGTTTACAGTGGTGCTGTGACATCTTATGTTGGTCACATGGTGGATATAGTGCGTCTGAGGTTGTGTGGATACTAAACACTCGGTTACTGAAAAAGCTTGACTGCTTTACCGGCCCAGCAGTGGCCACTGGGTCCAGTCTTTTCTTGTTTAGGACAAGAGCGCTGAATGATTCAACTTGTGTGGGATTAAAAAACTCTGGACTCTCAACTCCTGATCAACTCTTTGCATAAAAAGAATCTTGCTGATACTTGAAGCTCAGCTTTGGTGTCATTAGATCAAATTAAACTTCTGAGAAACGTTTACATGGACCACAACTGGGACTTGCTGTGAGGAGACAGTGCTGACCATTACACCACCGTGCTGACCGATACACCACCGTGCTGCTACCATGAACATCACCGGTGCTAAGTGACCTGTAACCCACTGCACTGCATCTTCTCTTTGACACCTTGACACTGAAAAGTAATGTTTATGGTCCATAACCTACGTGACGCTTTCGCATAACACACGAAGAAAAATGGAAATAACGACAAGATAAACAGATAATCACAGATACAGAACCTGATAAATGAAGATACCTCTGCAAGTCTCACCTCCTTTATTACCACACAGTAATAACCAGGTTCTGTTTGGCCACAGTGTCCATAGCAACCCTTATCTTAAACAGCCTGGCGTGTATACTTGTATACACACAAACACACACACTCGCGCCAGCGACGCTGTTGGGTTGAGTTTGTACAACGTTTAAGAAGTCGAGACAGACACAAAACACTGTAAACAAATAACTATTTTAGCAAAATAATAAAAAGGTAAACTTCTTTTTTCAGATTCACCTCGATTCGTTCCTCATGCTGCCAATCAGGAGCATCAGCCTATAAAAAAGGAGGAGTTTTTTTCTTCTACTACACTAGTGCGGCATCCGAGTGCCACCGTTAACACATCCCCGCGCCGTATGTACATCTATAAAACAAACCATATTCATCCTGACCGTGTCGAGCCGTGTCGAGCCGCGTCTACGCTGAAAATATGGTTGAATTTTTTAGAATTTGAGAACCTGGTGCCAAATTTTGAGGGGAAAAAAATCACTGGCCATTTCCAATTAGCCAAGAAATGCGCTGATTTTCCTATAAGGCGAGGTTTACGACACAATCACAAGGTCAGCCCTCTGTACATCCCATAATGAGCAGTAGTCCCTGTTAAAAAATGTAGTTTTTTTATACAAAAGAATAAAACACCTGCCATTCGCCGTCTTTATTACCAAAATCCCAGCCTAACACCCCCCCCCTTCCCACCCAGCCCCTGTCAAAGACCCCAGCACCCAAAGTCCCGCCCCTCCTGGAGATGAATCAGCCAATAACAGTGGGAGAATTTTTTTTTCCTAGGCTGATCACAGTAGCAATAAGCCAATCAGAGCGAGGACCGCTGCAGTGGACGCCAGGACTGACGTGCAGGAGGTTCTGCCTGCTCTGTTTTTCTGGACCATCATTCCGGTTCCTGTGGATCAGACAAAATACCAGTAACTGTTCCCATCGCTCGGTTCCACACCTTTCTCCCCATTTAACCCATCCGTGCAGTGAAACACACACTAGTGAACACACACACTAGGGGGCAGTGAAACACCCACATATACACACACACTAGTGAACACACACACTAGGGGGCAGTGAAACACCCACATATACACACACACTAGTGAACAGACACACTAGGGGGCAGTGAAAACACCCACATATACAAACACACTAGTGAAAACACAAACAAACTAGGGGGCAGTGAAACACCCACATATACACACACACTAGTGAACAGACACACTAGGGGGCAGTGAAACACCCACATATACAAACACACTAGTGAACAGACACACTAGGGGGCAGTGAAACACCCACATATACACACACACTAGTGAACACACACACTAGGGGGCAGTGAAACACCCACATATACACACACTAGTGAACACACACACTAGGGGGCAGTGAAACACCCGCATATACAAACACACTAGTGAACAGACGCACTAGGGGGCAGTGAAACACCCACATATACACACACACTAGTGAACAGACACACTAGGGGGCAGTGAAAACACCCACATATACAAACACACTAGTGAAAACACAAACAAACTAGGGGGCAGTTAAACACCCACATATACACACACACTAGTGAACAGACACACTAGGGGGCAGTGAAACACCCACATACACACACACTAGTGAACACACACACTAGGGGGCAGTGAAACACCCACATATACACACACACTAGTGAACACACACACTAGGGGGCAGTGAAACACCCACATATACACACACACTAGTGAACACACACACTAGGGGGCAATGAAACACCCGCATACACACACACTAGGGGGCATAGTGTATATGGGTATATTGTTATTTAGAATGAAATTTTCTTCTTCATGGTCACCTCCACTAACATACCTGAATCTCGAGATACTATGATCTCATGAGCTGCTCCATCTCCTCCTTCTCCCCAAGAGCGGATCTCCAGAACCACGTAGCCGTTGTCCTTGGGCAGGGGGAGGTTGACTGATGTCTTGCCTTTGTCCAGAACTTTTAGAGCTGACTGACCTTCATGCTTGTACAAGACCTGGAGGAACAACGGTGAAGGGAAACGTTCAGATTCTGCTCTACACTGTGGACAAATAGAAGAGCAATATACACTATATTGCCAAAAGTATTCGATCATCTGTCTTCACACGCCTATGAACTTCATCCCATTCTTAATACACAGGGTTTAATATGATGTGGGCCCAACCATGGCATCTATAAAGACCACACTGAGCGTCTACAAAGCCATGGATGCTGTTCAGTGATCGTCTGTGGGCTGACGTATGTTTCCTACACACATGTGATCCAATTAAACTGCATTATTACAGGATGTGTTACATGCATGACATGTAGGATTCAGATCTTCGGCTTCAGGGAGAACTGACGGCTGGAGTATCCGCTGTATTGAGTCTTATGGTGAAAAATATGCCTCGATATGCACAAAAACTCCAGCATTTACAACATCTAACGTATTAAACACGCTTTGGTATCACTTACCTTGTAGCCCTGCACGGTAGACTCATTGTCCATAGACTTAACATGATCCCATCTCACTGTTACCAAAGAACCATCCGTCTTCCATGAAATGTTCCCTGGAGGGCGATTAGGAGCTGGAAATAACCAGACAGACACAGTTAATCTACCTGGTCATGCACTGTTCACACTCTCAATGACCAGGTCACTTCCACACGAAACCATGACTCCACTGAAGGAGCATTCAAAACCTTTAATTGGTGTATATAGGTATATGTGAAGTTACCAACCACTCCACTGTATTGAATAAAATTGAGTTTTTTTAGCTTAAGTACTTGTACCATGTACAAAAATATTACTAAAACAAACATTTGACTGTATTTAAATGTAAAAAAGAGAATGTATATTTTTATAAGAGCTATAAAACCACCTAAACCCTAACCCTACACCACCATACTAACCACTACACCACCATACTAACCACTACACCACCGTACTAACCACTACACCACCGTACTAACCACTACACCACCATACTAACCACTACACCACCATACTAACCACTACACCACCGTACTAACCACTACACCACCGTACTAACCACTACACCACCATACTAACCACTACACCACCATACTAACCACTACACCACCGTACTAACCACTACACCACCATACTAACCACTACACCACCATACTAACCACTACACCACCATACTAACCACTACACCACCGTACTAACCACTACACCACCGTACTAACCACTACACCACCATACTAACCACTACACCACCGTACTAACCACTACACAACCGTACTAACCACTACACCACCATACTAACCACTACACCACCATACTGACCACTACACCACCATACTAACCCACTACACCACCATACTAACCACTACACCACCATACTAACCACTACACCACCATACTAACCACTACACCACCTTACTAACCACTACACCACCATACTAACCACTACACCACCATACTAACCACTACACCACCATACTAACCACTACACCACCGTACTAACCACTACACCACCTTACTAACCACTACACCACCGTACTAACCACTACACCACCGTACTAACCACTACACCACCATACTAACCACTACACCACCATACTAACCACTACACCACCTTACTAACCACTACACCACCGTACTAACCACTACACCACCGTACTAACCACTACACCACCTTACTAACCACTACACCACCGTACTAACCACTACACCACCGTACTAACCACTACACCACCATACTAACCACTACACCACCTTACTAACCACTACACCACCGTACTAACCACTACACCACCATACTAACCACTACACCACCATACTAACCACTACACCACCGTACTAACCACTACACCACCATACTAACCACTACACCACCGTACTAACCACTACACCACCGTACTAACCACTACACCACCGTACTAACCACTACACCACCTTACTAACCACTACACCACCGTACTAACCACTACACCACCGTACTAAACACTACACACCGTACTAACCACTACACCACCTTACTAACCACTACACCACCATACTAACCACTACACCACCATACTAACCACTACACCACCTTACTAACCACTACACCACCGTACTAACCACTACACCACCGTACTAACCACTACACCACCATACTAACCACTACACCACCATAATAACCTCTACACCACCGTACTAACCACTACACCACCGTACTAACCACTACACCACCATACTAACCACTACACCACCGTACTAACCACTACACCACCATACTAACCACTACACCACCTTACTAACCACTACACCACCATACTAACCACTACACCACCGTACTAACCACTACACCACCGTACTAACCACTACACCACCATACTAACCACTACACCACCATACTAACCACTACACCACCGTACTAACCACTACACCACCATACTAACCACTACACCACCTTACTAACCACTACACCACCATACTAACCACTACACCACCGTACTAACCACTACACCACCGTACTAACCACTACACCACCATACTAACCACTACACCACCATACTAACCACTACACCACCATACTAACCACTACACCACCATACTAACCACTACACCACCATACTAACTACTACACCACCATACTGACCACTACACCACCATACTAACCACTACCCCACCATACTAACCACTACACCACCATACTAACCACTAACACCACCATACTAACCACTACACCACCATACTAACTTACTACACCACCATACTAACCACTACACACCGTACTAACCACTACACCACCATACTAACCACTACACCACCATACTAACCACTACACCACCGTACTAACCACTACACCACCGTACTAACCACTACACCACCATACTGACCACTACACCACCATACTAACACTACACCACCATACTAACTACTACACCACCTTACTAACCACTACACCACCATACTAACCACTACACCACCGTACTAACCACTACACCACCGTACTAACCACTACACCACCATACTAACCACTACACCACCTTACCAACCACTACACCACCGTACTAACCACTACACCACCATACTAACCACTACACCACCATACTAACCACTACACCACCGTACTAACCACTACACCACCATACTAACCACTACACCACCGTACTAACCACTACACCACCGTACTAACCACTACACCACCTTACTAACCACTACACCACCGTACTAACCACTACACCACCGTACTAAACACTACACCACCGTACTAACCACTACACCACCTTACTAACCACTACACCACCATACTAACCACTACACCACCATACTACCACTACACCACCGTACTAACCACTACACCACCGTACTAACCACTACACCACCATAATAACCTCTACCCCACCGTACTAACCACTACACCACCGTACTAACCACTACACCACCATACTAACCACTACACCACCGTACTAACCACTACACCACCATACTAACCACTACACCACCTTACTAACCACTACACCACCGTACTAACCACTACACCACCGTACTAACCACTACACCACCGTACTAACCACTACACCACCTTACTAACCACTACACCACCATACTAACCACTACACCACCTTACTAACCACTACACCACCGTACTAACCACTACACCACCGTACTAACCACTACACCACCGTACTAACCACTACACCACCATAATAACCTCTACACCACCGTACTAACCACTACACACCGTACTAACCACTACACCACCATACTAACCACTACACCACCGTACTAACCACTACACCACCGTACTAACCACTACACCACCGTACTAACCACTACACCACCATACTAACCACTACACCACCTTACTAACCACTACACCACCGTACTAACCACTACACCACCGTACTAACCACTACACCACCATACTGACCACTACACCACCATACTAACCACTACACCACCATACTAACCACTACACCACCATACTGACCACTACACCACCATACTAACCACTACACCACCATACTAACCACTACACCACCGTACTAACCACTACACCAACGTCCTGCCTAAATGAGTTAGTATACTGTATATACTGTTAATATAAATGGGTCTTCAGAAGATCAAAGGAAGATCACTGGAAGATCAGTGGAAGATCAGAGGAAGATCAGAGAAAGATCAGTGGAAGATCAGACGAAGATCAGAAGAAGGGGCCGCAGTGGGAGGTGGTTTATTGTAGAGTCTCCACAAACAGACTGCACACAATCAATTGTTAATAATTCACAACCGTATTGTGTAACTGTTAATAATAAAACTCAGCAGTACATACTCCACTCAGTACGAAAAACAGGAACACGAACTCAGCGCTGACACTTGGATCAGGCGTGACCCCTCAAGAGTTCACAACACAAGTAAAAAGTATCAGTCGTCTCAGAACCATCGTACACATCCAGCCCAGCCATAAACACAGACGAGCCATGCACTTACGGGGCTTCTTGGTGATGACGGTGGTCCGTGGCGAGGGTGGGCCAGTGCCGGCGCTGTTATAGGCCAGAACGGTTACGTGGTAGAGGGTGTTGGGCCTTAACCCAGAAACCCGCGCCGTGTTCTCCAGCCCTGCTGTCCGCACTCGGTCCGCCGCTGCTTCCCTCTCGTGTTGCCGCCAGTAACGAATCTGAGAGTCAGAGAACAGCACAGCGTCAGACGTGTAGCACAACCTGAGCATGTGTGATATATTAATAATATTATAATATAATATTAATTAAATATATTAATTAAATATATAATATTAACACAAACATGAGCAGCTAAAAGACAGAATAAAAAAAAGTGTTCTGTTAATGTGGGAATGACGTTATCAGCACATAGAACCCAACAGAACTGTAATTTAATTAGTTTTATTAATAACAAAGGGTGACTTTAGGCCTTTACCCCAGTTTTAGTATCCTTATCTGCTATACACTACTTTCAAGAAGCCACTCTAGTGTAAGTGACACTCATTAAGCAAAGATTGTAAATTGAAAACAGAAAATAATAGAAAAAATATGAAATAATAAAAAATGAGAAATGAATAGAAAATATGCACACACATTTGTAAACTAATGAATAATGTTTAATAGTAAATAAATGTGTTTTAACAATAAAGTAATGATAAAATCTATTAAAATATGTTCAGATTTCCAGAAACGGCAGATTTTCTATTTATTATTAATAATTAGAAAAATAAATATTATTAATACACAGAAAATCTGACTTTTCCAAAAAATCTGAAAGTAAGGTATGACCGGTTGTGTGTCAGCTGCTACTTAATCAAGAACTAAAACTGTTTTTTGGTACTAAAATTCAGAGAGTATGAGATATTATATCCTCTCCTGCACCCCAAGTACAAGACCTGAGTGTATTCTTCAATTTTGATCTTTGTTTTAATTATTTTTTAATCTTTATATTTACTGTAATCTTAGATCTGCAGATTTTGACCTGCATTTAATAAAATACAGTAAACACGGAGACTCCTGCAGTTATTAACCTTCTAAACCCTCAATTCTACCTTTTATTTAATGCTGACACACATACACTTCTAAATGCATTTGAAATGTAGCTCCTTAATTAAAAAATATTTATTTTTGATATTTCTTTTCTGATCTGACCAATCACAGTTCGGATTATTTAAATTACCACTGTTGTGTATGTTGTTTCCTATATTGCTGAAAAGAGATTGAGCTGTTTGTACAGTGGGGTTCAAAGAGCCGAGAGCTGAGTGGAAACAACAGAACAGTAAAAACAGACAGTACATGCGAGACGTTGATCATTTTAAGGACTTTGTACCAAAAGGTCGTTCGTTTTGTTGTTGTGTTTAGTCTCGTCTCTTCAACTGAAATTCTGACTGTAATTATAATATTTCAAACGTTCTACTCAAATTGTTATATTAGTAACAACATTTTCATTTAAACAATTAGAACATAATTAGCAGTAAATTAGAAAATAACACCAGACCTGGTGGTCAGACCTCAGACCCCACTGTTGACTGGCCACTGACCCCAATATATATACGTATGTAAGTTGGTGTAATGTCTACAATTTATATATGAGCACACACTTGAACTACCAATTGGAATTAGTTGAGACTATTTTATGGAATAACACACACACACACACATACACATATATATGTGCTCATATATAAATATATAAAGATTAAAACTGTAGACATTACACCAACTTACATACTATACTATTAACTAATCTGACATACATACATTTGGAATATACATAAAGTATGTTCTTGTTTTCTTTTGTATATGTTCAATGTATATGTGTGTTTTATGTTTGATGGACCCCAGGAAGAATAGCTGCTATTTCTTTAGGGGCTAATGGGGATCCAAATAAAATAAACAAATATTTATATATGAGTATACACTTCAACTACCTATTGGAATGAGCTGAGACTGTTTTATGAAATTTATACATATAAATACAAGATTTAAAATGTAGACATTACACCATTACACTCTAAACTAGTCTCAACTAATTCCAATCGGTAGTTCACAAAGTTATATAAACATACAGTTATATAGACATAAAGTTATATAAACTAATCCTTTATTAGTCTAGCTGTTCACTCCAGGTCATGCGGCGGCTGTTACTTCATTTCTTTATCTCAGCGCAGATAAATATCTGCTGACTGTCACAATAAATTAATACGACCTTCATTAGCTCAGTGTTTGTGTTGCCAAATCAACTGACCAACAGCCGAGCGACACTATGGACCGTCGTTAATATTGAAGCTATCTCAGTCTAATCTCTCGGGGTCTGATAAACGGCGGCTCCTTTGTTTCTTCTTGGCGTCCGTGTTTATCAGCTGGAGGTGGCGTGACTGTTTCTCAGGCGTACATGACTGAATGTGTATGTGTGTATATACGGGGGGTCTGTTCGGACCTCATAGCCACGCAGTATTCCGTTGGTGCTTAAATGCTGGACTGGTTCCCAGGACACCTGGATCTCGAAGGCTGTTAGAGCTGTGGCGTTGATCCTCCGGGGGGACACCGTGGGCTCTAAACGAGATAGAAGGAGAGAAGCTGAGCAAAGCAGGGGAAAATAAGTGATGCTATATTGAACTGATGCCAAGACTGACCTCTAGTGGTCATACAGAAAAGCTGTCAGACTGATCTAAACCAGAAACATTCCACAAACACTGATACCTTATAGAAAGGTTTGAGCGTTAAGGGCTCTTAAGTCTTAAGACCACTAAACTCTTTACTGATGATTGAACTAAAACTTCTGAGGCACCAACATAACAATGAATCTTTTTACAGTGCAGTGTCCATTTATTCACTGGACAGTGCAGTACGGTCAGCATTTTCCTCCTAAGCTGAATTTGTTACCCTTAATAATTAATAATGGTGCAAATCAGTGATTGGTTAAACTCAATCATCACAGAACTGGCACACAGTGTCAATGGAGTCAAACAACAGCAATAAATAAATGAATGAATAAATAAATAAATAAATAAAGCTAAAAAAGTACTGCAAAATGTAAATACAAGTCTGAAGCTACTTATATTTATGTTAAGGCTAGATCTGCGTAAGAAGTCACATGACCTCACAAGCTAAAGACCACCACTGCCTATTCTCACAGTAATGTTAGGTGCTTAGGAGTTTCTGAGTACTCGGAACTCCAGAATTCAGTCAGAAGTTTGGACACGCCCCCCAGGTTCTTCTTCTGTGTACTATATTAATAGTACTAATATTAGTGAATAGGTGTGAAGAGATCAGAACTATAGAATAGTCGGTATGGAATTATTCCTGGAGCAGAATTAAACATCTGGTTGTGTTTAAAGAATGTTTAGAGGCTCTTTTAGAAATGAGCTCATTTGCTCTGATGCAGGTTTACATACTTTGAACATTCTGACCAGCAGCTTCATGAGGAGCCACATGAGCTGCTTCTCTAACAGGACTGAAGAAGATAGTGTAGATGCTGAGATCTTGTTCTGATAAACAGGTTTGGTGGTTTTATAGCTCTTATAAAAATATACATTCTCATTTTTACATTTAAATACACTCAAATGTTTGTTTTAGTAATATTTGTGTACATGGGCTCCAACTTCACTGTTTACACTCGTCTCTCAACACATTCAGATCTAAACCTCTTTATAGTTATAAAGTATATATATAAAATATATGTATATAAAATATATATATAAATATTCCAAACTTTTGATGGGTAGTGTATCAGTGTTTGGGGTCCTGGTCTCACCCTCCTCTGCTGAGTGCACCACGGCGATCTGGCTGAAAGGACCTTCTCCTTTCCTGTTGTAGGCTTTGATTTTGACCTCGAAGGGGCAGTATGGAGTAAGGCTCTGGTTGCTGTAGACGTATCGCGGTGACTCCACGTTGGGCACGCGCACCTGCGTCCATATTGACGTCTCCAGCTTCCGGAATGCCAGGATGTAGCCAAAGCCATCTCCATTCTGATATTCTCGTGCCATGGGCTACATAACACAGAGGGGAAAGAATATTCTATTAAAAAAATATATTAATAAGAGTTTCTATTAACAAATAAGAAAGTTTCTTCATTTTTACTTGAAATTACAATTTTAAGTTTTTTCTACAGTTCTGTATAAGAGTTTTAGACACTTGAGAACATTATTATATATAATAATCTATTCATTCCAGACAGGAATCTTTTATTTATTCAGTAAACACTTTATTATCAAATATTAATCAGTATTAATAGAGTAAGTAGAGCTTTTACACTTTATTATCAAATATTAATCAGTATTAATAGAGTAAGTAGTGTTTTTCATACGTCAGTGTGTTTATTTAACCCTTTCCAAGCTTCTCCTAAACAACCCAGTATTATTATCAGTTCTCATCTAATACCTGCTTTGACTGCTCAGTACTTCATTAAGCTAAATCAAGATTTGCTGCTGAAGGAACTGAACACATTCATACAATGTTTGGGGCGTCCAGGAGAAATCTGGAACCTAACTTTGTTCTTCAAACTGGATCAAGATCTGATCTACTTCTCTCACAATAACATATTCATGTTACTTTGTATTGTATGTCTGATTATTTACATCTGTTCTAATCAGATCTGCTGTTCTTATTGATGAATAAGTAGTGTATATTATATAATACAATTAGTAAATGTGATACGATAAAAGAACTACAGCTTATTAATAACACCAGGTGTCTGTGAGGTGAATATGCTTACTGTCCAGGTAACGATGAGCTCATTACGGTCTCCTCCGCCGCCGCCGAGGCCACTGGGCGCAACTGTAGGTGCTGAAACGCCAACATTGGAACACCACTTCAATAAACACAGCTTTATAGCAGGGTTGCCAGTGATTACATCAGTAATAAAACAGTAATACAACAATAAAAATGGTAAAGCTTACAAAAAAAGCCTTCAATAAAAAAAATCCAAATAGAAAATAAACCAAACATGAAATTTTAACAAGGGGCCCCAAAATTGTGCATATGACTGTGAACAGGAGCGTCTACCGTCTCAACCTGTCACTATACGAGACATCAGTGGGTGATTTTATCATCAGGTCTACTAATATCTGTCAATTCACTTATACGATTATTCTAATAATTAGCATATTGTTGGTATCCAAAGAAGTAGCTTCACAGCAGAGAACAGAAACAGTCAATGTAGAGTGATTTTGGAGCATTTCTATTGGTCCATTCATCAAACAGCAGAAATATAAAAATCAACAAAAAACAGTGAAAACAGTGTTTACTCCTAGTGTAAGTCAATGGAACCAGAATGTTTTCATTTTGGAGCATTTCTATTGGTCCACTCATTGATGAAGAGAAATAAAAATGGGAAAAACTGGCAATACATGGTTTTCCTTGTGGGTGGGTTTCTCAGTATGGTTTTTTTGTGGCTGCATTTCCTCCTCCCAGCCTCTGGGTGTCTGTAGTGAGGTAACCATGTGCTTGAGTATATAAACTGGGAGCCCACCAGGAAGTAGAGAGTGACCAGAATGGCATATGCTCTCTACTTTGGTGATCCCCTTCTTGAGAAACTCTGTCTGCTCAGTTGGGGGGATCTGTTTTCTTGACCAGTTTTATTGAGTTTGGTGGCTGAAGCTGTGCTGTGAGGCCTTTCATTTGTTTGTCCATCCATGTATTCGTCCACCATCTGGCATTCTGGACTCGATTTTATTTGTACTCACTTTAACACAACAACAACTCTGCTCCATAGCTAAGATACTCAACTCTCATCACTGTTGTATATATTGTAGGGATTTATTTTGTGTTAATAGTTGTGAGTGTTTAACCTGCAGTTCTTATGTTACGTTAGGGAAAATAGTTAAGAAAATTAAAAAAATATATCTGCCAATCTGCGCTTGTATTTGGAGATGGGGATTGGGGGGTGGAGGAGGGCGGGGGAGCCTGGGGGGGGAGGAGGGAGAAAGAGTTGGGAGGCTACAAGGCAGCTTAGGGCTTTTAGCCATATTGTTTTTTCTTTGTTTTGGCGTGAGCTACGGTCCAACAGTAGCTCAATAAAAACCCATTTCTTAGTCCAAGTCTCGTTCCTGTGTGTGAGAACGCCACAATATGTATATATGGTTGGTTGTGATTGTTCATAGCTGTGTTCCTGTGGGGTGGGATTGCATTGGGTAATTGGGTTGTTTGGGTTGGTGGCCTGTTTAATACATTGGTTTCCTTGCATGTTTTGTGTCTGCGGTGTCTTTCTGTGGGACGTCCTCTCTCTCCCTGGTTGGCTTCACCAAACCCAATGCAGTTACACGGCGTAGGATTACCCGAACCCTAGACACGTCCTTGTAGCTCCTCTGCTAGGCAGCACTAGGAGGGCTGGTTACACTTGGACTCTGATGTTATACTTTAATGTAGCCAAAAGTGAAGCAGAGTGTTTTCTGACCTGCCTGTTTGGTGCGGATGGGCTGTGAAGGCATGCTGGGTTCTCCGCTGCCCAGAATGTTGCTGGCGATGACCTGGAACTCGTAGTCCATCCAGGGCCGCAGGTCAATCACACGGGCTGATTCAGCGTTGCCCTCGATGTTAACGGGGTCTTAAAAAGACATTGCATAAAAAATAACCATCAGGTGATTATTACATTTATTAATAACCACATCCTCCAAAAATAGACATATAAAATGAGGGTTAATTAACAAGAGCGGTCATTAAGTAGTCCAGTTTTCCTCTTTTTGCTGCAATATATATATAAATATATATGTTAGGGCTCTGTATAGGCAAGAACCTGGCGACACAATACGTATCGTGATACAGCGGTGATGATTCAGTATATTGTGATACTGGTTGTGATACATGTTCGCCAATGTTTATAATAGCACTGCACTCTTGTGCTGCTTGTTAATGTTGGAGTGGAGCTGAAAATGGATTACAACACTGCCATCTAGTGGTCAGAGGTTTAAACACAACACACAATGATTAACTGTCTGCCAGGAATCTGTGTATCGACACAGTGTTTTATTAGGAGTGTATTTTTCTACACTCCTAATATATAATTAATATTTTAATTAATTTAAATTCTTGTAATAAATTTACACTACCAGTCAAAAGTTTGGGCACTCATGCCTGAATATGTGTTTATGGTTTAGATGTAAATGTGTTGAGAGACGAGTGTAAACAGTGAAGTTGGAGCCCATGTACACAAATATTACTAAAACAAACATTTGAGTGTATTTAAATGTAAAAATGAGAATGTATATTTTTATAAGAGCTATAAAACCACCAAACCTGTTTATCAGAACAAGATCTCAGCATCTACACTATCTTCTTCAGTCCTGTTAGAGAAGCAGCTCATGTGGCTCCTCGCCTTCACTATCATTCACGAATATTATTACTATAAAAATAGTATAAATAAGAAGAACCTGGGTAGGTGTGTCCAAACTTTTGACTGATAAAAGTTTAATTAGTAGACTGTGACCTTTAAATTTAAATTAATGATATGGGTTAAATATCATACGGATCCTCGTTTTCACAGCTCTTGTGCTGCTGACGTTGCCAAATATTCAGCAGGAGTGAATTAAGAGTTAAGTTGGTTACAGGTGTGTGGAAAAGCTGGTTAGCTCACCTGTCCTCATCCTCCTCCAGTCATGCGAGTGTTCGGAGCGGCCCATGATGACATACTTCCCAATGGGGCTGTGATTGTCGTAGCCACGGCTCCATCTAAGCTCCACTGCTGTCTCGTTCACACTCTTCACCACCAAACCTCCAGGGGGTCCCGGGGGTCCTAGAATGAACACAGAGTAAAGATTACGGCTGTGAAATCCAAACCCCCAGAGAGCTGGACCGAGGTCCCACACACACTCCCATCCCTCACCTCTCACCACCAGCCGGGCAGACGCCACCGCACTGTCCACCACCGTCTGGGCTGAGCACGTGTAGCTGCCTGCCTGCCTTAGCTGGGCATTCACGATGGCCAGGTCACCAACCGTCTCTTTCTGTGGAGAAACACGAGCAGATACTATTAGAGAGGTGGGTCATTCTCAGCACTGCAGTGACACTGACGTGGTGGTGGTGTGATAGTTAGTGTGTGTTGTGCTGGTGTAAGTGGATCAGACACAGCAGTGCTGCTGCTGGAGTGTTTAACACTGTGTCCACTCACTGTCCACTCTATTAGACACTCCTACTACTTGCTGGTCCACCTTGTAGATGTAAAGTCAGAGACAGTAGCTCATCTGCTGCTGCACAGTTTGTGTTCCTCTAGTCCTTCATCATCAGTGGACACAGGACGCCGCCCACAGGACACGGCTGTCTGGATAGTTTTGGTTGGTGGACGATTCTTAGTGTGTGTATTGGTGCATTGTATCCTGAAGGCACCACCTTCAGGATACAATGTTTGAACCATTGAATGCACATGGTCCTCCAGAATGGTTCGGTAGTCCTTGGCAGTGATGCGCCCATCAAGCACAAGTATTGGGCCAAAACCAAACCATCACTGATCCACCCCCATGCTTCACTCTGGGCATGTAACAGTCTGGGTGGTCTGCTTCTTTGGGGCTTCTCCACACCGTAACTCTCCCGGATGTGGGGAAAACACTAAAGGTGGACTCACATTGTCCACAGCCCAAGATTTGATCTACTCGCACCATTGAAACCAACGTTTGGCATTGGCACGAGTGACCAAAGGTTTGGCTATAGCAGCCCGGCCGTGTATACTGACCCTGTGGAGCTCCTGACGGACAGTTCTGGTGGAAACAGGAAGCTGAGGTGAACATTTAATTCTGCCGTGATTTGATCAGCCGTGGTTTTATGTTTTTTGGATACAATCCGGGTTAGAACCCAACATCCCTTTCAGACAGCTTCCTCTCGCGTCCACAGTTAATCCTGTTGGATGTGGTTGGTCCTTCTTGGTGGTCTGCTGACGTTACCCTGGATACCGTGGCTCTTGATACATCACAAAGACTTGCTGTCTTGGTCACAGATGCGCCAGCAAGATGTGCACCAACAGTTTGTCCTCTTTTGAACTCTGGTATGTCCCATAATGTTGTGTTATTGTAATATTTTGATAAACTGTCTCTTACCTGCTAACTGAACTTCACACTCTGCTCTTACTGGTGTAATTAATGATTATTGGCTACTGGTCCAATTCAGCCATCAAACCTCCTACACTAACATGACAGGTGTTTCAGTTTCATTGTCCAACCCATGTATATATATATATATATTCATATTTTTATAACAGGGATTATTGTGTTTATTATTTCTTAGTGTAGGGCTGCTTCAAAGTATGAATGCACCGTCATCAACTTCAGCCTATCATCTGAGAATTAGAGGAAAGCCACACTCGCTCTTCTACACTGACTTTCCTCCGGCAGAGGAGAAGTGAAAGAGTAGTTCTGGAGCACTCACTCCCTCCACGCGGTGATAGTGACCACTCGGCTCCTCCAGGTCCAGCAGAACCCCGTTGAGCGACCAGGTGAAGGTGAGGTCCATGGTCGGGTCGTGGGAGGCGTGACACTGCAGGGTAACGTTCTCCCCCTGGTTGATGTCGGCGTTGGAGGGGGCCAGCGTGATTTTAGTGGCGTCTGTGCAGACGAGAGATTTGAAGAGTTTCAGTTTAAACCTTAAAACACCAGGAAAGAAAATGATGTTAAATCCTCAACTGAACTAAAACCTTCAACAGAAACTTCCAGACACTAACACGTTTTAATTAATGTTTCAAAATTTTCTTTAAATTTACCTTCTCACGATCAACCACTGTACTCTAAACTCCCTTAACTTCCTATACAGCGTGCACAAGTAAATGTAAAACACTCTTAAAGGTTTAAAAGTGTTTTTCTGATCAGTAAGTATATGTTCACCAGTAAGCCAGCAGATCTGATTAGAACAGATGTAAATAATCAGACATACAATACAAAGTATCATGAATATGTTATTGTGAGAGAAGTAGATCAGATCTTGATCCAGTTTGAAGAACAAAGTTAGGTTCCAGATTTCTCCTGGACGCCCCAGACATTGTATGAATGTATTCAGTTCCTTCAGCAGCAAATCTTGATTTATCTTAATGAAGTACTGAGCAGTCAAAGCAGGTATTAGATGAGAACTGATAATAATACTGGGTTGTTTAGGAGAAGCTTGGAAAGAGTTAAATAAACACACTGACGTATGGAAAAGCTCTACTTACTCTATTAATACTGATTAATATTTAATAATAAAGTGCAAAAGCTCTACTTACTCTATTAATACTGATTAATATTTAATAATAAAGTGTTTACTGAGTAAATAAAAACTTCCTGGAAATAATAGCTTTTTATATATAATAGTAGATATACAAGTTATATAAATAATAATAATAATAATGTCCAATGTCCACTTCCTTAATAGCCAAAAGAGCCAAATTAATAGCCAAAAATATATACAAATTACTTAATTTTGCTAAAAATATAATTAATAACAATAATAACATAACAGGTGATTTCCTAGTTCAACTGGTCTTTAATGACTGTAGCAGCCTCTGACCACAGCTGCTGGGAGGAGGTCTTCGTTCACTCTGGCTGAGGATCTTTCTAGATAAACAACGTCCAGACGGTCCAGCAGCCACGGTGTGAGTGAAAGGATGTGGTGAAACTCGTTTTTGATTTTTTTTTTTTATTCTGCTGATCTGAAAACCAGAATTATCATTTTGTAGTATTTGAACTGGATCCAGAGCAAGAAGTTAGAAGTGGCTTCTATCACCTCAGAACTGTGGACTAATTTTCAGTCAATATTCTATTAATATTCAGGAGATATTTGATCAGTATTCTGCCTTTATTTATTAATATATATATATTTTTTTTTTAAAATCTTCCATTTTTTTGTGTGTGAAGTCCTGAAAATCAGACTCAAACCTTTTGTGGCAGAAGGTATATTCAATATATATTCAGCCTGATATCATAATTTATGAATAAACAATGTTTTATTATAATTTATTCTGTAACTATATAAGAAATTACATTGACATTAATGTATTAATGTAACGTTGAAGGAGGTGAGAGAGGTGGACACACGTGCAGATGTGTTTTATTGAAGTCCGCGACGGAAAATAGAGCAAAAACACAAAATAACAAAGTAACAGGATAAACAGAGGAGCGACAAACAGACAGGAACATAACCTACAGACTAGAACCTCAACTACAAACTACTACTAGATACCTACTGAGTATTCAGACATACTAGCCACGCTCACCTACTGATTCACTACTGAGTATTCAGACATACTAGCCACTCTCGCCTACTGATTTACTACTGAGTATTCAGACATACTAGCCACGCTCACCTACTGATTTACTACTGAGTATTCAGACATACTAGCCACGCTCACCTACTGATTCACTACTGAGTATTCAGACATACTAGCCACGCTCGCCTACTGATTCACTACTGAGTATTCAGACATACTAGCCACGCTCGCCTACTGATTCACTACTGAGTATTCAGACATACTAGCCACGCTCGCCTACTGATTTACTACTGAGTATTCAGACATACTAACCACACTCACCTACTGATTTACTACTGAGTATTCAGACATACTAGCCACGCTCGCCAACTGATTTACTACTGAGTATTCAGACATACTAGCCACGCTCACCTACTGATTCACTACTGAGTATTCAGACATACTAGCCACGCTCGCCTACTGATTCACTACTGAGTATTCAGACATACTAGCCACGCTCGCCAACTGATTTACTACTGAGTATTCAGACATACTAGCCACGCTCGCCTACTGATTTACTACTGAGTATTCAGACATACTAGCCACGCTCGTCAACTGATTTACTACTGAGTATTCAGACATACTAGCCACGCTCGCCAACTGATTTACTACTGAGTATTCAGACATACTAGCCACGCTCACCTACTGATTTACTACTGAGTATTCAGACATACTAGCCGCGCTCACCTACTGATTCACTACTGAGTATTCAGACATACTAGCCACGCTCGCCTACTGATTTACTACTGAGTATTCAGACATACTAGCCACGCTCGCCTATTAATTCACTACTGAGTATTCAGACATACTAGCCACGCTCGCCTACTGATTCACTACTGAGTATTCAGACATACTAGCCACGCTCGCCTACTGATTCACTACTGAGTATTCAGACATACTAGCCACGCTCACCTACTGATTCACTACTGAGTATTCAGACATACTAGCCACGCTCACCTACTGATTCACTACTGAGTATTCAGACATACTAGCCACGCTCAGCCTACTGATTCACTACTGAGTATTCAGACATACTAGCCACGCTCACCTACTGATTCACTACTGAGTATTCAGACATACTAGCCACGCTCACCTACTGATTTACTACTGAGTATTCAGACATACTAGCCACGCTCACCTACTGATTCACTACTGAGTATTCAGACATACTAGCCACGCTCGCCTACTGATTTACTACTGAGTATTCAGACATACTAGCCACGCTCACCTACTGATTTACTACTGAGTATTCAGACATACTAGCCACGCTCGCCTACTGATTTACTACTGAGTATTCAGACATACTAGCCACGCTCACCTACTGATTCACTACTGAGTATTCAGACATACTAGCCACGCTCACCTACTGATTCACTACTGAGTATTCAGACATACTAGCCACGCTCGCCTACTGATTTACTACTGAGTATTCAGACATACTAGCCACGCTCGCCTACTGATTTACTACTGAGTATTCAGACATACTAGCCACGCTCACCTACTGATTTACTACTGAGTATTCAGACATACTAGCCACGCTCGCCTACTGATTTACTACTGAGTATTCAGACATACTAGCCACGCTCGCCTACTGATTTACTACTGAGTATTCAGACATACTAGCCACGCTCGCCTACTGATTTACTACTGAGTATTCAGACATACTAGCCACGCTCGCCTACTGATTTACTACTGAGTATTCAGACATACTAGCCACGCTCGCCTACTGATTTACTACTGAGTATTCAGACATACTAGCCACGCTCCCTACTGATTCACTACTGAGTATTCAGACATACTAGCCACGCTCGCCTACTGATTTACTACTGAGTATTCAGACATACTAGCCACGCTCACCTACTGATTCACTACTGAGTATTCAGACATACTAGCCACGCTCACTACTGATTCACTACTGAGTATTCAGACATACTAGCCACGCTCGCCTACTGATTTACTACTGAGTATTCAGACATACTAGCCACGCTCACCTACTGATTTACTACTGAGTATTCAGACATACTAGCCACGCTCGCCTATTAATTCACTACTGAGTATTCAGACATACTAGCCACGCTCGCCTATTAATTCACTACTGAGTATTCAGACATACTAGCCACGCTCGCCTACTGATTTACTACTGAGTATTCAGACATACTAGCCACGCTCGCCTACTGATTTACTACTGAGTATTCAGACATACTAGCCACGCTCGCCTATTAATTCACTACTGAGTATTCAGACATACTAGCCACGCTCGCCTACTGATTCACTACTGAGTATTCAGACATACTAGCCACGCTCACCTACTGATTCACTACTGAGTATTCAGACATACTAGCCACGCTCGCCTACTGATTCACTACTGAGTATTCAGACATACTAGCCACGCTCACCTACTGATTCACTACTGAGTATTCAGACATACTAGCCACGCTCAGCCTACTGATTCACTACTGAGTATTCAGACATACTAGCCACGCTCACCTACTGATTTACTACTGAGTATTCAGACATACTAGCCACGCTCGCCTACTGATTTACTACTGAGTATTCAGACATACTAGCCACGCTCACCTACTGATTCACTACTGAGTATTCAGACATACTAGCCACGCTCGCCTACTGATTCACTACTGAGTATTCAGACATACTAGCCACGCTCGCCTACTGATTCACTACTGAGTATTCAGACATACTAGCCACGCTCACCTACTGATTCACTACTGAGTATTCAGACATACTAGCCACGCTCGCCTACTGATTTACTACTGAGTATTCAGACATACTAGCCACGCTCGCCTACTGATTCACTACTGAGTATTCAGACATACTAGCCACGCTCGCCTACTGATTCACTACTGAGTATTCAGACATACTAGCCACGCTCGCCTACTGATTTACTACTGAGTATTCAGACATACTAGCCACGCTCGCCTACTGATTTACTACTGAGTATTCAGACATACTAGCCACGCTCGCCTACTGATTCACTACTGAGTATTCAGACTTACTAGCCGTGCTCGCCTACTGATTCACTACTGAGTATTCAGACATAATAGCCACGCTCACCTACTGATTCACTACTGAGTATTCAGACATACTAGCCGCGCTCACCTACTGATTTACTACTGAGTATTCAGACATACTAGCCACGCTCACCTACTGATTTACTACTGAGTATTCAGACATACTAGCCACGCTCGCCTACTGATTTACTACTGAGTATTCAGACATACTAGCCACGCTCACCTACTGATTTACTACTGAGTATTCAGACATACTAGCCGCGCTCACTACTGATTCACTACTGAGTATTCAGACATACTAGCTGCGCTCACTACTGATTCACTACTGAGTATTCAGACATACTAGCCGCGCTCACTACTGATTCACTACTGAGTATTCAGACATACTAGCCGTGCTCGCCTACTGATTTACTACTGAGTATTCAGACATACTAGCCGCGCTCGCCTACTGATTTACTACTGAGTATACAGACATACTAGCCACGCTCGCCTACTGATTTACTACTGAGTATTCAGACATACTAGCCACGCTCGCCTACTGATTTACTACTGAGTATACAGACATACTAGCCACGCTCACCTACTGATTTACTACTGAGTATTCAGACATACTAGCCACGCTCGCCTACTGATTTACTACTGAGTATTCAGACATACTAGCCACGCTCACCTACTGATTTACTACTGAGTATTCAGACATACTAGCCACGCTCACCTACTGATTTCACTACTGAGTATTCAGACATACTAGCCACGCTCACCTACTGATTCACTACTGAGTATTCAGACATACTAGCCACGCTCACCTACTGATTTACTACTGAGTATTCAGACATACTAGCCACGCTCGCCTACTGATTTACTACTGAGTATTCAGACATACTAGCCACTCTCGCATACTGATTTACTACTGAGTATTCAGACATACTAGCCACGCTCGCCTACTGATTCACTACTGAGTATTCAGACATACTAGCCACGCTCGCCTACTGATTCACTACTGAGTATTCAGACATACTAGCCACTCTCACCTACTGATTTACTACTGAGTATTCAGACATACTAGCCACTCTCGCCTACTGATTTACTACTGAGTATTCAGACATACTAGCCACGCTCGCCTACTGATTTACTACTGAGTATTCAGACATACTAGCCACGCTCACCTACTGATTCACTACTGAGTATTCAGACATACTAGCCACGCTCGCCTACTGATTCACTACTGAGTATTCAGACATACTAGCCACGCTCGCCTACTGATTTACTACTGAGTATTCAGACATACTAGCCGCGCTCCCCTACTGATTTACTACTGAGTATTCAGACATACTAGCCACACTCGCCTACTGATTTACTACTGAGTATTCAGACATACTAGCCACGCTCACCTACTGATTTACTACTGAGTATTCAGACATACTAGCCACGCTCGCCAACTGATTTACTACTGAGTATTCAGACATACTAGCCACGCTCACCTACTGATTTACTACTGAGTAGTAGACGAGTACACGATTTCAGACACACCCATAGACTACTGACCGAAACCTTAATACCCAACAAACACAGAGACAAACGGAGGGAATATGAAGACACAGAAAACAGAGAACACCTGGGAACAGAAGGAGACACAAACCATGAGCAGGGGGGCGGAACAAGGGGGCGGAGTCGAGGAGCACATGGATTATAATAGGGGAACGTAAAGAAAGACACAGACTGACAGGAAAAGGTTTGAGTGGGTCAGTAACTGTACTGTACCTCTGACTGACAGGTGGCCAGTGCTGTTGGCTTTGCCCAGGTAGTTCTCAGCAAAGCAGGTGTACTTCCCCTCGTCGGCCCGGCTGATGTTATAGATCCACAGGACCCCGTCCGGCATGACCGTCACCCTGCGGCAAATTCAGCACACGTTATTATATACCCGCAGGTGCCCACCTGGAGCCGATCTATCAAAGGGAGGTCATTATTTCACTGTTTCATCATTTCATCACGTTCCACTGAAGCCGGAGCGTTAGAGCCGGGTCAGCCCGTTCGGGCCGGCCTGAAGAAAGAATCTGATTCTGCCAAACATGATGAAATCAACTGAAACTCTTTGAAGCGAGGGCCTTCTTGAAGTTATTTCTTGAATAAGCGCTCTTGTCTGCCGCCTCTTTTCTCTCTTCTTGTTTTTCTCTTTCTTTTTTTTTTTCTCCTCGGCTTTCATCACAGCACGTCCTCCAAGAGCTCGTAACTCCGGGAAGGGCAACACGTCTCCTGTTTACAGATCCAGCCACTTCAAAGAAAGAGGAGATGCACTGAGACCATGTACCTGCTGCTGTTAGTCAGGAGTTCAGTGCCGCGACTCCAGAACAGTGTGGGTTTAGGAGCCGCTCGAGGCTTACACTCCATCTTCACCTGACCACCACGGGCCGCCGGAACCAGCTTCCGCACCGGGTTCAGCCGGAAATCTGGGGCCTGGACTGAGAGTCCATCCAGAACAGGGAGGAGAGAACAGGGGAGAACAGGGAGGAGAGAACAGGGGAGAACAGGGAGGAGAGAACAGAGGAGAACAGTGGAGAACATGGGGAGAACAGGGAGGAGATAACAGGGGAGAACAGGGAGGAGAGAACAGGAGAGAACAGGGAGGAGATAACAGGGGAGAGCAGGGAGGAGAGAACATGGGAGAACAGGGAGGAGAGAACAGGGGAGAACAGGGAGGAGAGAACAGGGGAGAACAGGGAGGAGAGAACAGAGGAGAACAGTGGAGAACATGGGGAAAACAGGGAGGAGAGAACAGGGGAGAACAGGGAGGAGAGAACAGGGGAGAACAGTGAGGAGAGAAGGAAAGAGTAGAAAAGATGAGAGAGGAAGAGGAGAAAAGAGAGAAGAGACTGATTTATATATATTGATATTAGTATTGTGTATTACTAAAACAACTAATTCTCATTAGTACTGATCCTAAATCGTAGTAACTGGAGATTAATATTAGTTTAGTATTTAAGGTTTAGTATTTAGAGTTTAATATTAGTTTAGTATTTAGAGTTTAGTATTAGCATAGTATTTAAGGTTTAGTATTTAGAGTTTAGTATTGGCTTAGTATTTAGAGTTTAATATTAGTGTAGTATTTAGAGTTTAGTATTGGTTTAGTATTTAGAGTTTAGTATTAGTGTAGTATTTAGAGTTTAGTATTTAGAGATTAGTATTGGTTTAGTTTTTAGAATTTAGTATTAGTGTAGTATTTAGAGTTTAGTATTAGTGTAGTATTTAGAGTTTAGTATTTAGAGTTTAGTATTAGTGGATTATTTAGAGTTTAGTATTTAGAGTTTAGTATTGGTTTAGTATTTAGTGTTTAGTATTAGTGTAGTATTTAGTGTTTAGTATTTAGAGTTTAGTATTAATGTAGTATTTAGAGTTTAGTATTTAGTGTTTAGTATTAGTGTAGTATTTAGAGTTTAGTATTTAGAGATTAGTATTTAGATTTTAGTATTAGGGTAGTATTTAGAGTTTAGTATTTAGAGTTTAATATTTAAAGTTTAGTATTTAGAGTTTAGTACTAGTGTAGTATTTAGTTTAGTATTTTTAGTGTAGTATTTAGAGTTTAGTATTTAGTGTTTAGTATTTAGAGTTTAGTATTTAGAGTTTAGTATTAGTGTAGTATTTAGAGTTTAGTATTAGTTTAGTATTTGAAGTTTAGTATTTAGAGTTTAGTATTTAGAGTTTAGTATTTAAAGTTTAGTATTTAGAGTTTAGTATTAGTGTTTAGTATTTAGAGTTTAGTATTTAGTGTTTAGTATTTAGAGTTTAGTATTAGTTTAGTATTTAGAGTTTAGTATTAATGTAGTATTTAAAGTTTAGTATTTAGTGTTTAGTATTTAGAGTTTAGTATTTAGAGTTTAGTATTAGTGTAGTATTTAAAGTTTAGTATTTGGTGTTTAGTATTTAGAGTTTAGTATTTAGAGTTTAGTATTAGTGTAGTATTTAGAGTTTAGTGTTTAGAGTTTAGTATTAGTGTAGTATTTAGAGTTTAGTATTTAGAGTTTAGTATTAGTTTAGTATTTAGAGTTTAGTATTAGTGTAGTATTTAAAGTTTAGTATTTAGTGTTTAGTATTTAGAGTTTAGTATTTAGAGTTTAGTATTAGTGTAGTATTTAGAGTTTAGTGTTTAGAGTTTAGTATTAGTGTAGTATTTAGAGTTTAGTATTTAGAGTTTAGTATTAGTGTAGTATTTAGAGTTTAGTATTAGTGTAGTATTTAAAGTTTAGTATTTAGTGTTTAGTATTTAGAGTTTAGTATTTAGAGTTTAGTATTAGTGTAGTATTTAAAGTTTAGTATTTAGTGTTTAGTATTTAGAGTTTAGTATTTAGAGTTTAGTATTAGTGTAGTATTTAGAGTTTAGTGTTTAGAGTTTAGTATTAGTTTAGTATTTAGAGTTTAGTATTAGTGTAGTATTTAAAGTTTAGTATTTAGTGTTTAGTATTTAGAGTTTAGTATTTAGAGTTTAGTATTAGTGTAGTATTTAGAGTTTAGTGTTTAGAGTTTAGTATTAGTGTAGTATTTAGAGTTTAGTATTTAGAGTTTAGTATTAGTGTAGTATTTAAAGTTTAGTATTTAGTGTTTAGTATTTAGAGTTTAGTATTTAGAGTTTAGTATTAGTGTAGTATTTAGAGTTTAGTATTTAGAGTTTAGTATTAGTTTAGTATTTAGAGTTTAGTATTAGTGTAGTATTTAAAGTTTAGTATTTAGTGTTTAGTATTTAGAGTTTAGTATTTAGAGTTTAGTATTAGTGTAGTATTTAGAGTTTAGTGTTTAGAGTTTAGTATTAGTGTAGTATTTAGAGTTTAGTATTTAGAGTTTAGTATTAGTTTAGTATTTAGAGTTTAGTATTAGTGTAGTATTTAAAGTTTAGTATTTAGTGTTTAGTATTTAGAGTTTAGTATTTAGAGTTTAGTATTAGTGTAGTATTTAGAGTTTAGTGTTTAGAGTTTAGTATTAGTGTAGTATTTAGAGTTTAGTATTTAGAGTTTAGTATTAGTGTAGTATTTAGTTTAGTATGTAGTGTTTAGTATTAGTTTAGTATTTAGAGTTTAGTATTAGTGTAGTATTTAAAGTTTAGTATTTAGAGTTTAGTATTTAGAGTTTAGTATTAGTGTAGTATTTAAAGTTTAGTATTTAGTGTTTAGTATTTAGTGTTTAGTATTTAGAGTTTAGTATTAGTGTAGTATTTAGTGTTTAGTATTTAGTGTTTAGTATTTAGAGTTTAGTATTAGTGTAGTATTTAAAGTTTAGTATTTAGTGTTTAGTATTTAGAGTTTAGTATTAGTGTAGTATTTAGTGTTTAGTATTTAGAGTTTAGTATTTAGAGATTCAAATGAGTTAAATTGTTTGAGGTTTTAAGCAGTAAATGAAACTCTGATCATAAACCCCGTGTGAGAAGTTGTACTGTTTCTCATTCGGCTGAGTGTTCGTTTGTGACACAGTTCTTTTGTGGGAGGGGCTTAGATAGGATGACTGATGCAGGTCCTACTTACCTTGAACCCTGAGCTCTGCGTTGGAGTAGATGGTGCCATGTTTGTTCTCCGCCACACACTGGTACATGCCAGAATCCTCCAGAGCCAGATTACTGATCTTCAGCCGGCCATTACTGACCTCCACACGGTCCTGAACACAGACAGAGACACCAGAACATCAACGTCTGAGAAGATATAATACTCTGACACGCTTCCAGAGCGACACTCTCTGGGTGTCGTGCCCCTGTGTCTCTCAGACAGATGTGATCTTCTGAAGGCTCTGTTCAGGAGCTGCAGAGGTTCTGCTCTGTGTCCCGTATCAGTGTGAGCTCTGACAGGTACAGGTGCTGCGGGTTCGTGTGAGCGCTGCAGTAACACTGAGATAAGACCATGTGTGATGAGAATCTCAGGCTGTCAGCTCCAACAGTTTCTGATTGTGTTAGGATGTGTGTAATGTGTGTGATTGTGTGTGTATGTGTGTACTGTGTGTGTGTGATTGTGTGTACTGTGTTTGGGATGTGTGTGATTGTATGTGCAGGTGAGTACTGTGTGTGTACCGTGTGTGTGTGTGTGTGATTGTATGTGCTGTGTGAGTGATTGTGTGTGTGATTTGTGTGTACTGTGTGTGATTGTGTGTGTACTGTGTGTGATTGTGTGTGTACTGTGTGTGATTGTGTGTGTACTGTGTGTGATTGTGTGTGATTGTGTGTGTACTGTGTGTGATTGTGTGTGTACTGTGTGTGTACTGTGTGTGATTGTGTGTGTACTGTGTGTGATTGTGTGTGATTGTGTGTGTACTGTGTGTGTGATTGTATGTGCTGTGTGAGTGATTGTATGTGCTGTGTGAGTGATTGTGTATGTGTGTGTACTGTTTGTGTGTGTGAGAGTGTGTGTGTGATTGTGTGTGTGTGTAATGTATGTACTGTGTGTGTGATTGTATGTGCGGTGTGAATGATTGTGTGTACTGCATGTGTGACTGTGTGTACTGTGTGTGTGTGATTGTGTGTACTGTGTCTGTGATGTGTGTGCTGTGTGTGAACTATGCGTGTGTTATAGTGTGTACTTTGTGTGTGTGTGTACTGTGTTTGGGATGTGTGTGATTGTATGTGCTGTGTGATTGTATGTGTGTACCGTGTGTGTGTGTGTACTGTGTTTGGGATGTGTGTGATTGTATGTGCTGTGTGATTGTATGTGTGTACCGTGTGTGTGTGTGTGATTGTATGTGCTGTGTGTGTGATTGTGTGTGTGATTTGTGTGTACTATGTGTGTGATTGTGTGTGTACTGTGTGTGATTGTGTGTGTATGTGTGTACTGTGTGTGTGATTTGTGTGTACTGTGTGTGTGATTGTGTGTGTACTGTGTGTGATTGTGTGTGTACTGTGTGTGATTGTGTGTGATTGTGTGTATGGGTGTACTGTGTGTGTGATTGTATGTGCTGTGAGTGATTGTGTTTGTGAATGTGTGTACTGTGTGTGTGTGTGACTGTGTGTACTGTGTCTGTGATGTGTGTGCTGTGTGTGAACTATGCGTGTGTTATAGTGTGTACTTTGTGTGTGTGTGTACTGTGTTTGGGATGTGTGTGATTGTATGTGTGTGTGTGATTGTATGTGCTGTGTGATTGTATGTGTGTACCGTGTGTGTGTGTGTGATTGTATGTGCTGTGTGTGTGATTGTGTGTGTGATTTGTGTGTACTATGTGTGTGATTGTGTGTGTACTGTGTGTGATTGTGTGTGTATGTGTGTACTGTGTGTGTGATTTGTGTGTACTGTGTGTGTGATTGTGTGTGTACTGTGTGTGATTGTGTGTGTACTGTGTGTGATTGTGTGTGTGATTGTGTGTATGTGTGTACTGTGTGTGTGATTGTATGTGCTGTGTGAGTGATTGTGTTTGTGAATGTGTGAGTGTGTGTGTGTGTGATTGTGTGTGTGTGCACTGCATGTACTGTGTGTGTGATTGTATGTGCTGTGTGTGTGTGTTTGTTGTGTTATTGTGTATTAAAATCCTAATAATCAAATATTTACAAAGTGAAAAAAAACATCAACATCTGACCAGTAATGTAGTTCATGCTCATTTCTCACTCTCCCTCACTGTACACTGTACATTTACCACAAACACATATACATATACCAGCACCTGCATTATTATTATTATTATTATTATTATTATTATTATTATTATTATTATTATTATTATTATTATACTACAGTATATACTCTGTGTGTGATATATATGTATATGTATTAAACATACTGGACTCTCTATACATTACCATATACCACTACTATCAAAGGTTTGGACACGCCTACCTGAACATATATGTTTATATAATTCTAAAGACATTTTATTAAAAGTATGTAAACCTGCAAATGAGCTCATTTCTAAAAGAGCCTCTAAACATTCTTTAAACACAACCAGATGTTTAATTCTGCTCCAGGAATAATTCCATACCGACTATTCTATAGTTCTGATCTCTTCACTGTTATGTATGTTGTGTTATGTATACAATGTTGTAGCAGTGACAACGTAATATAATGACAGTTTTGATGTATTAATCCTAAAAGGTGGAACAATTTGAAATTTTAAGTGTGAAACAAAAGAAGAAGTATGTAAAAGTATTTAATATTCAGTTTGTTAAGGGTACAGATTAGCCACTTTCTCTGCAATATGTGTGATTCCCCACAAGAGGGAACTGTTAGCATCACTTAGAGATGGGATACCACCATCAGGAGCAGCTCTCTGGTACATATAATAGTTAGAGTCACTAATTCTAAAGCTGAGCCTTAATGGTGTTTTATATGTGAGTCCAGGTCCAGAGTCCAGGAATCCAGATTAAAGATGACTTTGCTGTCTTTACGCATGACATTCCAGTTTAAAACTACACAAATCTGAGGTGTTTTGTACTTTACGAGACTCATTGTTTAACATTTCCGTTTGTTCTTTAGGTTTTAAACTACTTGATAGACTAAAACTAACAAACACCTGCATCTTCAACAGCAGCTTCAGCAGCTACACTGGAAGAGACTGTTTCCAATATTCAATACTCAATATTCAATAATACACATACAAAGTAGTAAAATTACTACTTCCACAAACATTACAACAGAACAAAATACTTCAATCACGTTATGAACAATATCAAAAAAAAAAAAAGTTTGGAGACACCTCTCCAGGTTCTTCTTCTGTGTACTATATTAATAGTACTAATATTAGTGAATAAGTGTGAAGAGATCAGAACTATAGAATAGTCGGTATGGAATTATTCCTGGAGCAGAATTAAACATCTGGTTGTGTTTAAAGAATGTTTAGAGGCTCTTTTAGAAATGAGCTCATTTGCTCTGATGCAGGTTTACATACTTTGAACATTCTGACCAGCAGCTTCATGAGGAGCCACATGAGCTGCTTCTCTAACAGGACTGAAGAAGATAGTGTAGATGCTGAGATCTTGTTCTGATAAACAGGTTTGGTGGTTTTATAGCTCTTATAAAAATATACATTCTCATTTTTACATTTAAATACACTCAAATGTTTGTTTTAGTAATATTTGTGTACATGGGCTCCAACTTCACTGTTTACACTCGTCTCTCAGCACATTCAGATCTAAACACCTTTATAACTTTAAACATATATACTCATGTAGGTGTACATGAAAGGTCAAACAGTACTTAAATATGGAAGGTAATGTAGCACCATATGTATCTATACACTATAAAATCCTCACAGAAATAAACTCTTCCTTTTTGCTGTTTTATTTTATTTTATTTGTGGTCTAAACATACATTTTACTAACGAACGGATTAACAGATATAGCCTAAATTGACAAATACAATCTAATTACGTGAACTTACAGAGATTATTAGCAATGAATTCATTTGCAAGGCAACCCTTTGAAGATATGAAGTTTTGTTATTAGTTACTCTTTACCAACATGTGTATTTATACTTTCTGGCCAAAAGTTTGCAGACACCTGCTCAACCAACATCCTCCACTCTTCTAGGAATGCTTCACACCCAATGTTGAAACATATCTGTGTGGATCTGATTGCATTTAGCCACTGAAGAGCACTGTAGACATGAGGTACTGATGTTGAATGATTAGTTCTGTGTTGCAAACTTCTCTCCAACTCATCCCGAATGTATCTGATGGTGCTCTATCACTCTAGAGAACACAGTCCCACCTCTCTGCACTGCCATGCTGGGGCGGCTTTATGCCCTATGGCTGATGCTTGCGTCGTTAGGCTCATATGCAAAGAGACTATATACAGTACGCACCACATACAGGTGTGCGACTGAATGCCTGTCCCAGCAATGTGTGCACCCTAACTGCTAATTAGAAGGTGTGTCCAAAAACTTCTGGACACACTTTGTATGCGTGTGTGGCTTACCTGTGTGCTGAGAGGCGAGCCGTTGCGTAGCCAGCGGACTATGGGTCTCGGTTTTCCTGCAGCTACACAACTCCAGTGCAGCTCTGAACTGATCTCCACCTCAGAATCACTCATGACCTGGAGCCACTCTGGCTGGGCTACAACACACACACACACACACACAAACACACACACAATCATTACTCGTACACAGTGCCCTTATTTCAGGGTGGGCAGTGCCGAGAGAGCCGTACTGCCTACACAAAGACTCGTTCTTATTCTAGCACATCCTGAATGGTCCAAACATTAATTATAGATCAAGTGATTCATCCTGCAGACTCAGTGGAGGCCTCATTAGCTTATTAATAATATAGGTCACTCCTCCGAACAATAGAGTTGCTGCTGTTCACATATTAGACACAGTAGAGTAAGAAAGTGCAGTGACTGTTCAGCGGAGTTGTGGATGAGCCGTAAGGAATCTAGAATAATAAACTCTATCTTCAGTTGTTCAGCCTCAGATGCATCACTATTCCACTCCTGGCTCGACAGACGTGCTTTTATCCGCAGCTGCCACACATAATCACATTTCCAGCAATAACACTGGAGGCTACTGGCACATCAAGCCTGAACCGTTCCCGACTGGAGGACCGAAGCGTACCTTGGACTGAAACCCGTCCCTGGTGCGTGTTCTTCCCCTCCGAGCTGTAGGCCTCGCACTCATACATGCCCTCGTCGTCAAAGCTCAGGTCAGGAATGGTCAGGATAGGGCCGTCTGCACTGGCGCCCACTTTAGAGGGCAGCACCCCATCCACTTTCCTCCAGCGCAACTTGGGTGTAGGACTGAGGAAGAAGATGAGATGCTGTCAGTGGATGGATGGAGAGCAATTAGTGCCAGTTTATTAGGTACACCTACCTTTTATTAAAAACACTTCCTACAGGTGCACTTTGAACGTTTACAATCACTGGCTCTGTATCAGTCCTCCTCTTTTCTGTCTATCAGTGGAGTGGGAAAGACTTAGGACCCCCACTAAGCAGATATCATATGTGAGGTGATGGCATCTTAGTTGGCAATGGTACACATACTAACCACTTTATTACACACAGCTCTGCCTGCCATGCTGTAGACTGGGGTTCAATTCCCTGCCTGGGTACCAATAAGAGTCCTTGGGCAAGACCCCAACAAACATCTGAGTGTATTTAAATGTAAAAATGAGAATGTATATTTTGATAAGAGCTATAAAACCACCAAACCTGTTTATCAGAACAAGATCTCAGCATCTACACTATCTTCTTCAGTCCTGTTAGAGAAGCAGCTCATGTGGCTCCTCATGAAGCTGCTGGTCAGAATGTTCAAAGTATGTAAACCTGCATCAGAGCAAATGAGCTCATTTCTAAAAGACCCTCTAAACATTCTTTAAACACAACCAGATGTTTAATTCTGCTCCAGGAATAATTCCATACCGACTATTCTATAGTTCTGATCTCTTCACACTTATTCACTAATATTAGTACTATTAATATAGTACACAGAAGAAGAACCAAACTTTTGACTGATATTGTTCATAACGTGATTGAAGTGTTTTGTTCTGTTGTAATGTTTGTGGTAGTTGGAGTCAGTTATTTATTAGCTAGTCTCACTACTTTGTATGTATATTATTGAATATTGAGTATTGAATATTGGAAACAGTCTCTTCCAGTGTAGCTGCTGAAGCTGCCGTTGAGGCTGCAGGTGTTTATACTAGTCTGTCAGCAAGCCATCAACTGCTGATCTTCAGATACTAAACTAACCTAGAATGTTGTTCCCTTTTATATTCACTTATTAGTAGAATGTTTTTCAGCTGTGATCACAATTGAGAAAGAGTGTCCTAACAACCAATTAGTCCAATAACATCCTTAACTTGGATTGGTGGTCGTACCAGGAGATTTAGACAGAGGACTGAGAATTACTGATAATAGAACTATAAGTAAAATAAGCCTCTATACAAAAATAGACTTTAATACAAACATTTTTATCATCTGATACACTTACATTGCTACTGGCTGCTAAATTTCCTTCGGGATCAATAAAGTATCTATCTATTAATTGTGAAATGGACAGTATTGTTTGTGAATTGCATAAAAATTGCATGAAATGAAATTCTAAAGTGATCCTAAACTTTTGAGCGGTAGTGTATATATATATTCCTAGTGTATATGTTTATTCCTTGGTGTTATGTCTGATGGAATCAGCTGTAAATAACACATTTTTTTCAAACCCAGTAACAAGTGGGCTACAGTAATCACACACCTGCAAAGTGCCCCTGTAAGGCAGGTGTAGCTGATAAAGACGGCGGAGGCAGACGACTGACGACTCTGTGTATAAGCAGATTATAAATTCTGATTTCACGTGAACATTGTGTTTCAGTATGTTGCAGATGGAGAGGTGAACCCGTAGGAGCTCCACAGGGAGTTGCATGTCTGCACCATGGGCACGTACTTGCCATAGGCGAAACACTCCAGCTGCGTGGTGTGGCCTGCCAGTGCGTACGTCTCGGAGGGGAAGCGCACTCGGATGTTTGGAGCCAATTTTCTGGGGTTAGCTAAAGAGTAACACAAACAATAACAAGGATCGTGAGGAAAGCATGTCACCTGCTAGTGGACTTAAAAGACAGCTTCAACTCTTTGATGCCCAACCTGGTTCAAAAGTGACCTGAGTGAGATTTTATTCTCTATATATTTGCAATAAATTCACGTCATCATTCAAGCTTCTATTAATTTACGTGTTTCTGATCATCACAAATCCTGTTGCAGTCAGGAACATCAGGAACAAACACTGTTTTTGTTCATGAAGTAAATAAATAAGAATTAAAAGAATGATTTGGGGTTAAAAACAAGATTTATAGTAAACATTTGGAACATAAAATAAAGAAATAAACTGATTTTTATAGATTTACCAAAGAAATACTCAGCAGTACATACAGTACCATAGGAAATGAATACGGGGAGAGTTTAACCAGGTTGTACATTAGAAGGGGTTTACTTAGCTTGAGAATGAAAGGGTTAAAACACTGATCAAACGGCCACACATGAGTTTCATTTGGCCTGAAAGTAATACATTGTGTATATATAGTTGATATAGTTATTTCAAACTATCGTTAATACCATGGTGGCCATAGAGATAATCTAATTAAAAGTTATTGCTGCACATATACTGTAATGCAATTCAGTTTACTCTTCACTGTTATTGAATACAATTACATAATTACTTTTAAATAGTATATGTATACAAAATTATCTTAATATAATCTTGATTTCTAAAGGCTAATAAAATTGCATGCAAACAAGCAGTTGTATATGATCAGGCTGTGAATTGGTAAGAACCTGGCAATGCCATATGAATCAAGATACTGGGGTTAAGACTGTAGGTGGAGCTATAACACAATTTTTAATATAATTTTAGGTAAACACAGGTTTGTTGATGCGCTCTTATGCTACTTGTTTATGTTGGAGTGGAAGACTGTATTCATTCACTATACTGCCAAAAGTATTCACTCGTCTGCTTCACACGTATATTAATTTGTGTGACAATAAGAGTTAATTTAAATTTGAAGGGTTCGAGCCCACTTCCCACATTCCAATAATCCCCCCTCCACCAAACTCTACACTCAGCACAATGCAGTCAGACAAGTAGCGTTCTCCTGGCAACCGTCAAACCCAGACTCGTCCATCGGATTGCCAGACAAGAAGCGTGACTCCAGAGAACACGTCTCCACTGCTCTAGTAGCGTCTAGTAGCGAAGCTCTGCATTGTTCTTGGTGATGTAAGGCTTGGATGCAGCTGCTCGGCCATGGAGACCCATTCCATGAAGCTCTCTACGCTCTGTTCTTGAGCTGATCTGAAGACCACATGAAGTTTGGAGGTCTGTAGTGATTGACTCTGTAGAAAGTTGGTGACCTCTGTGCTCTATGCTCCTCAGCGTCCGCTGACCCGCTCTGTCATTGTACGTGTTCTACCACTTGGTGGCTGAGTTGCTGTCGTTCTCAATCACTTCCACTTTGTTCTAACACCACTGACAGTCCACTGTGGAATATTTAGTAGTGAGGAAACTTCACCACTGGACTTGTTCCACAGGTGGCGTCCTATCACGGTTCCACGCTGGAGTTCACTGAGCTCCTGAGAGACCCACTCTTTACTAATGTGTGTAGAAGCAGTCTGAATTAGATGATTTTGGATAGGTGAGTAAATACTTTTGGGAATACAATGTATTTTAATACTGCTACCTCGATACTGTATCACAAAGCATAATATCACAGTATTCATTATTTTTGATATTTCTATTATATGACAAGCCAATCTTGCTACATAGCAGAAGTCAGAAGTCAGAAGTCAGCACTGACCGTCAGGCTGCACTGTGAGCTGGACGGCCTTGCTGAAGGTGCTCTTCGTGCTGATGTCCATGTTAATGGTGGTGAGGCAGAAGTAGTTGCCCGTGTCGTTGGCTCTGGCGTTGGCTAGGTACAGGTTGCCCGTCACCTGCGAGACAAACCACCTGCCTCCATCTGGCTGGACGAAGCTAGGGAACTCATTGAGGATCCATCGGTAGGAGAGAGCTGGAAAGAAGGAAGGTGACATTTTCACTGACTGTTGCTCGGCTTTGAAGAGATTACGGCTTTAATGTCTGGCCCTCCCGTGTACCTGGGTAGTGAGCTGGAGCTTGGCAAGCAAGGACAGTTCCAGCACCCTCATAAGCTGTCTGAGGACTCCTGCTTTCTGAGGGGAAGTCACGGAGGTCTAAACGAGACAGTACATCGTTACCAGAAACATAAACTCAGTATACAAACTAAGGCTGTGTCTCAAATCCTACTGAGCTCCTACATAGGCAGCATTTTACATCATAGTATGCGCTCCTGACATGTAGACTGTCCCAATTCTTACATACCTTAAACATACTGTTTACTGAGGAACCTTATTTAGACCTGATTTTAAGAAGTATTGAACGCTTCCTCAGCCGCTAAGACAATCCCATGATGCACCGCAGGCTGATCTAGGAGCAGTGAAGTGGTTTTAAAATGTGATTATTTTGATTCTCTGGAGTTTTAATGTGTTTCTGGTCATATAATCACACAGAACAGTATTTAATTATCAACTCTGTAACGAGTCCTTCACCATTTACACTTTATACTCCAGACATTAGCATTTATGCTAGCAGATTTTTAAGCTCGGGCTATTGTTTTGGATGCCGGCCGGTAGCTTAGCAACCAGCTAAACCACTGGTGATATGCTGCAGTGGGCGGAACAAGCCGTGACGCAGTCTCTCTCTAACTAGAGCGTCTCAGTAATCTGTTTACACACTCACTACCTAGACAGCCTACTTACACACTCACTACCTAGACAGCCTACTTACACACTCACTACCTAGACAGCCTACTTACACACTCACTACCTAGACAGTCTACTTACACATTCACTACCTAGACAGCCTACTTACACACTCACTACCTAGACAGCCTACTTACACACTCACTACCTAGACAGTCTACTTACACACTCACTACCTAGACAGTCTACTTACACACTCACTACCTAGACAGCCTACTTACACACTCACTACCTAGACAGCCTACTTACACACTCACTACCTAGACAGCCTACTTACACACTCACTACCTAGACAGTCTACTTACACATTCACTACCTAGACAGCCTACTTACACACTCACTACCTAGACAGCCTACTTACACACTCACTACCTAGACAGTCTACTTACACACTCACTACCTAGACAGTCTATTTACACACTCACTACCTAGACAGCCTACTTAGACACTCACTACCTAGACAGCCTACTTACACACTCACTACCTAGACAGCCTACTTACACACTCACTACCTAGACAGCCTACTTAGACACTCACTCGGGTTTGAGACAGACCCTAACAGTGTAGTAACAAGGGAGCCTGCTGAGAAAACGAAGGTTGGTCTGGTGGAGATCTGCTGATCACTTACAGCCGAATTTGAGGTTGGCAGCGCGGCTGAGGATGGTGCCGCAGCGGTTGATGGCGAGACACTGGTACGAGCCAGAATCACGGCCATGCTGGGGGTTATTGATGACCAGGTTACCGGCCACCAGCGTATACTGAGAGTCTTCTCTTATCACCACGTCTGATCCATTCACCTGCCACCTGAGACCACCACACACACAACTTAACATGACACCTGTAACAAGTTTCTGTACACAGGTAGGTGAAGGTAGTGTTACAGTTTACCTGTACACAGGTAGGTCAAGGTAGTGTTACAGTTTACCTGTACACAGGTAGGTGAAGGTAGTGTTATAGTTTACCTGTACACAGGTAGATGAAGGTAGTGTTACAGTTTACCTGTACACAGGTAGGTGAAGGTAGTGTTACAGTTTACCTGTACACAGGAGGTGAAGGTGAGTGTTACAGTTTACCTGTACACAGTAGTGAGTAGGTTACAGTTTACACTGTACACGGGTAGGTGAAGTAGTGTTATAGTTACACCTGTACACAGGTAGGTGAAGGTAGTGTTACAGTTTACCTGTACACTGGTAGGTGAAGGTAGTGTTATAGTTTACCTGTACACAGGTAGGTGAAGGTAGTGTTACAGGTTACCTGTACACAGGTAGGTGAAGGTAGTGTTATAGTTTACCTGTACACAGGTAGGTGAAGGTAGTGTTATAGTTTACCTGTACACAGGTAGGTGAAGGTAGTGTTACAGTTTACCTGTACACAGGTAGGTGAAGGTAGTGTTATAGTTTACCTGTACACAGGTAGGTGAAGGTAGTGTTATAATTTACCTGTACACAGGTAGGTGAAGGTAGTGTTATAGTTTACCTGTACACAGGTAGGTGAAGGTAGTGTTATAGTTTACCTGTACACAGGTAGGTGAAGGTAGTGTTATAGTTTACCCTGTACACAGGTAGGTGAAGGTAGTGTTATAGTTTACCTGTACACAGGTAGGTGAAGGTAGTGTTATAGTTTACCTGTACACAGGTAGGTGAAGGTAGTGTTACAGTTTACCTGTACACAGGTAGGTGAAGGTAGTGTTCCTCTCCTATACTGTATCTTCTACTCGGCTGTGTATTTAATTGGTCTGGATGGTGTGAGGAGTATGTGTACAGTAGATTAGGTGTTACCTGGCGGTGAAGGAAAGCGCTGGTGGAGAATGCGTTACCTGTAGGACGCTGCAGGGCTGGCTCTGGCCTGGCAATTCAGGGTCACTTTGCCCTCAGGCAGACCCTCGGGGTAAATCAGACTGGATGGCTGCTCTTCAAACACCGGCCCGCTGTCATGACCCGACACACACACCTCCCCACCTGACACACGTACACATACACAAAGCAAGAGTGACTCATTTTAGCCTTCGCAGACCTCGAGTCCGTTCCACTGCACACTTCCCGGGAAATCTGAGTCTGATACATCTGCAGGAATTTCTTCATCTACTGTGTGCAGCTCCGAACACCCCTGAACATGAATTACATCGGAGATTTCTGGGTGCAGTACACGGCCGGTCATGTGTAAGGAAGGTGACTGGATATTTCTGGAAGTTTTTTTGAACTTATAAACTGTACCAGTACAAACAAGCATAAACAATATTTGTTGTATGATGTTAGTGCCACACAGTGCTCATGCAGTCAAAAAAAAAAAAAAAAATATATATATATATATTTTGGCTTTAAACAATTGTCCCTACTAATATTTTGGTTTTAAAGACTTGTTTCTACCCATATTTTGGCTTTACACAATTGTCCCTACCAATATTTTGGTTTTACAGACTTGTGTCTACCAATATTTGGGTTTTAAAGACTTGTGTCTACCAATAGTCTGATTTTAAAGACTTGTGTCTACCAATATTTTGGTTTTAAAGACTTGTTTCTACCCATATTTTGGCTTTACACAATTGTCCCTACCAATATTTTGGTTTTACAGACTTGTGTCTACCAATAGTCTGATTTTAAAGACTTGTGTCTACCAATATTTTGGTTTTAAAGACTTGTTTCTACCCATATTTTGGCTTTACACAATTGTCCCTACCAATATTTGGGTTTTAAAGACTTGTGTCTACCAATAGTCTGATTTTAAATACTTGTGTCTACTAATATTTTGATTTTAAAGACTTGTTTCTACCCATATTTTGGCTTTACACAATTGTCCCTACCAATATTTTGGTTTTACAGACTTGTGTCTACCAATATTTGGGTTTTAAAGACTTGTGTCTACCAATAGTCTGATTTTAAAGACTTGTGTCTACCAATATTTTGGTTTTAAAGACTTGTGTCTACCAATATTTTGATTTTAAACAAATCCCCCTACATGTGTTTTTATTAAGTGTCATTAACTGTTAACAGAGCTACACTGACCTCAAATAAACACCACAGGCATCACTTATCACTGCTAATTCAGCTCTTTCAGAGCGGCAGAACTACTGCATCTCCAAACAGGACGAGCCGTCCCACTTCTACATTAATCAAACACGACAGCTGACAATTACCTAGCGTGAGAATTTCACGAGGAAGGGACCAATAGAAATGCTTCAACACAGCTTAAAAGGAATTCTGGTTCCACTGACTTGCGTTAGAAGTGAAGAAGGTTTTGGGCCTCTCCTGTAAAGCTACCATTTTAGAGATTCTTGTTTTTCATTGGACAGTGACGATATTTACAAATGAATTAATCTCGCTGCCTCGGTGTCACTGACTCGTCTGATGGAGTTTAATTACAGTCTTACAGCAGGTGGATGCCAAGAGGGAGTGAAACAGAAGGGCTGTCCTAAACTCCGATGCAGTGAGTCTGCAGAAAGGACGTGGAGGATGGGAGCGCATTCCTCCTGGGCAGACTCAGCGGGGGATACATGCTGTCAGATATAATTGCATTCACTCAAGCACTGTGACAAGCCGAGGAGAACCAGAGGGGTGTACACACTCAGTGTATTCTCTACGTGGCTGCAAATACTTTTATTGTGAATCAGGTCAGAGACGGAGCTTACAGTGTAAAAGGGACCGAATGTGAGGCTGAAGCGTATGAGCCTGAGTATCTGGAGGGATTTACAGCATCTTGAATTTTTCAATAAGTGTATCGTCACTGTCCAAAGTGAAACATGCATCTCCAAAATGGCAACTTTACAGGAGAGGCCAAAAACCTTCTTCACTTTTAATGTACGTCTATGGAACCAGGAATGTTTCCAAGCTATTTTGAAGCATTTCTATTGGTCCATTCATTATGAAATTATCAGACAATATAAAGAGCAGCTGTCGTGTTTAAATGATGTAGAAAAATGAAAATCGACAAAAACTTGTGTTTCTTTGGACAGAGACATATATAAGGCTGCACAATGTTACACCACATATGACATTTTAGAATAAGCATATCTGCAAGTATCTGCAAATTAAAGTTATTTTTAATCAGAATGTTGTGGTTTTTGTTCACAGTGGGAAATTCTATGGGGCTTTCAATGTTGTGTTAGCAAGATAACAGTTCCCTACATGGGCTTTAATACTATTCGGGCCAGTTCTGCTCAAACATGGACATTTAAAGCTTGTTAAAGGCTTTCAGTCTATGGAACCAGTAATGTTTCAAAAGCTTTTTTGGAGCATTTCTATTGGTTCATTCATTATGAAATTGTCAGACAATATAAAGAGCAGCTGTTGTGTTCAAATGATGTAGAAAAATTAAAATTGGACAGAAAATGAAAATTGGACAGCAACATGTGTAAGGCTGTGCAATGTTATACATTTCAGAATAAGCATATCTGCAAGTATCTGCAAATGAAAGTTATTTTTAATTAGAAACGTTGTGGTTTTTGTTCACAGTGGGAAAATCTATGGGACTATCAATGTTGTGTTAGCAAGATAACTCAACCAACCAAGTTTTGCTCAAACATGGACATTTAAAGCTTGTTAAAGACTTTCAGGTGGCAGATTATTTGATTAAGTACGTTCTTGAGTTACAGTGAATCAGCATAACTGAATATTATTAATATCTTATGGTGTTCAGCCTCAGATTTACAAAACCGTTTACTTTTCATATACACTCTTAAAAATTTGGAATATTAAATCTGACTTCATGTACATGCAACTAATAACTCCAGTGATCCTCCTGGTGTGGGTTTCCTCTTATAATAGCTTCCCTTTGTGGAGAATGTTCAGCTTTATGATTACATACCCACATATCTGCCACTTTATTAGGAACACCACAATATTTTTTATAAATTATTGCCCCAGGAATACTTTGGTTTTTAAGAACTGTCCAGTGTTTGAAGCAGAAAATTAGGATAGTTTCTTCCAGACGCTCCGTCTACTAGACGCCAGTTAATCATGCTCACATTTGATTGGCTGAAAGGTGGGGAGCTCTCCGAAGACGGATGTCACAACATGCACATTTTCTTACTGCCAGACTCTGAGATCAGTGAGCTAGCAGTCAGTTATCAGAACTCTCAGTCAATACAGGGTGTGTCTCAAATCCTAGTGAGCTCCCTACATAGGCAGCCTTTTATGTCATAGTATGCGCTCCCAACATGTAGAGTGTCCCAATACTTACATACCTTAAACATGCTGTCTACTGAGGAACCTTATTTAGACCTGATTTTAAGAAGTATTGAACGCTTCCTCAGCCGCTAAAACAATCCCATGATGCAGTGCAGGCTGATCTAGGAGCAGTGAAGTGGTTTTAAAATGTGATTATTTTGATTCTCTGGAGTTTTAATGTGTTTCTGGTCATATAATCACACAAAACAGTATTTTATTATCAACTCTGTAACGAGTCCTTCACCATCTACACTTTATACTCCAGACATTAGCATTTATGCTAGCAGAGTTTTAAACCTCGGGCTATTGCTTTGGATGCCGGCCGGTAGCTTAGCAACCAGCTAAACCACTGGTGATATGCTGCAGTGGGCGGGAACAAGCCGTGACGCAGTCTCTCTCTAACTAGAGCGTCTCAGTAATCTGTTTACACACTCACTACCTAGACAGCCTACTTACACACTCACTACCTAGACAGCCTACTTACACACTCACTACCTAGACAGCCTTCTTACACACTCACTACCTAGACAGCCTACTTACACACTCACAACCTAGACAGCCTACTTACACACTCACTACCTAGACAGCCTACTTACACACTCGCTACCTAGACAGCCTACTTACACACTCACTACCTAGACAGCCTACTTACACACTCACTACCTAGACAGCCTACTCACACTCACTACCTAGACAGCCTACTTACACACTCACTACCTAGACAGCCTACTTACACACTCACTACCTAGACAGCCTACTTACACACTCACTACCTAGACAGCCTACTTACACACTCACTACCTAGACAGCCTATTTACACACTCACTACCTAGACAGCCTACTTACACACTCACTACCTAGACGGCCTACTTACACACTCACTAGGGTTTGAGACAGACCCCATAGTCTTTCAAATGTTTTAATCTGTTTATATATATATATATATATATAGGGTTAGGGTTAGGTCAGGGTTAGGGTTATTAGTAATTAGTAAATTAGTAAATTTCAAATGTTTATATATATATATATATATATATTAGTAATGATCAACAAATGCTATATTTTGCAGCTCTAAGGTATATGGAAGTGATTGTACTGATGCAGATTTGTGTGAAGGTGAAGATCTAAGGTCTGAACTTTGTTTCATGTATTTGCTACGCAGACTTGTGGTCTCCTGGCGTACACGAGCGAGTGAGCGTGCAAATATGAGTGTTCTGATGTGTGTGCAACTACTTCCAAAGGGACCACCGGAATCTGGGACAGATTGGAGAAGAGAAGAAGTTACGGGTGGAGCGCAGGGGAGGAGAAGGCAGGGGACGGGAGGGGAGTGTTCCGCGAGGAGCTCTCTGCTCAGGGACGACTCTCTGGATCAGCGCTGTGTTCACTGCTGCCCGTAATGGAATTCCAGCACGAAATCTTTTCACACACCTTCCACAGAAGGTGCAGCTCCACTCCATCAGCTCCCGGCTGAGGCAGCATTACCCGCGCTCCGTGCCACTCATGGGCATTACTGATGCAGTGGTGGAAGTAGGGTGGGAGACAGTGACTCATCACCGGCACTGCTGGCTGATTCATTTGCAGGATCGTTCCTGGTTTGTTGAGGAGTTTTGATGAAGTCATTCATAATTAATGGAGCGACTTCATCTTCAATGGACCTTCATCTGACCTCTGCCAGATATCAACACTTCTTACTTAATTAAAAACAAAGCCCAGAGCTTCTATACACAAAATAGATAACCAATGGCTTCAATATCAATATTCTGTTGGGTAGTTATTAATATTTCAATTCTATTGGTAGACATAAATGAGCAAGTGTTCATTTCCAAGATGGGACCATTTCTTTCTTGTGAGATCAAAGGTTTCCATCAGTGGAGTCGTTGTTGTTGGGAATGAATGGATAACGTAATGGATAACACCATCACCCCAGCCACAAGAGATCACCCCAGCCACAAGAGATCACCCCACCCACAAGAGATCACCCCACCCACAAGAGATCAGGCAGGAATCAGGTACAACACTAAAGAATGTTATTAAGAGTAATTTGGTGACTTAATTTGTTTTTAGAGGGATACAAATCAAAAACCACTATAGAACAAACCATACAGCAACACTTAACATATTACAGACCTTT
>CM038714.1:21250097-21254132 GCA_021613375.1 Megaleporinus macrocephalus
TTACTCTCGAAATGCTGCATAAGCCCAGACTGGACCTGTAAACCGGCACTTGCTGGCCTAGAAAGAAAAAAAAGGCCATTTGTGGTCCACGCTGCTCCACTGTGGACGCTGGGAAGTCAGCCGAGACTGGAAATACACAACTCCAGCAGCAGATGTGCTATTTGTGATGTGCTCTTCACACGAGTGGTGCTCCAAGCGGCTCCCAGCAGTCATTTGCTGAGGCTCAAGTGTGAAAGAACGAGTGTTTTATCACACAGATTCCTAAATTACGCCCAGACGAGGCTCTCTGAGGGCTGATTGCCGCCTAGCTGTGTTGAGCTCCTCTCCAGAACCAAGAGGCACATGAGGTTTCTGTCTTTCTTATGTACTATTAACTCTGCACTTCCTGCAAATCTGTAATTCATACTGCATGTTGGGCAAAACCACACTGGACTTTAGTCAAAACATGTATTTTTTTTTATTATATTATATCAAATTTTACTGCTACAGTTATTAGATTAATTGCATGGTGATGAGAAGGGTTCTACATTGTCTGGTGCCTCTGACTGAAACAGTTCCTGTATTGGCCACTAATAAAGAAAGAGCATGTGGCCCAGGACTGTGCATTTATATATATATATATATATATATATATATATATATATATATATATATATATATATATATGTTTGCCGATGCTAATGTTATCAGTAGTATCAGTCTAGTAATACTCTCTAATACTCTCTACTCTCTAGTCTATTGGCTGAATATATATTACAACACTGCTATCTAGTGGCTGGGGACTTAAACACAACATACCAAACCCAAAATCTTTAAACTTGAATTAAAAATCAATACTGTGTTTTTGAGAATTGATAAATATCACAAAACATAAAATCACTATATTTGACATTCTAGATATTTTCTTACAGTCCTAATATAAAGTGGGCAAGATGATTTCTGGTTCTGAACAATGCTGGTTAACTGTAAGTACAATCTATATACTAATGTGTATGTATATATAAACATGTTGTTTTTTATTAATCTGGCCACAGATTATTAATTTTGGCCACAAGGTTTTTTGGCTTGGTAGCCCATGTGATCAGTCCATCTGTCTAGTCCTGATATAAGTTTCCAGTATGAAGACTATGAGGCCCAAATAACTTGAAATTAATTACACACTCACTGAAGATCTCTTATTCAGATTTCCACCCTCGCAACAGTAGCTATGAAAGAATGCATCTGTGGGCGGAGCTTATAGATACATATAGATAAATTGGTAAATCTACTGCTGTATATACGCAGCTCTCTTTAACCCTTCTCACTACTCCACCTCTCCATTCCTCCGTTCCTCTATAAAGAAGACCTCCTCCATGAATGACTCACACATGGCCTGAGGCGGTGCAGCTTTCAGTGCCGCCCCGACATCTGCTGACGGTGCGCAGCGTCCCAAATGGGGCCTCCACAGCAGGTGGCATGTTTGGGGCAGGACTCTGGGTAAGGAGGGGGTGGGACGAGTCCAGGAAACACATAAAAACATTTTCGTCTAAAGAATTCTTGATCAAGCCGCGCGTCTCCTGGCACAACTGTCCCACTGACCTCCATCTGGGCCCCTGTCGAAAGACCACACGGGCTCTACAGACGCCCAAAGACAAACACGTTAAATGAAGGATAGAAAAGCCCCAGTCTCGAGGGCAGTGAAGAGCTAGAAGATCTGTTGCTGAGGAGGTCTCAAACATCTCAGTGAACATCAAACCACTTTCAGAAATCCATTCTTCAAAACTGTAGCAGTGATTCAGTCTACACTACACCACCATGCTGACCACTACACCACCATACTGACCACTACACCACCATACTAACCACTACACCACCTTACTAACCACTACACCACCATACTGACCACTACACCACCATACTAACCACTACACCACCATACTAACCACTACACACCATAACTAACCACTACACCCCCATACCTAACCACTACACCACCATGCTAGACCACTACACCACCCATACTAACCACTACACCACCGTACTAACCACTACACCCACCATACTGACCACTACACCACCATACTGACCACTACACCACCATACTAACCACTACACCACCATACTAACCACTACACCACCATACTAACCACTACACACACCATGGCTGACCCACTAACACACCATACTAACCACTACACCACCGTACTAACCACTACACCACCATACTGACCACTACACCACCATACTGACCACTACACCACCATACTAACCACTACACACCGTACTGACCACTACACCACCATACTAACCACTAACCACACTTACTAACCACTACACACCACCGTACTGACCACTACACCACCGTACTAACCACTACACCACCTTACTAACCACTACACCACCATACTGACCATTACACCACCTTACTAACCACTACACCACCATACTACCACTACACCACCATACTGACAACTACACCACCTTACTAACCACTACACCCCATACTAACCACTACACCACCATACTGACCACTACAACACCATTACTAACCACTACACCACCATACTAACCACTACACCACCATACTAACCACTACACCACCATACTGAACCACTCACCACCATACTGACCACTACACCACCATACTAACCACTACACCACCATACTGACCACTACACCACCATACTAACCACTACACCACCATACTGACCACTACAACACCTTACTAACCCACCCCCCTTCCACCCCACCATACTAACCACTACACCACCGTGCTGACCACTACACCACCATACTGACCACTACACCACCTTACTGACCACTACACCACCATACTGACCGACTACACACCCTTACCTAACCACTACACCACCTTACTAACCACTACACCACCTTTACTAACCACCTACGACCACCAAACTGACCACTACACCACCATACTGACCACTACACCACCTTACTAACCACTACACACCATACTAACCACTACACCACCATACTGACCACTAACACCACCATGACTGACACTACACACCTTACTAACCACTACACCACCATACTACCACTACACCACCATACTATGACCACTACAACACCTTACTAACCACTACACCACCATACTAAACACTACACCACCATACTAACCATCTACACCACCATACTAACCATACACCACCGTACTAACCACTTACACCACCAATACTAACCCACTACACCACCATACTAACCACTACACCACCTTACTAACCACTACCACCACCGTACTAACCACTACACCACCATACTGACCACTACACCCACCATACTGACCCACTACACCACCTTACTAAACACTACACCCACCATACTAACCACTACACCACCATACTGACCACTACAACACCTTCACTAACCACTACACCACCATACTAACCACTACACCACCGTGCTGACCACTACACCACCATACTGACCACTACACCACCTTACTAACCACTACACACATACTAACCACGTACAACCCACCATACTGACCTCACTACAACAGCTTACCAAACACTCCACCACATACTAACCACTACACCACCGTGCTGACACTTCCACCACCATACTGACCACTACACACCTTACTAACCACTACACCACCATACTGACCACTACACCACCATACTGACCCACTACACCACCATACTGACCACTACACCACCTCTACTAACCACTACACCACCATACTAACCACTACACCACCATACTGACCACTACACCACTCCATACTGACCACTACACCACCATACTGACCACTACACCACCATACTAACCACTACACCACCTTACTAACCACTACACCACCATACTAACCACTACACCACCATACTAACCACTACACCACCATAGTGACCACTACACCACCTTACTATAACCACTACACCACCTTACTAAACCACTACACCACCATACTAACCACTACACCACCATACTGACCACTACACCATACTGACCACTTACACCACCTTACTAACCACTACACCACCATACTAACCTACTAACCAACCATACTGACCACTACACACCTTACTA
>CM038714.1:21255132-21262632 GCA_021613375.1 Megaleporinus macrocephalus
TCATTGTACGTGTTCTACCACTTGGTGTCTGAGTTGCTGTCGTTCTCATCACTTCCACTTTGTTCTAACACCACTGACAGTCCCACTGTGGAATATTTAGTAGTGAGGAAACTTCACCACTGGACATGTTCCACAGTGGCGTCCTATCACGGTTCCACGCTGGAGGTTCACTGAGCTCCTGAGAGGACCCACTCTTTACTAATGTGTGTAGAGCAGTCTGAATTAAATGATTTTGATAGGTGAGTAAATACTTTTGGGAATACAATGTATTTTAACACTGCTACCTCGATACTGTATCACAAAGCATAATATCACAGTATTCATTATTTTGATATTTCTATTATATGACAAGCCAATCTTGCTACATAGCAGAAGTCAGAAGTCAGAAGGTCAGCACTGACCGTCAGGCTGCACTGTGAGCTGGACGGCCTTTGCTGAAGGGTGCTCTTCGTGCTGATGTCCATGTTTAATGGTGGTGCGGCAGAAGTAGTTTGCCCGTGTCGTTGGCTCTGGCGTTGGCTAGGTAACAGGTTGCCCCGTCACCTGCGAGACAAACCACCTGCCTCCATCTGGCTGGACGAAGCTAGGGAACTCATTGAGGATCCATCGGTAGGAGAGAGCTGGAAAGAAGGAAGGTGACATTTTCACTGACTGTTGCTCGGCTTTGAAGAGATTACGGCTTTAATGTCTGGCCCCTCCCGTGTACCTGGTAGTGAGCTGGAGCTTGGCAAGCAAGGACAGTTCCAGCACCCCTCATAAGCTGTCTGAGGACTCCTGCTTTCTGAGGGGGAAGTCACGGAGGTCTAAACGAGACAGTACATCGTTACCAGAAACATAAACTCAGTAAACTAACTAAGGCTGTGTCTCAAATCCTACTGAGCTCCTACATAGGCAGCATTTTACATCATAGTATGCGCTCCTGACATGTAGACTGTCCCAATTCTTACATACCTTAAACATACTGTTTACTGAGGAACCTTATTTAGACCTGATTTTAAGAAGTATTGAACGCTTCCTCAGCCGCTAAGACAATCCCATGATGCACCGCAGGCTAATCTAGGAGCAGTGAAGTGGTTTTAAAATGTGATTATTTTGATTCTCTGGAGTTTTAATGTGTTTCTGGTCATATAATCACACAAAACAGTCTTTATCAACTCTGTAACGAGTCCTTCACCATTTACACTTTATACTCCAGACATTAGCATTTATGCTAGCAGATTTTTAAGCTCGGGCTATTGTTTTGGATGCTGGCCGGTAGCTTAGCAACCAGCTAAACCACTGGTGATATGCTGCAGTGGGCGGGAACAAGCCGTGACGCAGTCTCTCTCTAACTAGAGCGTCTCAGTAATCTGTTTACACACTCACTACCTAGACAGCCTACTTACACACTCACTACCTAGACAGTCTACTTACACACTCACTACCTAGACAGCCTACTTAGACACTCACTACCTAGACAGCCTACTTACACACTCACTACCTAGACAGCCTACTTACACACTCACTACCTAGACAGTCTACTTACACACTCACTACCTAGACAGCCTACTTATACACTCACTACTAGACAGCCTACTTACACACTCACTACCTAGACAGTCTACTTACACACTCACTACCTAGACAGCCTACTTACACACTCACTACCTAGACAGCCTACTTTGTCACTCACTACCTAGACAGTCTACTTAGACACTCACTACTAGACAGTCTACTTACACACTCACTACCTAGACTGCCTAATTACACACCTCACTACTCTAGACAGCCTACTTACACACTCACCTACCTAGACAGTCTACTTACACACTCACTACCTAGACAGCCTACTTACACACTCACTACCTAGACAGCCTACTTACACACTCACTACCTAGACAAGCCTACTTACACACTCACTACTAGCCAGCCTACTTAGACACTTCACTCGGGTTTGAGACAGACCCTAACAGTGTATGTAACAAGGGAGCCTGCTGAGATAACGAAGGTTGGTCTGGTGGAGATTCTGCTGATCACTTACAGCCGAATTTGAGGTTGGCAGCGCGGCTGAGGATGGTGGCCGCAGCGGTTGATGGCGAGACACTGGTACGAGCCAGAATCACGGGCCATGCTGGGGGTTATTGATGACCAGGTTACCGGCCACCAGCGGATACTGAGAGTCTTCTCTTATCACCACGTCTGATCCATTCACCTGCCACCTGAGACCACCACACACACAACTTAACATGACACCTGTAACAAGTTTCTGTACACAGGTAGGTGAAGGTAGTGTTACAGTTTACCTGTACACAAGTAGGTGAAGGTAGTGTTACAGTTTACCTGTACACAGGTAGGTAAAGGTAGTGTTATAGTTTACCTGTACACAGGTAGATGAAGGTAGTGTTACAGTTTATCTGTACACAGGTAGGTGAAGGTAGTGTTACAGTTTACCTGTACACAAGTAGGTGAAGGTAGTGTTACAGTTTACCTGTACACAAGTAGGTGAAGGTAGTGTTACAGTTTACCTGTACACAGGTAGGTGAAGGTAGTGTTACAGTTTACCTGTACACAGGTAGGTGAAGGTAGTGTTACAGTTTACCTGTACACGGGTAGGTGAAGGTAGTGTTATAGTTCACCTGTACACAGGTAGGTGAAGGTAGTGTTACAGTTTACCTGTACACTGGTAGGTGAAGGTAGTGTTATAGTTTACCTGTACACAGGTAGGTGAAGGTAGTGTTACAGGTTACCTGTACACAGGTAGGTGAAGGTAGTGTTATAGTTTACCTGTACACAGGTAGGTGAAGGTAGTGTTATAGTTACCTGTACACAGGTAGGTGAAGGTAGTGTTACAGTTTACCTGGACACAGGTAGGTGAAGGTAGTGTTACAGTTTACCTGTACACAGGTAGGTGAAGGTAGTGTTATAATTTACCTGTACACAGGTAGGTGAAGGTAGTGTTATAGTTTACCTGTACACAGGTAGGTGAAAGTAGTGTTATAGTTTACCTGTACACAGGTAGGTGAAGGTAGTGTTATAGTTTACCTGTACACAGGTAGGTGAAGGTAGTGTTATAGTTTACCTGTACACAGGTAGGTGAAGGTAGTGTTACAGTTTACCTGTACACAGGTAGTGAAGGTAGTGTTACAGTTTACCTGTACACAGGTAGGTGAAGGTAGTGTTCCTCTCCACTATACTGTATCTTCTACTCGGCTGTGTATTTAATTGGTCTGGATGGTGTGAGGAGTATGTGTACAGTAGATTAGGTGTTACCTGGCGGTGAAGGAAAGCGCTGGTGGAGAATGGCGTTACCTGTAGGACGCTGCAGGGGCTGGCTCTGGCCTGGCAATTCAGGGTCACTTTGCCCTCAGCAGACCCCTCGGGGTAAATCAGACTGGATGGCTGCTCTTCAAACACCGGGCCCGCTGTCATGACCCGACACACCCACCCTCCCCACCTGACACACGTACACATACACAAAGCAAGAGTGACTCATTTTAGCCTTCGCAGACCTCGAGTCCGTTCCACTGCACACTTCCCGGGAAATCTGAGTCTGATACATCTGCAGGAATTTCTTCATCTAGTGTGTGCAGCTCCCGAACACCCCCTGAACATGAATTACATCGGAGATTTCTGGGTGCAGTACACGGCCGGTCATGTGTAAGGAAGGTGTCTGGATATTTCTGGAAGTTTTTTTGAACTTATAAACTGTACCAGTACAAACAAGCATAAACAATATTTGTTGTATGATGTTAGTGCCACACAGTGCTCATGCAGTCAAAAAAAAAAAAAATATATATATATATATATTTTGGCTTTAAACAATTGTCCCTACTAATATTTTGGTTTTAAAAGACTTGTTTCTACCCATATTTTGGCTTACACAATTGTCCCTACCAATATTTTGGTTTTACAGACTTGTGTCTACCAATATTTGGGTTTTAAAAGACTTGTGTCTACCAATATTTTGGGTTTTAGAAGACTTGTTTCTACCCATATTTTGGCTTTACACAATTGTCCCTCACCAATATTTGGGTTTTAAAAGACTTGTGTCTACCAATAGTCCTATTTTTAAATACTTGTGTCTACTAATATTTTGATTTTAAAGACTTGTTTCTACCCATATTTTGGCTTTACACAATTGTCCCTACCAATATTTGGTTTACAGACTTGTGTCTACCAATATTTGGGTTTTAAAGACTTGTGTCTACCAATAGTCTGATTTTAAAGACTTGTGTCTACCAATATTTTGGTTTTAAAGACTTGTGTCTACCAATATTTTGATTTTAAACAAATCCCCCCTACATGTGTTTTTATTAAGTGTCATTAACTGTTAACAGAGTTTGCTGTTATTTACAGGTGGTGTTATTGCAGGTGTAATAACTCTTCCCTGCAGGTAAGGCTGTTTTCTCTGGACCTCACAGTAAAATCACCTGACCAGCGTCTAACTGGCCCCCACTGCCCACTTAGAGCTACACTGACCTCAAATAAACACCACAGGCATCACTTATCACTGCTAATTCAGCTCTTTCAGAGCGGCAGAACTACTGCATCTCCAAACAGGACGAGCCGTCCCACTTCTACATTAATCAAACACGACAGCTGACAATTACCTAGCGTGAGAATTTCACGAGGAAGGGACCAATAGAAATGCTTCAACACAGCTTAAAAGGAATTCTGGTTCCACTGACTTGCGTTAGAAGTGAAGAAGGTTTGGGCCTCTCCTGTAAAGCTACCATTTAGAGATTCTTGTTTTTCATTGGACAGTGACGATATTTACAAATGAATTAATCTCGCTGCCCTCGGTGTCACTGACTCGTCTGATGGAGTTTAATTACAGTCTTACAGCAGGTGGAGTGCCAAGAGGGAGTGAAACAGAAGGGCTGTCCTAAACTCCGATGCAGTGGAGTCTGCAGAAAGGACGTGGAGGATGGAGCGCATTCCTCCTGGGCAGACTCAGCGGGGGATACATGCTGTCAGATATAATTGCATTCACTCAAGCACTGTGACAAGCCGAGAGAACCAGAGGGGTGTACACACTCAGTGTATTCTCTACGTGGCTGCAAATACTTTTATTGTGAATCAGGTCAGAGACCGAGCTTACAGTGTAAAAGGGACCGAATGTGAGGCTGAAGCGTATGAGCCTGAGTATCTGGAGGGATTTACAGCATCTTGAATTTTTCAATAAGTGTATCGTCACTGTCCAAAGTGAAACATGCATCTCCAAAATGGCAACTTTACAGGAGAGGCCAAAAACCTTCTTCACTTTCAATGTACATCTATGGAACCAGGAATGTTTCCAAGCTATTTTGAAGCATTTCTATTGGTCCATTCATTATGAAATTATCAGACAATATAAAGAGCAGCTGTCGTGTTTAAATGATGTAGAAAAATGAAAATCGACAAAAACTTGTGTTTCTTTTGGACAGAGACATATATAAGGGCTGCACAATGTTACACCACATATGACATTTTAGAATAAGCATATCTGCAAGTATCTGCAAATTAAAGTTATTTTTAATCAGAATGTTTGTGGTTTTTGTTCACAGTGGGAAATTCTATGGGGCTTTCAATGTTGTGTTAGCAAGATAACAGTTCCCTACATGGGCTTTAATACTATTCGGGCCAGTTCTGCTCAAACATGGACATTTAAAGCTTGTTAAAGGCTTTCAGTCTATGGAACCAGTAATGTTTCAAAAGCTTTTTGGAGCATTTCTATTGGTTCATTCATTATGAAATTGTCAGACAATATAAAGAGCAGCTGTTGTGTTCAAATGATGTAGAAAAATTAAAATTGGACAGAAAATGAAAATTGGACAGCAACATGTGTAAGGCTGTGCAATGTTATACATTTCAGAATAAGCATATCTGCAAGTATCTGCAAATGAAAGTTATTTTTAATTAGAAACGTTGTGGTTTTTGTTCACAGTGGGAAAATCTATGGGACTATCAATGTTGTGTTAGCAAGATAACTCAACCAACCAAGTTTTGCTCAAACATGGACATTTAAAGCTTGTTAAAGACTTTCAGGTGGCAGATTATTTGATTAAGTACGTTCTTGAGTTACAGTGAATCAGCATAACTGAATATTATTAATATCTTATGGTGTTCAGCCTCAGATTTACAAAACCGTTTACTTTTCATATACACTCTTAAAAATTTGGAATATTAAATCTGACTTCATGTACATGCAACTAATAACTCCAGTGATCCTCCTGGTGTGGGTTTCCTCTTATAATAGCTTCCCTTTGTGGAGAATGTTCAGCTTTATGATTACATACCCACATATCTGCCACTTTATTAGGAACACCACAATATTTTTTATAAATTATTGCCCCAGGAATACTTTGGTTTTTAAGAACTGTCCAGTGTTTGAAGCAGAAAATTAGGATAGTTTCTTCCAGACGCTCCGTCTACTAGATGCCAGTTAATCATGCTCACATTTGATTGGCCTGAAAGGTGGGGAGCTCTCCGAAGACGGATGTCACAACATGCACATTTTCTTACTGCCAGACTCTGAGATCAGTGAGCTAGCAGTCAGTTATCAGAACTCTCAGTCAATACAGGGTGTGTCCTCAAATCCTAGTGAGCTCCCTACATAGGCAGCCTTTTATGTCATAGTATGCGCTCCCAACATGTAGAGTGTCCCAATACTTACATACCTTAAACATACTGTCTACTGAGGAACCTTATTTAGACCTGATTTTAAGAAGTATTGAACTCTTCCTCAGCCGCTAAAACAATCCCATGATGCAGTGCAGGCTAATCTAGGAGCAGTGAAGTGGTTTTTAAAATGTGATTATTTTGATTCTCTGGAGTTTTAATGTGTTTCTGGTCATATAATCACACAAAACAGTATTTTATTATCAACTCTGTAACGAGTCCTTCACCATCTACACTTTATACTCCAGACATTAGCATTTATGCTAGCAGAGTTTTAAACCTCGGGCTATTGCTTTGGATGCCGGCCGGTAGCTTAGCAACCAGCTAAACCACTGGTGATATGCTGCAGTGGCGGGAACAAGCCGTGACGCAGTCTCTCTCTAACTAGAGCGTCTCAGTAATCTGTTTACACACTCATACCTAGACAGCCTACTTACACACTCACTACCTAGACAGCCTACTTACACACTCACTACCTAGACAGCCTTCTTACACACTCACTACCTAGACAGCCTACTTACACACTCACAACCTAGACAGCCTACTTACACACTCACTACCTAGACAGCCTACTTACACACTCGCTACCTAGACAGCCTACTTACACACTCACTACCTACTTACACACTCACTACCTAGACAGCCTACTTACAACACTCACTACCTAGACAGCCGATTTACACACTCACTACCGAGACAGCCTACTACACACTCACTACTAGACGGGCCTACTTACACACTCACTAGGGTTTGAGACAGACCCCATAGTCTTCAAATGTTTTAATCTGTTTATATATATATATATATATATATATATATATATATATATATATATATATATATATATATATATATATATAG
>CM038714.1:21270132-21322632 GCA_021613375.1 Megaleporinus macrocephalus
GCAGTGAAACACCCACATATACACACACACTAGTGAACATACACACTAGGGGGCAGCAAAACACCCCACATATACCCCACACTAGTGAACAGACACACTAGGGAGCAGTGAAACACCCACATATACACACACACTAGTGAACAGACACACTAGGGAGCAGCAAAACACCCACATATAGCCACACTAGTGAACATACACACTAGGGAAGCAGTGAAACACCCTCATACACACATTACACTAGTGAACATACACACTATGGGGCAGTGAGCAGACTTGCCCAGAGTGGTGGGCAGCCCTATCCACGACACCCTGGGGAACAGTTGGGGGTAAAGTGACTTGCTCAAGGGCACTTCGGTCCTATCCCTGTTGGTCCAGGGGATCAAACCAGCAACCTTCTACACAACAACCTTCCCATTGGTAAAACTTGACCTTTGATCCAATATAGCGGCTTTCAAGTTCGAGCCATGTTCAGAGACAGACAGGCCCCCCCTCATCCGTTACTCGCCTGGGGTGATTCAGATATTCCTCCTTTTCTCTTTCCTTTCAGAAATAAAAGGGTGTCCTGAGATTTTTGACTCACCTTGTACATTCACCCAAATGTGAAACACCAAATGTGTAACCTTAGGGCAATACAATACATTGTATTTTTACTGCTATAGTCATAGAACACATGCCTTAAGGGCTTCAATGACACAGTGGATCAAAACAATTAATGCATGCGCGGCTCAAAGTGATTTAATTCGATAACAGCTGCTTCTCCGGCACTGAGCTCGAACGCTGAGCGGGAAACTTACTACCCTGGAAACATGCAGGGCTGGTGAATGAGCTACGTTCTAATCCCCGCTCTCTGCAACCCTCCGGCTCAAAGCCTCATGTTCCATCTTTCCTGTCTTGATGTATCCATTCAAACGGCATCACCAGGAAGATTCCTAACTGGCCTCTCCAGCAGTTTAAGCTTGCATGCTCGACTAAGCTCAGCTCGTGAAGAAGGGCCTGCACTCCCGCGTCAAGTCTGAGGTCTAATCTACCCGTCAGCTTCCCTGTTGCCTCCCCCGGATCTGTCGCCCGCTGATGTGCGCTTGACAGCGGCACCTATTAGGACGAGGGTCCACATCTGAGAGAGGCCTTCTCGAAATAAGTTAACGTGTAATTGGCCCGGCTTTGCTGGTCTCAGTCGGGTCCTCCTTGTGTCAGTACAGAGCCTGAGGGGTGTGTGTTACTCTCGAAATGCTGCATAAGCCCAGACTGGACCTGTAAACCGGCACTTGCTGGCCTAGAAAGAAAAAAAAGGCCATTTGTGGTCCACGCTGCTCCACTGTGGACGCTGGGAAGTCAGCCGAGACTGTAAATACACAACTCCAGCAGCAGATGTGCTATTTGTGATGTGCTCTTCACACGAGTGGTGCTCCAAGCGGCTCCCAGCAGTCATTTGCTGAGGCTCAAGTGTGAAAGAACGAGTGTTTTATCACACAGATTCCTAAATTACGCCCAGACGAGGCTCTCTGAGGGCTGATTGCCGCCTAGCTGTGTTGAGCTCCTCTCCAGAACCAAGAGGCACATGAGGTTTCTGTCTTTCTTATGTACTATTAACTCTGCACTTCCTGCAAATCTGTAATTCATACTGCATGTTGGGCAAAACCACACTGGACTTTAGTCAAAACATGTAATTTTTTTTTATTATATTATATCAAATTTTACTGCTACAGTTATTAGATTCATTGCATGGTGATGAGAAGGGTTCTACATTGTCTGGTGCCTCTGACTGGAACAGTTCCTGTATTGGCCACTAATAAAGAAAGAGCATGTGCCACAAGACTGTGCATTTATATATAGTATATATAATATATAATATATATATATATATATATATCTATATATATATTATATGTTTGCCGATGCTAATGTTATCAGTAGTATCAGTCTAGTAATACTCTCTACTACTCTCTACTCTCTAGGTCTATTGGGCTGAATATATATTACAACACTGCTATCTAGTGGCTGGGGACTTAAACACAACATACCATACCCAAAATCTTTAAACTTGAATTAAAAATCAATACTGTTGTTTTTGTGAATTGATAAAATATCACCAAACATAAAATCACTATATTTGACATTCTAGATATTTTTCTTACAGTCCTAATATAAAGTGGGCAAGATGATTTCTGGTTCTGAACAATGCTGGTTAACTGTAAGTACAATCTATATACTAATGTGTATGATATATAAACATGTTGTTTTTTATTAATCTGGCCACAGATTATTAATTTTGGCCACAAGGTTTTTTGGCTTGGTAGCCCATGTGATCAGTCCATCTGTCTAGTCCTGATATAAGTTTCCAGTATGAAGACTATGAGGACCCAAATAACTTGAAATTAATTACAACACTCACTGAGAAACTCTTATTCAGGATTTCACCCTCGCAACAGTAGCTATGAAAGAATGCATCTGTGGGCGGAGCTTATAGATACATATAGATAAATTGGTAAAATCTACTGCTTGTATATACGCAGCTCTCTTTAACCCTTCTCACTACTCCACCTCTCCATTCCTACGTTCCTCTATAAAGAAGACCTCCTCCATGAATGACTCACACATGGCCTGAGGCGGTGTGCAGCTTTCAGTGCCCGCCCCGACATCTGCTGACCGGTGCGCAGCGTCCCAAATGGGGCCTCCACAGCAGGTGGCATGTTTGGGGCAGGAACTCTGGGTAAGGAGGGGGTGGGACGAGTACCAGGAAACACATAAAACATTTTCGTCTAAAGAATTCTTGATCAAGCCGCCGCGTCATCCTGGCACAAACTGTCCCCACTGACCTCCATCTGGGCCCCCTGTCGAAAGACCACACGGGCTCTACAGACGCCCAAAGACAAACACGTTAAAGAAAGGATAGAAAAGACCCAGTCTCGAGGGCAGTGAAGAGCTAGAAGATCTGTTGCTGAGGAGGTCTCAAACATCTCAGTGAACATCAAACCACTTTCAGAAATCCATTCTTCAAACTGTGAGCAGTGATTCAGTCTACACTACACACCATGCTGACCACTACACCCATACTGACCACTACACCACCATACTAACCACTACACCACCTTACTAACCACTACACACCATACTGACCACTACACCACCATACTAACCACTACACCACCATACTAACCACTACACCACCATACTAACCACTACACCACCATACTAACCACTACACCACCATGCTGACCACTACACCACCATACTAACCACTACACCACCGTACTAACCACACCCACATACTGACCACTACACCACCATACTGACACTACACCACCATACTAACCACTACACCACCATACTAACCACTACACCACCATACTAACCACACTACACCACCATGCTGACCACTACACCACCATACTAACCACTACACCACCGTACTAACCACTACACCACCATACTGACCACTACACCACCATACTGACCACTACACCACCATACTAACCACTACACCACCGTACTGACCACTACACCACCATACTAAGCACTACACCCACCTTACTAACCACTACAACCACCCGTTACTGACCACTACACCACCGTCTAACCACTACACCACCTTACTAACCACTACACACCACCATACTGACCATTACACCACCTTACTAACCACTACACCACCATACTGACCACTACACCACCATACTGACAACCTACACCACACCTTACTAACCACTACATCCACCATACTAACCACTACCACCACCATACTGACCACTACAACACCTTACTAACCACTACACCACATACTACCACTACACCACCTTACTAACCACATACAACCACCATACTGACCACTACACCACCATTACTGACCACTACACCACCATACTAACCACTACACCACCATACTGACCACTACACCACCATACTAACCACTACACCACCATACTGACCACTACAACACCTTACTAACCACTACACCACCAACTACTAAACCACTACACCACCGTGCTGACCACTACACCACCATACTGACCACCTACACCACCTTACTGACCACTACACCACCATACTGACCATCTACACCACCTTACTACACCCACTTACACCCCTTACTAACCACTACACCACCTTACTAACCACTACACCACCATACTGACCACTACACCACCATACTGACCACCTACACCACCTTACTAACCACTACACCACCATACTAACCCACTACACCACCATACTGACCACTACACCACCATACTGACCACTACACCACCTTACTAACCACTACACCACCATACTAACTCCACTACACCACCATACTGAAACACTACAACACCTTACTAACCACTACACCTCCATACTAACCACTACACCACCATACTAACCACTACACCACCATACATAACCACCTACACCACCGTACTAACCACTACACCACCATACTAACCACTACACCACCATACTAACCACTACACCACCTTACTAACCACTACACCACCGTACTAACCACTACACCACCATACTGACCACTACACCACCATACTGACCACTACACCACCTTACTAACCACTACACCACCATACTAACCACTACACCACCATACGACCACTACAACACCTTACTAACAACACTACACCACCATACTAACCACTACACACCGTGCTGACCACTACACCACCATACTGACCACTACACCACCTTACTAACCACTACACCACCATACTAACCACTACACCACCATACTGACCACTACAACAGCTTACTAACCACTACACCACCATACTAACCACTACACCACCGTGCTGACCACTACACCACCATACTGACCACTACACCACCTTACTAACCACTACACCACCATACTGACCACTACACCACCATACTGACCACTACACCACCATACTGACCACTACACCACCTTACTAACCACTACACCACCATACTAACCACTACACCACCATACTGACCACTACACCACCATACTGACCACTACACCACCATACTGACCACTACACCACCATACTAACCACTACAACACCTTACTAACCACTACACCACCATACTAACCCCTACACCACCATACTAACCACTACACCACCATAGTGACCACTACACCACCTTACTAACCACTACACCCACCATACTAACCAATACACCACCATACTAACCACTACACCACCATACTGACCACTACACCACCATCTGACCACTACACCACCTTACTAACCACTACACCACCATACTAAACCACTACACCACCACCATACTGACCACTACACCACCTTACTAACCACTACACCACCGTACTAACCACTACACCACCATACTGACCACTACACCACCATACTGACCACTACACCACCTTACTAACCACTACACCACCATACTAACCACTTACACCACCTTACTGACCCACTACACCACCGTACTAACCACTACACCACCATACTGACCACTACACCACCATACTGACCACTACACCACCTTACTAACCACTACACCACCATACTAAACCACTACACCACCTTACTGACTACTACACACACCGTACTAACCACTACACCACCTTACTGACCACTACACCACCATACTACCCACTACACCACCTTACTAACCACTACACCACCTTACTGACCACTACACCACCTTACTGACCACTACACCACCTTACTGACCACTACACCACCATACTAACCACTACACCACCATACTGACCACTACACCACCATACTAACCACTACACCACCATACTGACCACTACTCCACCATACTGACCACTACACCACCATACTAACCACTACACCACCATACTGACCACTACACCACCATACTGACCACTACACCACCATACTGACCACTACACACACCTACCTAACCACTACACCAGCCATACTAACCACTACACCACCATACTGACCACTACACCACCATACTGACCACTACACCACCATACTGACCACTACACCACCTTACTAACCACTACTCCACCATACTAACCACTACACCACCATACTAACCACTACACCACCATAGTGACCACTACACCACCTTACTAACCACTACACCAACCATACTAACCACTACACCACCATACTAACCACTACAACCACCATACAGACCACTACACCACCATACTGACCACTACACCACCTTACTAACCACTACACCACCATACTAACCACTACACCACCATACTGACCACTACACCACCTTACTAACCACTCAACCACCGTACGAACCACTACACCACCATACTGACCACTACACCACCATACTGACCCACTTACACCACCTTACTAACCACTACACCACCATACTAACCACTACCACCACCTTACTGACCACTACACCACCGTACTAACCACTACAACCACCATACTGACCACTACACCACCATACTGACCACTACACCACCATAACTAACCACTACACCACCATACTAACCACTACACCACCTTACTGACTACTACAACACCGTACTACCCACTACACCACCTTACTGACCCACTACACCACCATACTAACCACCTACACCACCATACTAACCACTACACCACCTTACTGAACCACTACACCACCTTACTGACCACTACACCCACCTTACTGACCACTACACCACCATACTAACCACTACACCACCATACTGACCACTACACCACCATACTAACCACTACACCACCATACTGACCACTACACCACCATACTGACCACTACACCACCATACTAACCACTACACCACCATACTAACCACTACACCACCGTACTAACCACTACACCACCGTACTAACCACTACACCCCCGTACTGACCCCTACACCACCGTACTGACCACTACACCACCATACTAACCCACTACACCACCATACTGACCACTACACCACCATACTGACCACTACACCACCGTACAGACCCACTACAACCCACCGTACTGACCACTACACCACCATACTAACCACTACACCACCATACTAACCACTACACACCATACTGACCACTACACCACCATACTGACCACTACACCACCATACTAACCACTACACCACCATACTGACCACTACACCACCATACTAACCACTACACCACCATACTGACCACTACAACACCTTACTAACCACTACACCACCATACTAACCACTACACCACCGTGCTGACCACTACACCACCATACTGACCACTACACCACCTTACTGACCACTACACCACCATACTAACCACTACACCACCATACTGACCACTACACCACCATACTGACCACTACACCACCTTACTAACCACTACACCACCTTACTAACCACTACACCACCATACTGACCACTACACCACCATACTGACCACTACACCACCTTACTAACCACTACACCACCATACTAACCACTACACCACCATACTGACCACTACACCACCATACTGACCACTACACCACCTTACTAACCACTACACCACCATACTAACACTACACCACCATACTAACCACTACACCACCTTACTAACCACTACACCACCGTACTAACCACTACACCACCGTACTGACCACTACACCACCATACTGACCACTACACCACCTTACTAACCACTACACCACCATACTAACCACTACACCACCATACTGACCACTACAACACCTTACTAACCACTACACCACCATACTAACCACTACACCACCATACTAACCACTACACCACCATACTAAACCACTACACCACCATACTGACCACTACAACACCTTACTAACCACTACACCACCATACTAACCACTACACCACCATACTAACCACTACACCACCATACTGACCACTACACCACCATACTAACCACTACACCACCATACTAACCACTACACCACCATACTGACCACTACACCACCATACTAACCACTACACCACCATACTGACCACTACAACACCTTACTAACCACTACACCACCATACTAACCACTACCACCACGTGCTGACCACTACACCACCATACTGACCACTACACCACCTTACTAACCACTACACCACCATACTAACCACTACACCACCATACTGACCAGTACAACACCTTACTAACCACTACACCACCATACTAACCACTACACCACCGTGCTGACCACTACACCACCATACTGACCACTACACCACCTTACTAACCACTACACCACCATACTGACCACTACACCACCATACTGACCACTACACCACCATACTGACCACTACACCACCTTACTAACCACTACACCACCATACTAACCACTACACCACCATACTGACCACTACACCACCATACTGACCACTACACCACCATACTGACCACTACACCACCATACTAACCACTACACCACCTTACTAACCACTACACCACCATACTAACCACTACACCACCATACTAACCACTACACCACCATAGTGACCACTACACCACCTTACTAACCACTACACCACCATACTAACCACTACACCACCATACTAACCACTACACCACCATACTGACCACTACACCACCATACTGACCACTACACCACCTTACTAACCACTACACCACCATACTAACCACTACACCACCATACTGACCACTACACCACCTTCCTAACCACTACACCACCGTACTAACCACTACACCACCATACTGACCACTACACCACCATACTGACCACTACACCACCTTACTAACCACTACACCACCATACTAACCACTACACCACCTTACTGACCACTACACCACCGTACTAACCACTACACCACCATACTGACCACTACACCACCATACTGACCACTACACCACCTTACTAACCACTACACCACCATACTAACCACTACACCACCTTACTGACTACTACAACACCGTACTAACCACTACACCACCTTACTGACCACTACACCACCATACTAACCACTACACCACCATACTAACCACTACACCACCTTACTGACCACTACACCACCTTACTGACCACTACACCACCTTACTGACCACTACACCACCATACTAACCACTACAACCACCATACTGACCACTACACCACCATACTAACCACTACACCACCATACTGACCACTACACCGACCATACTGAACCACTACACCACCATACTAACCACTACTCCACCATACTGAACCACAACACCACCGTTACTAACCACTACACCACCGTAACTAACCACTACACCACCGTACTGACCACTACACCACCTTACTAACCACTACACCACCATACTGACCACTACACCACCATACTGACCACTACACCACCGTTACTGACCACTACACCACCTTACTGACCACTACAACCACCATAGCTAACCACTACACCACCATACCTGACCACTACACCACCATACTGACCACTACACCACCGTACTAAGACCACTACACCACCGATACTGAACCACTACACCACCATACTAACCACTACACCACCATACTGACCACTACCACCACCTTACTGACCACTACACCACCATACTGACCGCACTACCACCATACTAACGTCACTACACCACCTTACTAACCACTACACCACCGTACTAACCACTACACCACCGTACTAACCACTACACCACCATACTGACCACTACACACCGTACTAACCACTACAACCGTACATACTGACCACTACACCACCATACTAACCACTACACCACCAACTAACCACTACACCACCTACTAACCACTACACCACCATACTGACCACTACACCACCATACTAACCACTACACCACCGTACTAACCACTACACCACTGTACTAACCACTACACCACCTTACTAACACTACACCACCATACTAACCACTACACCACCATACTAACCACTACACCACCATACTGACCACTACACCACCGTACTAACCACTACACCACCGTACTAACCACTACACCACCATACTAACCACTACACCACCATACTAACCACTACACCACCATACTGACCACTACACCACCTACTAACCACTACACCACCTTACTAACCACTACACCACCATACTAACCACTACACCACCATACTAACCACTACACCACCATACTAACCACTACACCACCATACTAACCACTACACCACCATACTAACCACTACACCACCATAACCACTACACCACCATACTAACCACTACACCACCATACTGACCACTACACCACCATACTAACCACTACACCACCATACTAACCACTACACCACCATACTAACCACTACACCACCGTACTAACCACTACACCCCATACTAACCACTACACCACCATACTAACCACTACACCACCATACTAACCACTACACCACCATACTAACCACTACACCACCATACTAACCACTACACCACCATACTAACCACTACACCACCATACTAACCACTACACCACCATACTAACCACTACACACCATACTACCACTACACCATACTAACCACTACACCACCATACTAACAATACCACCATACTGACCACTACACCACCATACTAACCACTACACCACCATACTAACCACTACACCACCGTACTAACCACTACACCACCATACTAACCACTACACCACCATACTAACCACTACACCACCATACTAACCACTACACCACCGTGTTGTCCTCCCTCTACACATATGCAGCCGCTGTTGCAGATGAAGCTGAATTTCAGGAGTGAGAGTTTGGAGGAGCAGCTGTGAGAGGAATGATAATGGTGATGCAGAAGAAGGACATTCCTATGCATGATTTTACAACCCACTTTAATTCTTCTATATTAGGCCTCATCTGCAGTTCCTATATATGGTGCCCCATTTATAACCCGGCCCCCCTCAAACACACGGCTTCAAGACACCTCCTTAAAACTATGCGAGTGGCTCCAGGTTATATAAACTCCTATAATTGCCTCTTCAGCAAACAGCGCAGCAGCAGCGACAACATGGATATTGCTTTATAAGTATTCACGCCGTGCCCCAGTGTTTGTTGTGATGGCTGCTGCTCAGTCGTGAGCTGGCCTGCCTGACTATTTGTGCGAGGATTTGAAATGCAAATTTGCCATTTTCCTACATCAATCAAGACTGTGCTACATCACGTCGGCCGCGCGCTCTCATTAGAACTTATTTAGTTCGGCTAAACGTGTGACATTCCAGCCGTGACATTAAGTTGAAGTGGGACGGCAAAGCACGAGCGAAATATAAAGAACAGAGTGAAATGAGCAGCGACAGGAAGGTCTGCTACCTTTTCAGAGCGAGATCATTATCTCCCTAATCCTCAGCCAGAGCCGGAATACTAACAGACGCAGTCTGTTTACAAACAGGGAGGCGCGACAGATGTATTTTTTTATTTATTTTTTTGGGCTACTCTTGGCTGATCTGATGATTTTATGTTCAGCAACATCAACAACCTAACCAGGAATATTCTCATGGCACTGAAACGGTGATTAGAAGCTTCACGGCTTCATTGTGGCTGCGGGTTTAATGGTGCAGAGCGTTTATAAATAAAATTTGAGAGTTTAAATGTAATTAATCCACAAATTATGAGAGATTATGAGCTTCATCACAACCAGGAGGCAGAAAATGTAGCTGTTAAACCTTTACAGGAGCCATACACTCATCAGCCATGACCATAAACCCACCTCCTTATATCTCCACTCCCTGTCCACTGTATCAGCTCCACTGAACATACAGGACCTCCACTCACTGTCCACTGTATCAGCTCCACTGACCATACAGGACCTCCACTCACAGTCCACTGTATCAGCTCCACTGACCATACAGGACCTCCACTCACTGTCCACTGTATCAGCTCCACTAACCATACAGGAGCTCCACTCACAGTCCACTGTATCAGCTCCACTGACCATACAGGACCTCCACTCACTGTCCACTGTATCAGCTCCACTGACCATACAGGACCTACACTCACTGTCCACTGTATCAGCTCCACTCACCATACAGGAGCTCCACTCACTGTCCACTGTATCAGCTCCACTGACCATACAGGACCTCCACTCACTGTCCACTGTATCAGCTCCACTGACCATCACAGGACCTACACTCACTGTCCACTGTATCAGCTCCACTCACCATACAGGAGCTCCACTCACTGTCCACTGTATCAGCTCCACTGACCATACAGGACCTCCACTCACTGTCCACTGTATCAGCTCCTCTGACCATACAGGACCTCCACTCACTGTCCACTGTATCAGCTCCTCTGACCATACAGGAGCTACACTTACAGACTGTAGTTCATCTGATTCATCTGATGGCCGAATGTTTTAAGAGGGTAGACGGCAGGTGTGAGTGCCCCTGAATGCACAGTGAGACGAAGGCTTGGTGTCAAGAAGGACAGCAAAGAAGCCACCTCTCTCCAAGAAGAACATCAAGCACAGACTGACGTTCTGCAGGAAGTATAGAGACTGGACTGCTGAGGACTGGGTTACAGTTATTCTCTCTGATGAAGCCCCTTCAGACTGTTTGAACATCTGGAAAAATGATTGTCCGGAGAAGAAAAGGTGAGCACCACCATGAGTCCTATGTCACGTCTTGGGTCTGTCCCAAATCCTACTGAGTGTGTAAGTAGGCTGTCTAGGTAGTGAGTGTGTAAGTAGGCTGTCTAGGTAGTGAGTGTGTAAGTAGCAGTGTGCTCTCCTCATAAAACAGATTACTGAGACGCTCTAGTTAGAGAGAGACTGCGTCACGGCTTGTTCCCCCCACTAGTGGTTAAGCTGGTTGCTAAGCTACCGGCTGGCATCCAAAACAATAGCCCGAGGTTTAAAAATCCGCTAGCATAAATGCTAATGTCTGGAGTATAAAGTGTAAATGGTGAAGGACTCGTTACAGAGTTGATAATAAAATACTGTTTTGTGTGATTATATGACCAGAAACACATTAAAACTCCAGAGAATCAAAATAACTCCACTTCACTGCTCCTAGATTAGCCTGCACTGCATCATGGGATTGTCTTAGCGGCTGAGGAAGAGTTCAATACTTCTTAAAATCAGGTCTAAATAAGGTTCCTCAGTAGACAGCATGTTTAAGGTATGTAAGAATTGGGACAGTCTACATGCTGTCTATGTAGGAGCTCACTAGGTTTTCAGACAGTGAAGCATCCTGAGACCATTCATGTGTGAGGTTGCTTCTTATCCAGGAGAGTGGGTTCGCTCAGACTGTTGCCTTAAAACTCAGCCGATATCAAAACATCCTCTAAGAGCAACTCCTCCCAACTATCCAGGAGTTAGGGTTAGGGTTAGGGCTCCTCCCAACCATCCAGGAGCAACCTGGAGATGAACAGTGCTTTTTCCAGCATGATGGAGCTCCATGTCACACGGCAAACGTGATAACCAAGTGGCTCGGTGAACAAAACACTGAAATGTTGGGTCCATATTACTGCGTATTCGGACATACTGGCTTCTCTCACTACTGGTTTCAGTACTGAGTAGTGTAGAAGTAGGAGATTTCGGGCGCTCAGCAGGACCAGGGATGCTCTGGTTGGCTTCACAGTAGCTCCGTCTCCTCCTGTTATAAAGAAATTGTAGGAACCATGTTTGGCTCCACTTTCTTTAGATATTACTTCTGTAACAGAATCAGCATCTTCCGCCTTCAGAATATCACACATCGCTCAGGTTTCAGCGAACAAACACGAGTTTGTGCTTTCAAAGCTTCACGTCTTGTTTATTACAGTTTATTGTTTTCAGGTCTTCTCCTCGAATCTCAGAACAAACTGCAATATACATCCACAACTCAGATACCCACCCACACCAGGAACCACGCCAGCATCTCTCCCATCCTCACTCAACAACTTCACTGGCTTCCAGTTCCAGCCTGGATCTTATTCAGAATACTTATCATTACATACACAGCAGCTGTGCACGGTTAGTTACGAGCAGCAGACGCTGGAACTCAATACAGGGAACGCTAAAGCTCTGTTACTCATTTTAAACTTTCTAACCACCTTCACTCCGCTGCTAACCCGCTTTACCTGATTTTATTTTATTAATTCATTTCTTTATTTTTACTCAATTTTAATTATCAGTTCTTTTTATATTTAATTTACTATTTTTTATTGGTATGTTTTATTTATCTTTCCCCTAATTCTGTTTATGATAGGTGGCATGGTGGTGCTGGGATTGGTTCCCGCCCCCGAACTAGTAGGATAACGAAGAAGATAATTGATGGATGTTCATTTTATTCCAGCTCTATTACTTTTTTTAAGTATAATTTATTTTACTATACTGTTTCTTATAATCTGCTTATTTGACTTTTTGACTGTTTCTATATTGAAATTTTATTAATTTGGTTTATTTTCTTGTTTTTAAGTTTTACTCTTCATTAATTAAATCATATTTGTTCTGAATTCTTTTAGCATTCATCTTGTTTGAGTACAATACGAATAAGAATGAGTAAAAAGTGATTTTTGTTCGTTTATTTAGTTTATTTTGTTTAAACTTACTCTAACCTTTTATTTATTCTTATAATTTGTAGTTACTTCTTAACTATTGTTTTTGTTTAAATTATTATTTTTATTCTTGGATTTAATTATTATAGATTTAAGTTCTTATTTGATTTATTTCTTAATTGTCGTATATGTTTGTACTTCAATATTCTATGTATCATCTCAGTTACTTTCAATGCACTCAGAGTTTAAATAAAGGTTGATTAATTGATTGATTAATTGATTGATATTAAACACTTAATCGACGACTTGTCTCTCTCTGAACTTCTCGTCTAGTATATGTTAATAGGCTGTTTGCAAATGATGTCACATCAGTGCATTGCTGTGGTGTGAAATGTAGATGGAGGGCAGCAAGTGATTATCCAGATAGGGGGCGCTCTTACACTCTCTCAAAGTCTCTTGCTTATATATATATATATATGAAATCCCTGTTATTTTTAATACTCAAAAATGCACTCAATTAACCCTTTGATGCACAACCAGTTCAAAAGTGATCTGCCATAGATTTTATTCTCTATATAACATAATAAATACATTTTATAATTCCAGCTTCTATGTATTCCTCAGGTTACTTGTTTCTGATCATCACAAATCCTGATTTAAATTTTATTATTCACGTTATTATTAATAATTATGTTTGTATCACTGTTGTATCACAATTAAAATAATGATTTAAGAACAAAAAAACAAGATTTTTAATGAACACTTGGAACATAAAATAATGAAATAAACTGATTTTAATCTGATTTTTTTTTTTTTAGATTTACTAAAGAAACTCTCAGCAGTACATACATTAACATAGGAAATGAATACGGCTCATGTTGTGCATTAGAAGAGGTTTGCTTATCTTGTCTATCAAAGGATTTATAAAGATTATTATTGCAATGATTTTAAATAAATTCTAATTCTCAGTTAATTACCACAGAGCTACACGTTCCAGTAATAATCCTGTCCTCTCGCTAACAGACTGGAGCTTAGACCAAAGACTGTGGCTATTACTCAAGAGGTCAAGGGTTTTTATCTAATGTAAATTAATGATATTTACTCTCCCCGGTGTATTCACCTGCCGTTGTCTCTGTACGGGACGAGGGCACATCTCCCCCATTAGGCCGGCACTCATAAGCCGGCCTGACACCGTTAACTCAAAGGCAAATAACCAGCTGCCGACTCCGTGATGCATTATTTAACAACGACTCCTTCAATATTTCACTACGCTGTCACGCAGCATGGCCAAAATAACAAGATTAAATCTTTAAAGAAGCTCAGACGGTCCCTCATCTCTGCCGAAGGACCCCAACCTGGTGAGTCTGGGTGGTAGGTACGGAGCCATAGCTGTCCCAGTGCTGTAATATGGTGATGTCTACCTAATGGGTGTGTCAGAAAGAAGAACGGAGTGAGACGGTGAGCTAAAAAGTGCTGTGGATAACAGGCACCCAGGATCATATAGCAAAGTGAGGAGAAACGGGGAGAAACAGCCGTAGCTGAGCATCTTTTTCGGCCTGACTTCTGCAGAAAACCGAAACCAATCAGGCACTGTGGTTCAAACGGCTTGGATTTCACGCGCCCTCAGAAGAAATGCCCTCTCCTTCAGTCCTGCTTTGCATAAGCGTCCGGCGGTCCACCAAACAGAGCTGGACTAGACTTGCTTGTTATTGTAGGTTTCTTGTGATTAAGCCAAAGAAATAAGGGAACGTGCGCCGCAGTCGCTCAGCGGTAACACTGCGGGCTATAATTCTTAATTATGAACTAATTGTGATGTAAAAGAAATTGAGTCTAATTGGTACTGAGAACCGCAAGGCAGAGAATTTTGCTCTTTAACACGTTTGAGGGGAAAAATGGTTAATTACAGAAAATTATGTCCATTTATCACTGATGTGGTCAATCGATACACGTCTGGTATACAAATATGGCTTCTTTAGTTCAGCTTCTTTAGTTTAATACAGTCAGAAACTTCTTAACCTCCTCAAACCACATCTAGATCCCTTCTAATGCACAGCGAGGGTTAAACTCTCCCCATATTCATTTCCTATGTTACTGTATGTACTGCTGAGTGTCTCTATGTTACTGTATGTACTGCTGAGTGTCTATGTTACTGTATGTACTGCTGAGTGTCTATGTTACTGTATGTACTGCTGAGTGTCTATGTTACTGTATGTACTGCTGAGTATCTATGTTACTGTATGTACTGCTGAGTGTCTATGTTACTGTATGTACTGCTGAGTGTCTATGTTACTGTATGTACTGCTGAGTGTCTCTATGTTACTGTATGTACTGCTGAGTGTCTCTATGTTACTGTATGTACTGCTGAGTATCTCTATGTTACTGTATGTACTGCTGAGTGTCTCTATGTTACTGTATGTACTGCTGAGTATCTCTATGATACTGTATGTACTGCTGAGTGTCTCTATGTTACTGTATGTACTGCTGAGTATCTCTATGTTATTGTATGTACTGCTGAGTATCTCTATGTTACTGTATGTACTGCTGAGTGTCTATGTTACTGTATGCACTACTGAGTATCTCTATGTTACTGTATGTACTGCTGAGTGTCTATGTTAATGTATGTACTGCTGAGTGTCTCTATGTTACTGTATGTACTGCTGAGTGTCTATGTTAATGTATGTACTGCTGAGTGTCTCTATGTTACTGTATGTACTGCTGAGTGTCTATGTTAATGTATGTACTGCTGAGTGTCTCTATGTTACTGTATGTACTGCTGAGTGTCTATGTTACTGTATGTACTGCTGAGTATCTCTATGTTACTGTATGTACTGCTGAGTGTCTCTATGTTACTGTATGTACTGCTGAGTGTCTCTATGTTACTGTATGTACTACTGAGTGTCTGTGTTACTGTATGTACTGCTGAGTATCTCTATGTTACTGTATGTACTGCTGAGTATCTCTATGTTACTGTATGTACTGCTGAGTGTCTCTATGTTACTGTATGTACTGCTGAGTATCTCTATGTTACTGTATGTACTGCTGAGTGTCTCTTTGGTAAATCTATGAAAATCAGTTTATTTCTTTTTTTAATGATCCAAGTGTTCATTACAAATTTTGTTTTTGATCTTAAATAATTTTTATTATTCTTTTTTATTTACTTCACGCTCAAAAGCAGTGTTTATAAATATGTTCCCGACTGCAAATGTTTACAAACATCAACAGTTCCTATCAAACTCCATAGTAAACACATAAGGGTTAATTCTGACTCATGCTATGTGAAGCCGGACGCTGCAGAGTATGTTCATGATTTCTATATTTTCTTTCTAAGTGAAGATCCGTTTAAAAATAGACATTGGAAACTGTGGACGTCATCTAGTGTCCATATGTCTGTGAGCATGCAGGCATAGAGGAGAGGGACTCTGCGAGGGAGGCAGCGGTCAGCTCAGCACTGATCTCCAGCCGCAGTGCTTAACTGCAGGTTCATGTTTATAGTAAGTTATACTCTGTTCATAAGCACTCGCCCCCCACTGCCCTCCCAACACACCTCGTCCAACTAATCAGCTCATTAAAGCACTCAAACATGCAGGGCAGTGGACCTCCAGGACCAGGGTCAACAAACACTGCTCCAAACCTCATACACAACCTGAGGCAGGAATGTGGTTTCATAAGGTGGTGGTTTTAATGTTGTGGCTAAAAAAAAAGAAGCAATGGCAGAAACTGAGATGGCGCTGACTTTTAGTAACCTAAAGCCGCCCTTAAAGTATAGATGTCAGCGTTTGTGTATAAACGCTTTGGTGACTTTCTAAGACACCAGCACAGCATGAGTTAATATCCTATAAGGCAGCAGGCCGCAGCAGCGTAGAGCAGCAGTGCGCCACCTGCTCTGAGCGTCAGGACTTGCACCCGTGTGCATAACGGTGAACGCTTGCTGCCCCCGATGCCACGCAGATGGTGCGCAAGATGGTGTTTGTCGGGCCACTGGAGTCAGCCGCCTGCCTGAAAGTGGTGAGAGAGGAAGTGTGAGAGCGAGAGACCTGAGAGAGGCCTCGCGGGGGCTCGCCAGCCAGCCTGTAACTGAAATATCAACATGACAGTCTGCGAGCGCTGTCGGCCCGCCAAGGCCAAGCGTGCCGCTGATACGCCGCGCTCCTGATGGAGGGTGATGGTATGACTTGCCCTTTCGAGGAAAGGACAGGCCTGCGTCCCGGTGACCTTTCACAGACTGAAAACATAACACAGTCTATGATTTTCTTCTTACTCCTTATGCTTCTGTTACAGTTCTCTCTTTTCTGTGTTCAGGACTTTGTTCATGCAGTCCAACACCTCGACAAGTCAAACCGTTCAAACACTACATCACCAACGACACTCATGTTTCAACCATCAAGGCAGCCCTGACGAGAGCACGAGGACTCGCTCTCTCTCTCTCGGAGTCTCTATGGATTGAGCAGGGAATATAAAATTCAAGGTCATCCTATCTCTTCAGCTTTACCCCCTTAGTGCAGGTTTATAACTCAGTTATTGAACTTCGGACACATGGAGTGAAGTCTCACACACTCAACATCCTCGATCCTCTTTTCCCGAAACTCATGCTATAAAATACATGCTTAAAGTGCTAAAGTTGCATGAAACTTGCATGAAACTTAATTGCACTTGAGTTGCATAATGTTATACATCCTGTAAACCTTCTAAAACTCAGCCGCAACAGTTGCATCTCAGATTTTTGGATTAAGTAATTTATTATTATTTTTAAGAATCTTTACTTCATTTAACCCATCCATGCAGTGAAACACTGACATACACTACTGCTCAAAAGTTTGGGATCACAGTGAAATGTTCTTGTTTTAATGGAGTATCTTCTTCCTTAACACAACAATGGACTGACGGGTCTCTAAAGAAAGTTGTTTCTTTCTGGTCATTGTGAGTCGGTCAGCAAGTCATCAACTGCTGATCTTCAGATACTAAACTAACCTAGAATGTTGTTCCCTTTTATACTCACTTATTAGTAGAATGTTTTTCAGCTGTGATCACAATTGATCAAGAGTGTCCTAACAACCAATTAGTCCAATAACATCCTTAACTTGGATTGGTGGTCGTACCAGGAGATTTAGACAGAGGACTGAGAATTACTGATAATAGAACTATATGTAAAATAAGCCTCTATACAAAAATAGACTTTAATACAAACATTTATATTCTTTAAAAATCATCTGATACACTTACATTCATTGTGAAATGGACAATATTGTTTGTGAATTGCATGAAAATTGCATGAAATGAAATTCTAAAGTGATCCTAAACTTTTGAGCAGTAGTGTATATACACACACACTAGGGGGCAGTGCCCGGAGCAGTGGGCAGCCCTACCACAGCGCCCAGGTAGCAGTCAGGGGTTCGGTGCCTTGTTCAAGGTCACTTCTGTTGGGCCGTATCCTGTCGGTTCACAGGATCGAACTGGCAACCTTCTGGTCACAAGGCTGCTTGTCTAAACTCCAGCCCACGATATAACAAAACAGCCAATCAGAACTCGATGATGTCAGTCAGTCGTGTCATGCAGCCAGCTCATAATAACAGCTGTTCAAATGTCTGCTTGTGCAACTGTTTGTTCTAAACTGTTTTTAGTTTAAACAATCATAACTATTACATAAAAGAAAAATGTGATACACTGCTTGATGAACTTGTGTCAATTTTTTAACAGATAAAACTAAATATATAATATAAAATAGAAATATAGATAAATGTCAAAAATAAATGACAATGTTAGTTGTCAAAAAAACAATATATATATAACAGTAATAAACATACTGCAATACAATGTGTACCTTGTGGAGTAACTGAAATGGTTGCAGGCAAATCAAAACAAGTAATTAGTTGCATAAAGCCTAATTTCCTTGCATGCAGTAAAATGATGTTGCAGGCAAAACGCAACAAGTAACCAGTTGCATGAAAGCTTCACCATTCAGTCTGAGGGGAGTCAGAATGGGTGAAACTAGGTTTCTGTTTAAGTGAATTAGTTTCTCTCTAACATTCTACTTTCTCTTTTTAAGAACCGTGAAGTGTCTGAACTCCACGCTGTTTAATCCAATGAAGAAAAACCTACTGCAGCCATTTACAGTAGGACACCACCCGAACAAGAGCCACCACACTGAGCAGCAGACAACTCAGAGCAAGGCTACACCACATAGGAAGCTCCAGAGAAACGTGTCAATAAATATCAGACTCGAGCTCATTTATACTCGACTATATTAGATTTAATAATAATAATAAACTCTAAACAGTGAATTTAGCTGGTTTATCATCACTCAGCTCGCATTGCTGTTTCTGATTCATACTGTCAGTAACGTTGGTCGAGGTCTCGGCTGATTTTGTCGCTGTCTAAAGAAAAACAAGTATTTAAGATACTTGAATGTCTCGACTTTCAGTGTAAGTCAGTGTAACCAGAATTTTATCCAAGCATTTACTTCTATTAGTATATTCATCATGAAACCTTCAGAGGATATAAAGAACAGCTGGGTGTAAATGACATGGCCGGGTGGGCGGGGCTGGAGCCAATCCCAGCGTCATTGGGCGAGGGCGGGGTACACTTTGAACAGGTCACCAGTCCATCACATTGCCAACACACACTCACACACACACACCTACGGGCAGTTCAGAGTGAGGATCCTAACATGCATGTGTTTGGACTGTGGGAGGAAACCGGAGAACCAGGAGGTACTCACCGTACTAACCACTACACCACCACACTAACCACTACACCACCATACTAACCACTACACCACCATACTAACCACTACACCACCATACTAACCACTACACCACCATACTAACCACTACACCACCACACTAACCACTACACCACCGTACTAACCACTACACCACCGTACTAACCACTACACCACCACACTAACCACTACACCACCATACTAACCACTACACCACCATACTAACCACTACACCACCATACTAACCACTACACCACCACACTAACCACTACACCACCATACTAACCACTACACCACCGTACTAACCACTACACCACCACACTAACCACTACACCACCATACTAACCACTACACCACCATACTAACCACTACACCACCACACTAACCACTACACCACCATACTAACCACTACACCACCGTACTAACCACTACACCACCACACTAACCACTACACCACCATACTAACCACTACACCACCATACTAACCACTACACCACCATACTAACCACTACACCACCGTACTAACCACTACACCACCGCACTAACCACTACACCACCACACTAACCACTACACCACCGTACTAACCACTACACCACCACACTAACCACTACACCACCATACTAACCACTACACCACCATACTAACCACTACACCACCATACTGACCACTACACCACCATACTAACCACTACACCACCATACTAACCACTACACCACCATACTAACCACTACAGCATCATACTAACCACTATACCACCATACTAACCAGTACACCACCATACTAACCACTACACCACCATACTAACCACTACAGCATCATACTAACCACTATACCACCATACTAACCACTACGCCACCGTACTAACCACTATACCACCGTACTAACCACTACACCACCATACTAACCACTACACCACCATACTAACCACTACACCACCATACTAACCACTACACCACCACACTAACCACTACACCACCATACTAACCACTACACCACCGTACTAACCACTACACCACCACACTAACCACTACACCACCATACTAACCACTACACCACCATACTAACCACTACACCACCATACTAACCACTACACCACCACACTAACCACTACACCACCATACTAACCACTACACCACCGTACTAACCACTACACCACCACACTAACCACTACACCACCACACTAACCACTACACCACCATACTAACCACTACACCACCATACTAACCACTACACCACCACACTAACCACTACACCACCATACTAACCACTACACCACCATACTGACCACTACACCACCATACTAACCACTACACCACCATACTAACCACTACACCACCATACTAACCACTACACCACCATACTAACCACTACAGCATCATACTAACCACTATACCACCATACTAACCACTACACCACCATACTAACCACTACACCACCATACTAACCACTATACCACCATACTAACCACTACGCCACCGTACTAACCACTATACCACCATACTAACCACTACACCACCATACTAACCACTACACCACCATACTAACCACTACACCACCGTACTAACCACTATACCACCATACTAACCACTACACCACCATACTAACCACTACACCACCATACTAACCACTACACCACCATACTAACCACTACAGCATCATACTAACCACTATACCACCATACTAACCACTATACCACCATACTAACCACTACACCACCATACTAACCACTACACCACCATACTAACCACTACAGCATCATACTAACCACTATACCACCATACTAACCACTACACCACCATACTAACCACTACACCACCATACTAACCACTACACCACCATACTGACCACTACACCACCATACTAACCACTACACCACCATACTAACCACTACACCACCATACTAACCACTACACCACCGTACTAACCACTACACCACCATACTAACCACTACACCACCGTACTAACCACTACACCACCACACTAACCACTACACCACCTTACTAACCACTACACCATCATACTAACCACTACACCACCGTACTAACCACTACACCACCATACTAACCACTACAACACCGTACTAACCACTACACCACTATACTAACCACTACACCACCATACTAACCACTACACCACCATACTAACCACTACACCACCGTACTAACCACTACACCACCATACTAACCACTACACCACCATACTAACCACTACACCACCGTACTAACCACTACACCACCATACTGACCACTACACCACCGTACTAACCACTACACCACCATACTAACCACTACACCACCATACTGACCACTACACCACCATACTAACCACTATACCACCATACTAACCACTACACCACCATACTAACCACTACACCACCATACTAACCACTACAGCATCATACTAACCACTACACCACCATACTAACCACTACACCACCATACTAACCACTACAGCATCATACTAACCACTATACCACCATACTAACCACTACGCCACCGTACTAACCACTATACCACCATACTAACCACTACACCACCATACTAACCACTACACCACCATACTAACCACTACACCACCGTACTAACCACTATACCACCATACTAACCACTACACCACCATACTAACCACTACACCACCATACTAACCACTACACCACCATACTGACCACTACACCACCATACTAACCACTACACCACCATACTAACCACTACACCACCATACTAACCACTACACCACCGTACTAACCACTACACCACCATACTAACCACTACACCACCATACTAACCACTACACCACCATACTAACCACTACACCACCGTACTAACCACTAAATGTGTGTAAATATATATATCAACAGTGCTACCTTAAGAGTGCTGCGGTGACCTTTTGGCAAAAACAGTTAAAAACTATGTACCAACCCAGCTCCAAAATTGTTTGGACAGGAGGCTAATAACGCTAATAAATCTGATGGTACCAGCTTGAGAAACGCTGGGATGAGACTGTGATGTGTTCAGAAAACATCTTAAACAGGTGACGCAGCCACGCTCGGGTTTCAAAGGAGCGTCTAGTAAAAGGCCGAGGCTGTTATAAAGAAGGACGGGTCGATACTTTCCGCCTTCCCAGTGAATGCATCAGGATTTTAGGTGTTTCACTCTGTGCATAACATTCAAACATTCAGGGAATCCAGGAAACGGCTGAAGACCACAGCTGAATGTCTCTGACCTTCAACCCCGCAAACAGCACTGCATTAAAACTGGCATGTTTCTGCGATGGATTTCAAAGCCTGAGTTAAACAGCGCGAAGCCAGAATCTGCTAATAATCCGAGAGCGTGGGTTCCAGACTGGTCCTCCTGCACTTCACAACTGTCTCTCAACGTCTGTCTCATTAAGTTGGAAGCTAAAGAACAAAGTTAGGTTCCAGATTTCTCCTGGACGCCCCAGACATTGTATGAATGTGTTCAGTTCCTTCAGCAGCAAATCTTGATTTATCTTAATGAAGTACTGAGCAGTCAAAGCAGGTATTAGATGAGAACTGATAATAATACTGGGTTGTTTAGGAGAAGCTTGAAAAGAGTTAAATAAACACACTGACGTATGAAAAACTCTACTTACTCTATTAATACTGTTTAATATTTAATAATAAAGTGTAAAAGCACTACTTACTCTATTAATACTGATTAATATTTAATAATAAAGTGTTCCTATCTGCAGAAAATAGCTTTTTATAGATAATAATGTCTGTAAAATATGTTTCAGATGTGAAGTTCTGCTGCACCAGTCAGGCTACAGAGATTGTTCCATCACTCTGAGTGACAGGACAGTGTGCTCTCTCTCTCTCTCTCTCTCTCTATCTATCTATCTCTCTCCTCTCCATTACACAGCCACTGCGACGGGACCCATTGAGCACCCAATGACGCTAGAGCCGTGGACGGCTGTGTCCAGGGAGGCAGCGGTGAGCATGCTCAGTGACTTCACTGGGACCAGGGCATGTTCTCAGTGACAAACGAAGCATCTGTGTGCGTCCAGTGGACAATGGAGCTCTATGTCCAGTTACTTTCTGCTGCCAGAAGTAAACAGAGCCCCATCTGTACTGAAGGACTTCACAGTAAAGATGAAGGAACCTCCATCATCTCTAGTGCTCCTCAGCCACCACTTCTTCCATCACACACAAAACCGGCCTTTCTCGCTGGTGGCTATATTCTGACCCAGCCAGATGTAGAGATGCCTGACCTTCTTGCCCTGGACGTAGGCACATTTGACCTCTGACCACCATGACCAGCAGGATCTCCATGAACGACCCAGGCGTATTTATTAGCGCTCTCGCAGACCAGGGCGAGAGAATGTGTAGTGAATACAGCGATCCCCGGAGGCGCCGGTGACCTGGATGTGTTTTGGTCAGGGTTAAATAAGTCCGAGCTCTCCAGACGAAGAAGCTGTTGAATTCTGTGGGACGTTCTGGTCTGAATAATTCAGCGCAGTAAATGCACGATACTTACTGTCTTGGTTTTATGGGCTCAGCGCTCTGGACAGGGTCGTTTTTCAGAGGCTAGACGGAATGTGCTCCCAGCGAACCCTAATCTAATTCATCCCACATCATCATAGCATTCTCAGTTCTTTACCGGAGCAGCTCATTCGCACACCATCCATTATACACAGTAAGAAGATTAGAAGGTCGTCTCCCCGAGACGCTTCATACCGAGAGCATGAACGTGATGGAGCCGGTGTACGAGTTTAGAAACGAGGAGGAAAGACTTGGTTTACACAGAGAGAGATTAAAACATCCCGGGAGAGAAAACAGAGCTCCTTCCTAACCTCTCGCCCTCACAGACCTCTGAGGACACGTTTCCTTATAATACTCTCTCTCTCTCACACACACACACACACACACACACGATACTCTCTCACACACACGAAGCAGGTCCAGAGAGAACACAGTGAGGACAGTAATCAATAAAACTGGTCAATATATACTTAATAGAACTGATACTAATTTAAGAAGGTAAATATTTCTATAACTGAAAATATTCTGTAACAATGTTTAACAAGATTTAGTTAAGCAGGGGATACTGTCTGTCTGTCTGTCTGTCTATACATATAACTGCATTACTCTCTATCTCTTATTATTATTATTATTATCATTATAATTATTATTAGTAGTAGTAGTACATACTAAGAAATGTACTAAGAATATGTGCATGTTTATCTATGCTCACATAACTGTATTACTCTCTCTCTCTCTCTCTCTATATATATATATATATATCTAATTGCATTACTCTATCTCTATATCTATCTATCTGTCTATTAGTATTATTAATAATAGTAGTAGTAGCATTACATACTAAGAAGATGTAAATGTACAAATTTATTTATCTATGCTCATATAACTGCATTACTCTCTCACACTCTCTCTCTCTCTCTCTATATATATATATATATATATATATATATATATATATATATATATATGTGTGTGTGTGTGTGTGTGTGTGTGTGTGTGTATTAGTAGTAGTATTACATACTATGAACTGTACAAATCTATTTATCTATACATATAAAGGCATACTGTCTATCTATCTGACAATATTAACTCTATATCTATCTATTATTATTATTACTTTTATTACTATTAATAATAGTATTACATACTAAGAAGTCTGTCTGTCTGTCTATTACTATTATTATTATTATTATTATTAGTAGTAGTAGTAGTAGTAGTAGTAGTAGTACATACTAAGGAGCTGTTAAATGTACAAATTTATTTATCTATGTACATATATTTGCATTCATTCTGTCTGTCTATTATTATTATTATTATTATTATTATTATTATTATTATTAGTAGTAGTAGTAGTAGTAGTAGTAGTAGTGTTACATACTATAAAACTGTTGTATGTACATATTGTACTTCAGAAAGTGAGAAACTGTAGGGATAGCCCACATACAGACAGGCTTGTATATCTCCTGCACCAATTAGACTGATAAATTATTATTATTATTATTATTACTATTATTATTAATTAGTGAATGTATGTTATGTGTGTATCTCTTAGTGCTTAGTATTTAAAGTTCTGCTAATGTTTTTGTTGAATTGTAATAATTTATAATCATACTTTTGTTTGAATGTAGTATACATGATTTTCATATTTTCCTTTTATTTTAATCAATATTTGATTCAGTTCAGTGCACCACTTTATATCAGTCTCACAATCAGCCAGGATCTCACAACCGGCCAGGTAGTCACCAGCATTAACTCAGCTATAACTACAACTCTCCATCAACACACAAAGGTAGAGCCTTAACTCTTACCTGTTCTCTCCTTACCTGTTTTATCTCTCAGTTCATTTCAAATTGGTTTTCTACTCCTGACTGCTGTCTTGTTAGCTAACATGCTCTCAGCTGCATTTACTCCCAAGAAGAAACACGAGCAAGATGTTCAGATCTATAGGAATCTACACCGAGTCCAGAGTTGGTATAGTTCAGCTCACGCTCCAGTAGAACGCTGCGCTTGCATGGCTTAAGAACCTCGAGGCAGATGTGAGAACCTGTTTACTGATTGGCGTACCACTGCTCATTTGCATAACTTTATCATGTCACTGAATTTGTTCACTTTGCGACGTACAAGCCCCGGAATATTCTCAACACTGACATACAGTAGAGCTGCTGGAATCCTGAGAGGCAGCCGTATCCCTGAAGGTTGGAACTTTTTCTTCTTTTAACAAAACACACATGACCAACAAGGCCGCTCTCCTTTCTGCTGTAGAAACAGGTTTATTGATCCAGAGCATCCTTCACATCTCCAACTTGACCTCACAGCGATAAGACTGACGGGTGATACAACTGTCAGAAGTGCAGTACCACTCCCCGAGACACTGACCCCTAAGAGGCTCCTGCCCGTGTCTGTACAAAGACGCCACAGATGCCTGTATACAGCATGTTTAACTATTCTTTGATGTCTACCTTGAAGGTTTGGGCCAACAAAAGAAGCCCTGGAGTGGAAAACAGAAAACCTGGAGCAGAGCTGGAGCGGAGTGGTCACAGAAACACTCAGTCCACTCCACTCACGCTCATGCTCTGATGCCAGTTAACAGTTGGGTTCGTCTGGAAAGGGAATGAAAAGTGCTGACATCATCTCCACAGCCTGGAACGCTGGATTTCTCCACATAGTACCAGCACCGTTTACCCGACTCCCAATGTGAATACAGATTTCCGTTCCGTGGCACCTTTAACGTAAAGATGGAGATAAACAAGGCGAGGTCGCTCTGACTTTACTGTAGTGTATAAACTCAATAGATCTGAGAGGCAGACAGTGAGTAAACTAATAAAGCTAAACCCACAGAACGATGCCCTTGAGATCTCCTCAACCATCCGCCACTCTCCAAAAAGCTCCCCGAGCCCAGCCGCCACTTCTTCCCTGAACTCAATCTCTTTTGGAAAACAGGGGGATCTGCTGAATGTTTCATGAGCCAGCGCCGATATAGCACATGCCCTCATTCCCTCGGAGTACGAGGCTATATTTACATGGATTACTTTATAAATACTTCCAGGTCGTAGGCGAGTCCCTGGATGAACCACGGGCTTGGCGGGAATTATGATCGGCATCTTCGGAAACATTTATCATGTAAATATTGGCGCACTCACCCCTGAGTGGGCTTCTTAATGGAACTGTGGAGGGAAGCTGTTCACCCCCTTATGCATCCTTTCATTCTGCTGTTCTCTCTTCGCAGTCTCCCTCCCCCGCCCCTCTTCACCCCCTCCTTCATTTTCAGTTCTGGATAAACACCTGAGCACACGCAGCGCATTGCTGGTTGCGACTGTCGGCCAGAGGCGGCCCGGCATTAGCAGTCCACCGCGCGCTTCCCGACGCTGCTTCACTGAGCTTTAATTTACTAGACTGCAGTCTCTGTCACCCACGGCCTTCACCATCCCATCTACCCAAACACCTTCAGGTCCTGACCAGGAATCACTCTCAGGACATGCGTCTCAGCCTCAGTAACAACTCTTCTCCTCCTCACTGAGATGGATTGTGAAGAGATGCTGAGAATTCCTCTCAAAAAGCCAACGCCAACACTTTTGGGTCCCCAAAGCATCTGTCGATGGATATTTCTTATTTATTTATAAATGTGTGAGCGTAAGGAACCTTTTAAAGTTTGAAGATTCCATACCAACTCAAGGTTTGTTGTACGTTCAAGCCAGTAACCATATCCAGAATATCATGACCACCTTAACTATGCGTCTGCTTCAGAGGCCCAGACGTAACAGCGTTCACTTAATACTGATGCCGGGCTCTTTCCTCACAGCTCCTGTGTTTATTATAGGAGTTAACGGCTCCACTGGAGCATCTGGTATCAGTGGGCATCTGGAGGGCAACCCACTGTTATGGCACTGGGAGACACTCAATGTGTGAGAAGTTTATTCTCGGTACATCTTCACTACAGCAGCTCACATCCCAGCAAGTCAGCTGTTTACAAGATGCTGCCTCTCTTCGCCCGGTACCCATTAGGTGAGTAAGAAAATATCGAAAATATTGAATATCGGGATATTATGTTTGGTGATACTGTATCGATTCTCAAAAACAAAGTATTGATACACAGATTCCTGGCAGACAGTGAATCATTGTGTGTTGTCTCTAAACCTCTGACCACTAGATGGCAGTGTTGTAATCCATTTTCAGCTCCACTTCAACATTAACAAGTAGCACAAGGGTGCAGTGCTACTGTAAGCATTGGCAAACCTGTTCATACAGTGGTGTGTTTAAATAGTAGGATTTGAAAAATCACAATATATTACTTTGCTTGCAGTATCGCAATATACCTCAAATATTGAATCATGACCGCCATATCACGATACATATTCTATTGTTCCTACCAATATACAGCCCTAGTACCCATGATCATTGTTGTGGTACACCCGACTGGTGTGGTCACTTATTTAACTTCCCATCCCAACTTCATTCCAAAGCAGTGGTTGCCATAATGTTGGATATTGTTTGAAATCTATCGATTCCGTTTCTAATCTTTTCCAAGTTTCAGTTCCAATACAATAAATAAAGACGGCAGATGTTTAGATACACAATATTAACTGTGTGGTTCAATAAATCAAACGTTATCAAACGTGACAATCTGTTATGACACTTCTTGCAAAATCAAAGTCTCCAATTTATTGAGCCACTACTGATCCTGGCTGGTGACATAGTGCGCTGTCACTGTCAGGTATTGATCTTGAGAATTGCTTGTCCAGCTGTCACTGGTCAAGGCAACAGTACTGAGCTCTGTACCAATCAGGGATCAGCTGGTTAGTCAAAATATCAGTGAAGTCAGTCACCTCCCTGCGTGAAAGCAGCTCTCTAAGACAGACAGACCTTCTCCCTGGCTGGCTTTCCCACAATGACTATGCTGGTGGGCTTGGAGACCACATCTGGTCAAACAATGTAAACTGCTCGAGCTCAGCGTCCAAAACACTGAAGCATTTGTGGCCAAAGCATCGACCATGTCGTCAGAGGTGCAGCCTCCTTTAAAGCAGTGCTACAGCAAAGCCTAGAAAAATATAAGAATTAAAACTATGTACTATAATGTACTATAATGTGTTTAGTCCTGGCAGAGAGACACGAGCTTACAAACTGATTTAAACAGAAATCTTATTAGTATATATGAAGAGTGTGTGAATGTAAATTCCTTTGTAAAAGCCTAAATAAGCTTTAAATGACTTTTTTTACAGAAACCAACTTTTTTACAGAACCAATTCTAAACCAAAACCAGATTTTGATACCTATCCCCACCATTTAGAGGCATCTTCATTTTTAGAGGAGTTCATGTTCCATCACTGACCCCAACTCTTTTTACAGCATTATTTAATACATGTGCACAGCTGGGCTGGAAATGGGCTGTGTTCCCTCCGAACATGCTTAAGATTTATTTATTATTTTTGGAGAGAATTGATTTTAAAAATCGGATTAAAATTCAACTTTGATTTTTGTTTTAATTGTTTGAACTTTGACAAATAATTTATACAAATGTACAATTTTAAATGTTTTTTTTTGTAATTTAATTGAAAAATCAAAGCATTTTTATTGAATTTCTAAATTTTTAGGTTGGCCTTAAAAATTGTAATTTCACTAATAATCAGACATTATATAAGCTAATATAATCAGTAATCAGACAAACAATGCCTGCAATGAAAATTCTGTTTTTTTTTAAAAAAATTAAAAATCATCTCAAACATTTTGATGATTTTGTGATATTAAAATTATATATGATTATATACCTGATGCAGATCTATTATACAGTCCTGGTTATGAGAGTATAATAAAAACAAACTATGTATTTATGTTTTGGTCCATTTTTCTACATTATTTAAATGAAGCTGCTGCCATTTACATTGTATAACAACTTCATAATGAACAGACCAATAGAAATGCTCCAAAATAACTTGAAAAAAGTTCTGGTTCCATTGACTTACATTGAAAGCAGAGAAGGTTTTTGTTGCCTCCTGTAAAGTTGCTATTTTGGAGATTGTTTTATTTTGGACAGCGACTGAACTACTTATGATGGAACGTCTGAACTACAAGTTCTGAACTACAAGTTCTGAACAAAAGCTTTGCTGTTTAATACCAAACTAGACAGCGGAGAGAATGAAGAGCATTCTGTAGGTCTGAATCTGAGTGTTATCAGTACATCTCTCAGAAGAGCGGCCGTCATTCCTCCAGTTCTTAAGATCTGAACAAAGGCGGAGCTGCTGAACTTTGGCCTGTTATCTCCAGCCTCGAGTCAGAACCACAGAAAGATTCTATTGAAGGCGAAGATGAGCTCCAGTGGACTTGCATTCCATAAACGACCTACAGAAGATCATACAATTTCCCTGATACAGGCTTAACGCTGCATCTTCAGACCTTCAGAAGGTTCAGGTTTGGAGGACTCACAGAGATGCTCAGCATGTCTTCAGTGTTCAGATTAGAGGCCGTCATGCTGCCTCACTGCTTTCAGATACAGAAGCAGGTATCAGCGTGCAAGTGCACCTGTGTGTGTGTGTGTGTGTGAGAGAGAGAGTGTATATGCTGTACCAGCTCCATCATGCCCACCTGGCACAGCACGCAGGGTGAAAGCCAGGTAAGTGTGTTCAGCAGCTCACTACAAGAGCAGAAGCCAATCAGGAGCTGCACGAGCGTCTCCGCCACCGGCACCGTCCTAACGCCAGCACCGCCAGCGCGACTGTGATGCACGTATGTGATGACTGGTCGTAGCTGGCTCGTGTCAGTCACCGGGGCTAAGCTAACGCATCCCAGCGCGTGCGTCAGGCGGAGGATAGTGATGCGCAGTCAGCTAGTGGACACGAGATCCTCCCGTTCAGAGCGCGAGCATCATTTTCCGCAGAGAGAGAGAAAGAGAGAGAGAGAGAGAGGGAGAGAAGGAGGGATGGAGAGAGGGAGAGAGGGAGGGATGAAGAGAGGGAGGGATGGAGGGAGAGCTGTAGCTCCTACCTTCAGTCTGGGAGGATGATCTGGCTGTTTATACCGTTGAGGCTCCACTGAGCGCGAGCTGGAGGAAGATTCTCTGCCTCCTCTTCTTCTCACACAGCTTTGTTAGTCAGGCAGCCTGTCGCAGTAGGATGGGTCTCTCTCTCTCTCTCTCTCTCTCTCTCTCCCTCTATCTCTCTCTCTCTCTCCCTCTATCTCTCTCCACCCTGTTCGAGAGCGAGCGCAGCCCCCTTTCCTCCTTCTGTCAATTCCCCCGTGTACCAGTCCACCAATCCCCGATCTCCTCTCACAGCGTAGGCCCCTCCCTCCTCTCGCTCCCTCCTCCCTCTCTCTCTCCCTTCTCTCGCTTTCGTTCTCCCCCTCCCTCTCTCTCCCTTTCCCTATCTCTCTCCTCTCCCTCTCTCTGTCTTCTGTCTCTCTTTATCTACATCCCTCTCTCATTTCTCCCCTCTCTCTCCTTCTGCCTTCCTCTCTCTCTCTCTTTCTATCTCCCCCCTCTCTCTCTCCATCTTCTGTCTCTCATTATCTATCTATCTCTCTGTCCTTTCCCTCTATCTCTGTCTGTCTCTCTTTATGTCCCCCTCTCTCTCTCTTTCTCCTTTCTATGTCTCTCCCTCCTCTCCTCTTCCTATCTCTTTATTTCTCTCCCTCTTTCTGCCATCCTCTCTGTCTCTTTCACTCTCTCTCTCTCCTTCCTCTCCTTTTCTCTATCTCCCTCCTCTCTCTCTCTCCATCTTCTGTCTCTCTGTATCTATCTCTCTCTCCTCTCCCTTTCTCTGTCTCTCTCTTTCTGCCCCCCTTTCTCTCTTCTCCTCCTCTCTATCTCTCTCCCTCCTCTCCTCTTCCTATCTCTTTATTTCTCTCCCTCTTTCTGCCATCCTCTCTGTCTCTTTCACTCTCGCTCTCTCCTTCCTCTCCTTTTCTCTCTCCTTCCTCTCCTTTTCTCTCTCTCTCCTCTCCCTCTCTCTCTTTCTGCCCCCTCTCACTTTCTCCGTCTTCTGTCTCTCCTTCTCTTTCTCTCTCTCCTCTCCCTTTCTCTGTCTCTCTCTTTCTGCCCCCCTTTCTCTCTTCTCCTCCTCTCTATCTCTCTCTCCCTCCTCTCTTCCTCCACTCTTCCTCCTCTTTCTTTATCTCTCTCTCTTCTCTCCCTCTCTCTCTTTCTGCCTTCCTCTCTCTCTCTTTCTCCTCTCCCCCTCTCTCTCTCCATCCATCTTCTGTCTCTTTTTATCTATCCATCTCTTTCTTTCTGCCCCCCTCTTTCTCCTCATAAACATCAAAGTCTGAAACAAACACACATTTCTGTCTGTACTGACTGTGTTAGTCCAGATTTAAACTCTATAGAGAAGATTAATATTATTATTATTAATATTATTATTATTAATATTACATTAATATATACTCACTCTACAGTGTTCAACTGCTTGAAGCCATCAGCGCTGACCCTGCAAACACAGTTACATTGTAACAACATTGTGACAACGTTCTGTTTTGGTGCCCACAACATTGTCATAATACGATAAACAACATTATTTAGTAGTAACGTTGTGACAATGTTGTTCAGGACAACATAAAAAACACCATCCATTGACAACGTTGGAGGAAAGTTGTAGGACGTGGACAGCGTAGTGAGTGAACAACATCCGAAAAGTCTGATGTTAAAAATTCATTTCTGGGTCTGATCAAGCCGCAGACCCCCGAATCACATAACAACCACAGACCCCGTAAACCTTCTCACAGCGGCTTCCTCGTGTTTTCAGACTCCACTGTGGGTTAAACAGGGTGTACATTCTTTCAGCTCTGCCTGTTAACACGTCCAGGTCTGAATCCCTCCTGAGTCTCCACTGAGGCCCTGGGCGTAGGAACCAGGGGGGATGGGGGGGACATGTCTCACCCAATACCAAAAACTGGTAGATTTGTCCCCCAAAAAATGATTGTTTAAAAACACTTTGATTTTAAAAGTTTTGGCAGCCCTCGCTATTCACACACTGAGTTTGAATAGCAACGATGGTTGAAGCAACGATGATCATATATACTGTAATAAAACAACTTTAGTATAACGTGTTGTTATGGTAACAGACTAGGAGGGTTTGGGTTAGCTAACGTTTATATTAAATTTAGTCAGAAAGTACTCTGAAACGTAAAGTTACATTACTCTCTGGCCACGCCCCTAAACTGCAGACTGCTACTACACTACATACTGTAAGTAAAAAATTTAATATAATAAATAAAATAAATTAATTAATGAATAAATAAAAGGACTCCATCGTTAGAAGTGCTGTCAGTAGTGCAGTATGTAATGCTCCAGAGGGCGCTGTTTGGAACACAGCCTTACTGTCTAACATTAATGTTAGTCTAGTCTAGTCAGGAAACCTCAACATACATTGGTTTCAGAATTATATAATAATAATATTATAAAATAATTATAGTTATATATGTATATAATACAGACACTGCATGTATAGTTTAAAAGATTTCTGACAGCAGTACCATGTAATGTGGAGTATCTTGTTCAGTTGTATATATATATATATATATATATAGTTATCAGCCCATACGTACTTCAGTCATTAAATTCAGTCAGATGCTGCTGGAACTGAACCAACCAATCAGGAAACTAAGATGCGTTTATCTAAACTATATAATAAATAAGCTCACTGCTAATAAACACGTTACCTTTTTATTTGTTTGCTTTTATTCCAATCACAGCAAACTAAATACATTAGATGCTAATTGGCTGAGTGACATGCTCTGACAACATCAACTGACTTAAGACATAACAATAACAAATAAACCTGCTAATCAGATTGTAAGTGTAACAGAGGATTGTGAATTAATGATATTATAATTTAATACTGTAATAATGTAATGTTTCAGTCATTCTATTAGTTATGCTGTCAAATACAGCTGCACTGTTTAAACCCCAACGAACGATTACCCCACAAAAAATAAGTTTATCCAAGTGTACCATTAGTTACTTCTTTTAAACTAAAGGAAGTGAGTATACTTTCAGTTTACTTGTTAGGTACTTCTCAGTGATATACTAAACACAGCTATACTTAAGTATGCTGGGGTTATACTGATAAGTACAGAACAGTCTAAGTATATTTGGTCTTTACTAGTACTTAATCTTTTGACTGAGATAGAAATAGCACAAAAACACATCCAGTAGAATATTTATTTAAAATTTTATTTATAAAGACACAAATATGTTTTTAATCTGAGTGTGTCTTGTTTATTTTACGTGTGTCCACTGGTGAGTAAGTAAACGTTGTTAAGTTCTATTTTAAGTAGAAAAAAAACTTAAACCTAGTCATATACTTTAAAGGACAACGAGCAGTAAAGCAGTAAATTATGTGTTAAATTCACTTAAAAAACCTTACAAGCTAGTAAACTAACAGTTAAGTTTACTTTTAGTGTAGTTGCAGTACAAAAGCTGTAAACTAGTTTTATACTTGGTTTACTACTCTTACACTTAAAGTGTACTTTTAAAAACTAGAAAGTGGCCAATTTAGTCCCAAGAAGTATAAAATAGTACATACACAAGTGTACTACTAGTACAATGACATTAGTATAGTAACTACGTAAAGTATACTTAATAAAATTAACTTTAAGTATACTTCTTTTCTGTAAGGGTAACACCAATCAGCACCTCAGTCCACGCCCCCGGCCCCCCAGAGCTATGAAGCTGTGTAACAATATAATCTTAATTTACCTTAATTTACGTTTGGGTTACAGAATCAGCGAATACAGAATCTTGAAGTCAGTGTTTTGAATCTACAGGCAGGACGAGTGTGTCATCACTCTGATATTTTATTATTTTATTATTTTATTAACTGAGCGTAAGTGATAGTTCTTGTACTGCAACATCTATCAGTATCAGTATCATCAGTACTGAGTTTCAGAACCGATACCACATCACAAACCATAACATCGTGATACTCTGTATTTTACACTCTGTTTCTGGTCAAATTTTAAGGTTTTTATTTTCAGATGATGTAAAAATGACAGACGGCCTTCACGCTGAGTCAGAAACCTGAGATACTGACCGGCCGCTGACCTCAGCACCCAAACGGCTCCTCTGCTCTGTTAGACTTTCTAAAAGGTGTGATTTGTGGAGGAAACGTGCTCCAGTGTGCAGCAGCAAGATGTCCTTACTCACAGACGGGCACAGAGGCAGCTTATTTACACAAAAACAAGTAAACAAACAACAGCAAACGATGCCAACAAACAAATTAAGATGAGAGCTTCATTTAGAATAACAGCCTCGCTGGCTCGCACGCTCTTTCTCTACTAGTGTCTCTCTCTCTCTCTCTCTCTCTCTCTCTCTCTCCCAATCTAGCTCTCTCCTTCTCTCCCTCCCAGTGTAGCTCTCTCTCTCCCTCTCTCACAGTCTAGCTCTCTCTTTCTCTCTCTTTCTCTCTCTCTCTCTCTCCCAGTCTAGCTCTCTCTCTCTTTCTCTCTCCCAGTCTAGCTCTCTTTCTCTCTCTCTCTCTCTCTCTCTCTCTCTCTCTCTCTCTCTCTCTCCCAATCTAGCTCTCTCCCTCTCTCTCTCCCAGTGTAGCTCTCTCTCTCTCTCTCTCTCCCTCTCTCTCTCTCCTTCTCTCCCTCCCAGTCTAGCTCTCTCTCTCCCTCTCTCACAGTCTAGCTCTCTCTTTCTCTCTCTTTCTCTCTCTCTCTCTCCCAGTCTAGCTCTCTCTCTCTTTCTCTCTCCCAGTCTAGCTCTCTTTCTCTCTCTCTCTCTCTCTCTCTCTCTCTTTCTCTCTCTCCCAGTCTAGCTCTCTCTCCCAGTCTAGCTCTCTCTCTCTCTCTCTCCCTCTTTCTCTCTCCTTCTCTCCCTCCCAGTCTAGCTCTCTCCCTCTCTCTCTCCCAGTCTAGCTCTCTCTCTCTCTCTCTCCCAGTCTAGCTCTCTCTCTCTTTCTCTCTCCCAGTCTAGCTCTCTCTCTTTCTTGCTCTCCCAGTCTAGCTCTCTCTCTTTCTCTTTTCCAGTCTAGCTCTCTCTCTTTCTCTCTCCCAGTCTAGTTCGCTCTCTTTCTCTCTCTCAGTCTAGCTCTCTCTCTTTCTCTTTTCCAGTCTAGCTCTCTCTCTTTCTCTCTCCCAGTCTAGTTCGCTCTCTCTCAGTCTAGCTCTCTCTCTTTCTCTCTCCCAGTCTAGCTCTCTCTCTTTCTCTCTCCCAGTCTAGCTCTCTCTCTTTCTCTCTCCCAGTCTAGTTGGCTCTCTCTCAGTCTAGCTCTCTCTCTTTCTCTTTTCCAGTCTAGCTCTCTCTCTTTTTCTCTCCCAGTCTAGTTCACTCTCTTTCTCTCTCTCAGTCTAGCTCTCTCTCTTTCTCTCTCCCAGTCTAGTTCTCTCTCTTTCTCTCTCCCAGTCTAGTTCTCTCTCTTTCTCTCTCCCAGTCAAGCGCTCTCTCCCTCTCTCCCAGTCTTGCACGCTCTTTCTCTCTCTCTCTCCCAGTCAAGCGCTCGCTCTTTCTCCCTCCCAGTCTTGCTCTCTCTCTCTCTCCCAGTCCAGCTTTCCCTTTCTCTCTTTCTTGTTCATTCTAGCTTTCCCTCTCTCTCCCATCTAGCTTTCTCTCCCTCTCTCCCAGTGTAGCTCTCTCTCTCTCCCAGTCTAGTGCTCTCTCTCTTTCTTTCTCTTTTACTCTAGCTCTCTCTCTCTCCCTCTCTCTCTCTTTTTCTTTCTCGTTCACTCTAGCTCTCTCTCTCTCTCTTTCTATCTCTCCTAGTCAAGCGCTCTCTCTCTCCCTCCTAGTCTTGCTCCCTCTCTTTCTTTATCTATCTCTCCCAGTCTAGCTTTCCCTTTCTCTCTTTCTTGTTCATTCTAGCTTTCCCTCTCTCTCCCCTTCTAGCTTTCTCTCCCTCTCTCCCAGTGTAGCTCTGTCTCTCTCTCCCAGTCTAGCGCTCTCTCTCTCTCTCTCTCTCTCTTTCTCTTTCAGTCTCTCTCTCTCTCTCTGAGGAGTAAGGAGAATAAGCGGTTCCTTGTCTGTGAACATTCTCTTCTCTTTTGTTATCCTGCACTCCGCTTATTGTCTCGAAACGAGAGTGCTTTCTTTCAGGGGTGCGCGTGAGGACCCTTCCCCCACAACACCCCTCTCTTCACACCTCACTAATGGAAATCTCCTGTCCGAATTTTCATGTGTGTGCTCCGGTCCTGTGGAGCTGCAGTCACTAGGCCGGTGTGATGTTCTTTAATGTTCAGAATGAGTACGTGTGATGACAGAGCACTAGTTCACGCAGAGCTCCTCCTCGTTATGAGTTACCAGCTGCGTAAAGTGTTGATATGACTCTGTTGATACAGTTTTATTATAATAGGCCATAAATGTCCAGTGAATGTGGTTTTATGGAGGCTCACGCACATCTGCATGTCCACCGCAGGTGCTGAATATCAGTACTGAACTGATTGGCGCGCTCCTGTTAGCTCAGTTATGTGTCTGAGGAAGACGTATGAGGAAAGGCAGACGAGGCTAATGGACATGAGAAGGTGAGCCAGCAGCGGAGCTTACTTTCCCTGCACAGCGGGACGCAACTGTAAAGACATAGACTGAATAAAATGCCAAGAGTAAATTCAGATGTGAGGCAGTCGTGGGCTGAAGGTTAGGGATTCGGTCTTGTGATCAGAAGGTCGCTGGTTTGATCCCCAGGACCAGGAGGACACGACTGAAGTGCCCTTGAGCAAGGCACCTAATCCCCAACTGCTCCCCGGGTGCCCCCTAACTGCCCACCGCTCCGGGCACGTGTCCTTACTGCCCCCTAGTGTGTATGTGGGTGTTTCACTGCAGGTCAAACTTCGCTGTGTCACTTGTGTGCAAACTTAAACAAAGGCAGTATGAGGGGTTATCAGAAGTTGGACATCATAGTGAGGTAACATCATAGACAGAAAACATCATAAAAAAGGACATCATAAAGAGTGGACATGATTAGGAGGGCATTATATTATAAAGAGGGATGACAAAGATGAGACATCATAAAGATGGGACATCAAAAAAAAGCAACTTCGTAAAGAGGGGACAGTATATAGGGGAATATCTTAAAGCAGGACATTGTAAAGAGGGCCCTTGATAAAGAGTGGGCTTTATAGAGAGGAGACATCATAAAATGAGACAACATAATGATGGGACATCATAAAGAACGGACATCTTAAAGCAAGACATTGTAAATAGGGGACATTATAGAGAGTGGATATTATAAACAGGAGACATCATAAAGATGGGACATCATAAAACGAGACAAAATAAAGATGGGACATCTTAAAGCAGGACATTGTAAAGAGTGGACATTATAGAGAGGGGACATCATAAAGAGTGGACATTATAAAGAGGGGACATCTTAAAGCAGGACATTGTAAAGAGTGGACATTATAGAGAGGGGACATCACAAAGAGAAGACATTGTAAAGAGGGGACATCATGAAACGAGACAACATAAAGATGGGACATCATAAAGAGGGGACATCTTAAAGCAGGACATTGTAAAGAGTGGACATTATAGAGATGGGGCATCATAAAGAGGAGACATTTTAAAGAGGGGACACCATAAAATGAGACAACATAAAGAGGGGACATCTTAAAGCAGGACATTATAAAGAGTGGACATTATAGAGAGGGGACATCATAAAGAGGAGACATTGTAAAGAGGGGACATCAAGAAATGAGACAACATAAAGATGGGACATCATAAAGAGGGGGCATCTTAAAGCAGGACATTGTAAAGAGTGGACATTATAGAGATGGGGGCATCATAAAGAGGAGACATTTTAAAGAGGGGACACCATAAAATGAGACAACCTAAAGAGGTGACATCTTAAAGCAGGACATTGTAACGAGGGCCAATGATAAATAGTGGACATTATAGAGAGGGGACATCATAAAGAGGAGACATCATAAAGATGGGATATCATAAAATGAGACAACATAATGATGGGACATCATAAAGAGGGGACATCTTAAAGCAGGACATTGTAAAGAGGGCTCATGATAAAGAGTGGACATTATAGAGAGGGGACATCGTAAAGATGAGACATAATAAAACGAGACAAAATAATGATGGGACATGATAAAGAGGGGACATCTTAAGGCAGGACATTGTAAAGAGGGCTCATGATAAAGAGTGGACATTATAGAGAGGGGAAGAAGGGACATCATAAAACGAGACATCATAAAGAGGGCACATCTTAATGCAGGACATTGTAAAGAGGGGACATCATAAAATGCGACAAGATAAAGATGGGACATCATAAAGATGGGACATCTTAAAGCAGGACATTCTAAAGAGTGGACATTATAGAGAGGGGACATCATAAAGAGGGACTTATGAACTTCATACTGTATTCATGCTGTACTGCTCAAATAATTACATTTAATTGATTGATGTCCCTTGAATGTAATTATTATGAATGTCTCCTGTGTTTATTATTTTTTGGCCAGTCATCATTGCTGTGGTCATTGCTGTAAGTGTAGTCATTGCGGTGGGCGTGGTCACTGCGGTGGACATGATCATTGCTGAGAAGTGTTGGAACAAAGCCAAAACTCCACAGATCCAAAGCGTGACGCGTCCTTTCCAACGAGCCCTGAGTCACGACGCTAGTCTGCAGGAGACATGGACCTCACTGATCAGCTCTCAGCGGATCATAATCATAAACCAGTTCCAGCAAAACATGAGGACTCACAAATCAGAATAACCAAAAGTGGAAATTCAGATTTTACAAAATTCTGCATAATTTAGTTAAACAAAGTCGTTTATGCTTCTTTGATGTGAGAAACGAACCGATTCAGCACTTTCTCTACAGTCAGTGGGCGTAGCTACGTCCTCTGAGCTGATATCGATACAATAGTAATAAATCTGGAAAATAAACATGTTCTGTTTGGTTGTTTATACTCCGTATGAGCCTCTCTGTCATAAATACTTTAAAATTTAATACTTTTAGTCCTGAAGATCCAGGAGCGTCGCCTGATCTCAGCCGTACAGGATCTGAATCTCAGAACATGAACATTTCACTTTGTTTAAATATGGCTCTCATCCACGGTTTACTTCAGGGTCACACTCACCCACTCCTCAAAGGAGAGAGAGAGAGAGAGAGAGAGAGAGAGAGAGAGAGAGAGAGAGAGAGAGAGAGAGAGAGAGAGAGAAAGCTGGAGTGTCTAAAACTACATTAACTCATTGTTTGGAGAAAAACAAGAAAGAATAGTGCAGCCAGGTTACATACTGTTTTCATATATTCATATTCCAAACAGTAGGGGGCAGCGTATCATCTGAGAGTTAAACCTGATACTTCTGAATCTACCTGATCAGGTACTAACAGCACACTAATCTACCTGATCAGGTACTAACAGCACACTAATCTACCTGATCAGGTACTAACAACACACTAATCTACCTGACCAGGTACTAAAAGCACACTAATCTACCTGATCAGGTACTAACAACACACTAATCTACCTGATCAGGTACTAACAACACACTAATCTTCCTGATCAGGTACTAACAACACACTAATCTACCTGATCAGGTACTAACAACACACTAATCTACCTGATCAGGTACTAACAGCACACTAATCTACCTGACCAGGTACTAACAACACACTAATCTACCTGATCAGGTACTAACAACACACTAATCTACCTGATCAGGTACTAACAACACACTAATCTTCCTGATCAGGTACTAACAACACACTAATCTACCTGATCAGCTACTAACAGCACACTAATCTACCTGACCAGGTACTAAAAGCACACTAATCTACCTGATCAGGTACTAACAACACACTAATCTACCTGACCAGGTACTAACAACACACTAATCTACCTGATCAGGTACTAACAACACACTAATCTACCTGATCAGCTACTAACAGCACACTAATCTACCTGACCAGGTACTAACAACACACTAATCTACCTGATCAGGTACTAACAACACACTAATCTACCTGACCAGGTACTAACAACACACTAATCTACCTGATCAGGTACTAACAACACACTAATCTACCTGATCAGCTACTAACAGCACACTAATCTACCTGACCAGGTACTAAAAGCACACTAATCTACCTGATCAGGTACTAACAACACACTAATCTACCTGATCAGGTACTAACAACACACTAATCTACCTGATCAGGTACTAACAGCACACTAATCTACCTGACCAGGTACTAACAGCACACTAATCTACCTGATCAGGTACTAACAGCACACTAATCTACCTGATCAGGTACTAACAACACACTAATCTTCCTGATCAGGTACTAACAGCACACTAATCTACCTGACCAGGTACTAACAGCACACTAATCTACCTGACCAGGTACTAACAACACACTAATCTACCTGATCAGGTACTAACAGCACACTAATCTACCTGATCAGGTACTAACAGCACACTAATCTACCTGATCAGGTACTAACAGCACACTAATCTACCTGATCAGGTACTAACAACACACTAATCTTCCTGATCAGGTACTAACAGCACACTAATCTACCTGACCAGGTACTAAAAGCACACTAATCTACCTGACCAGGTACTAACAACACACTAATCTACCTGATCAGGTACTAACAACACACTAATCTACCTGATCAGGTACTAACAACACACTAATCTACCTGATCAGGTACTAACAGCACACTAATCTACCTGACCAGGTACTAAAAGCACACTAATCTACCTGACCAGGTACTAAAAGCACACTAATCTACCTGATCAGGTACTAACAACACACTAATCTACCTGATCAGGTACTAACAACACACTAATCTACCTGATCAGGTACTAACAGCACACTAATCTACCTGACCAGGTACTAAAAGCACACTAATCTACCTGACCAGGTACTAAAAGCACACTAATCTACCTGATCAGGTACTAACAACACACTAATCTACCTGACCAGGTACTAAAAGCACACTAATCTACCTGACCAGGTACTAAAAGCACACTAATCTACCTGATCAGGTACTAACAACACACTAATCTAACTGACCAGGTACTAAAAGCACACTAATCTACCTGACCAGGTACTAAAAGCACACTAATCTACCTGATCAGGTACTAACAACACACTAATCTACCTGACCAGGTACTAAAAGCACACTAATCTACCTGACCAGGTACTAACAACACACTAATCTACCTGATCAGGTACTAACAACACACTAATCTACCTGACCAGCTACTAACAACACACTAATCTACCTGACCAGGTACTAACAACACACTAATCTACCTGATCAGGTACTAACAGCACACTAATCTACCTGACCAGGTACTAACAGCACACTAATCTACCTGACCAGGTACTAACAACACACTAATCTACCTGACCAGGTACTAACAACACACTAATCTACTTGATCAGGTACTAACAGCACACTAATCTACCTGATCAGGTACTAACAGCACACTAATCTACCTGACCAGGTACTAACAGCACACTAATCTACCTGATCAGGTACTAACAACACACTAATCTACCTGATCAGGTACTAACAACACACTAATCTACCTGATCAGGTACTAACAGCACACTAATCTACCTGACCAGGTACTAAAAGCACACTAATCTACCTGACCAGGTACTAAAAGCACACTAATCTACCTGATCAGGTACTAACAACACACTAATCTACCTGATCAGGTACTAACAACACACTAATCTACCTGATCAGGTACTAACAGCACACTAATCTACCTGACCAGGTACTAAAAGCACACTAATCTACCTGACCAGGTACTAAAAGCACACTAATCTACCTGATCAGGTACTAACAACACACTAATCTACCTGACCAGGTACTAAAAGCACACTAATCTACCTGACCAGGTACTAAAAGCACACTAATCTACCTGATCAGGTACTAACAACACACTAATCTAACTGACCAGGTACTAAAAGCACACTAATCTACCTGACCAGGTACTAAAAGCACACTAATCTACCTGATCAGGTACTAACAACACACTAATCTACCTGACCAGGTACTAACAACACACTAATCTACCTGATCAGGTACTAACAGCACACTAATCTACCTGATCAGGTACTAACAGCACACTAATCTACCTGATCAGGTACTAACAGTTCCAGCTGATGGTGTATCACTTTCTGCTGCTTTTGATGATGTACTCCACATAATAGCATTTAATGCTATATATATTTACAATGGCAGCCGGGCAGGCAGCAGAGCCCGCTGAGATTATTCAGTGGTTTTATTCTTAAACATTGATTATAAATAACTCTAACACTACCTTCACCTACCTGTGTACAGGTAAACTATAACACTACCTTCACCTACCTGTGTACAGGTAAACTATAACACTACCTTCACCTACCTGTGTACAGGTAAACTATAACACTACCTTCACCTACCTGTGTACAGGTAAACTATAACACTACCTTCACCTACCTGTGTACAGGTAAACTATAACACTACCTTCACCTACTACCCTGTGTTATGGTTAGTTTTATGTTATTTATAGTTCAGGTGACTTTTGTGTAGAGAATAAACGAACAAATGTGTACACATCCCCCCCACAAACACACTCACACTCACTTACACACACTTACACACTCACTCAGCCCTGATGAAGAAGAAGCAGTCCTCTAATTGATGCTGCTGCCTGAGGATGAAGTCATGCGGGGTGGGGGGGTGGGGGGGATTAATTAAATGCTCCCAGGTTATGTGGCTTGCGTGCTCCGAGTACACGGCTTTAAATTCATTTATGTGACAAGATTCTGGGAAGTTCCTGCCCCCCCCCCTCGCCCCTCTTGTGCCCACCCCCCCTGGCGGTCTCTGTTTACTCGGCGACTGGGACGGGATCATTTTTCAGGTCCAAATTCCCTGGAGATCCGCTCGGCCCCGGTCCCGAGCCACCGGCCACTCTCGGCCTGTCCTGTCCGCTCCCTGCTGTCGTATTTATTTTCATTTAGACCGCTCGCCTCCACAAATCACGTCAGAGCTGTCAGGGGCCGTGCCGGCGTGTCTGTATGTGTCAGGTGCTCAGCACGCGTGTGTTCTTACTCATGTCTCTGTGTGTGTGTGTGTGTGTGTGTGTGTGTGTGTGTGTGTGTTAGTATCCACACAGTTGTAGAGCATCAGTGTCCTGACTCATATAGTAAAACCAGAGAATCCATAAAGCCCAGACGAGGTAGAACTATTTATACAGCAGCTCTCAGACACAGGGGCACACGGTACAAACATAAATAACACTAAAAAGGAAAAACAAAGACGATTAAGATTCTTTATTAAGCTATAATGGAGATTATTAAAACTAGTACATCAATTATGCTCATATTTTCAAAGTGAAGAGCATCACACAGAGTTGGGGACCAACCAAAAACTACACTGTAGTCACTGAAATGCTGAAAAACTATTTAAGCCGATTGTTTATAAATCTATATCTGATCAATAAGTGTATGTTCTCCAGTAAGAACAGCAGATCTGATTAGAACAGATGTAAATAATCAGACATACAATACAAAGTAACATGAATATGTTATTGTGAGAGAAGTAGATCAGATCTTGATCCAGTTTGAAGAACAAAGTTAGGTTCCAGATTTCTCCTGGACGCCCCAGACATTGTATGAATGTGTTCAGTTCCTTCAGCAGCAAATCTTGATTTATCTTAATGAAGTACTGAGCAGTCAAAGCAGGTATTAGATGAGAACTGATAATAATACTGGGTTGTTTAGGAGAAGCTTGGAAAGAGTTAAATAAACACACTGATGTATGAAAAACACTACTTACTCTATTAATACTGATTAATATTTAAAAATAAAGTGTAAAAACTCTATTTACTCTATTAATACTGTTTAATATTTAATAATAAAGTGTAAAAGCTCTACTTACTCTATTAATACTGATTAATATTTAATAATAAAGTGTAAAAGCTCTACTTACTCTATTAATACTGATTAGTATTTAAAAATAAAGTGTAAAAGCTCTACTTACTCTATTAATACTGATTAATATTTAATAATAAAGTGTAAATGCTCTACTTACTCTATTAATACTGTTTAATATTTAATAATAAAGTGTTTACTGAGTAAATAAAAACTTCCTGTCTGGAAATAAATATGTTTTTATATATAATAATGTTTCCAAGTGATCTGTGTATGATACTATGTGTGTAAACACAAGTGTGTGTGCGCTGAGCAAAGCTGGTGTGAGGGTGTAATAGAGTCTCCTGCATCTCTTTGTTCTCCTTTGTTCTGCACATGTAATGAATAGTCACTGATACTTGGAGACGATGCCGTCACTCGGTCTGCATCTCCGTGCCGACTGAAATGATGGAACACTATAGTGAAATGAAACGATGAGAACATGAACTGGTAGTCGTGGTAATTCTGCCAGTTCTGTTGATGTTAAATATGGACATGTAAATATTTATTTATTTATTTATTTTTACTTTTATTTACACATACAAAAAACACTGTATCACAAAACACAGCACATGTAATGACTGTAATGATGATTCAGTTTTTCCTAATTGAGTTAATAAGCTGGAACAAACCCAATACAACACTTAGCACCAAATATTTAAATAAATATATAAATAAATAAATCACACTGAACAGAATCCACTGTTAAAAGAACGTTGTTTAAAAGTTTGTGTCTTGCTGCCTTAAATTTGTGACAGTAAACAGTTATATATATATATATTTCCAGATTAATTTTTTAGCTCATTTCTATTGGTCCATTCATCATGAAATTCATTATTAAATTTTATAGAAACATAAAAATCAATGTTTTTCTTTGGACAACAGTATTACATATATATAAAATATCATGAGTATATCAATATTGTCACCCCAGTATACACCAATTATCTAAATTAGTTTAAAAAACATTTATATATTAATTATACATAAATACTTATTATCATTTCTGACACTGATACAGCTAGGAGTTATGTAATAACATATAAAAGATTCATACCTGAACTGAATCTCTCTGTATTACACAAACTGCTTTATAACATAATGCATAACAGCTGTACAGATTCTATACATAACAGCTCTAATACTATACGTCTACTCAGACTCACTATGAGTAGAATAGCCGTATACATATAATCACAGATACTCATAAATCTCAAGATCAGCTTTACTGGCTCTGTATTACTCTTATTATTATTATTTCTTCTATTTAGTATATCTTACTGTGAGTTTCTCTTAATGTAATACTGTTCTTGTTATATGTCATACGTGTGTGAGGTACTTGGTGAAATAAACGAGTCTGATTCTGATTCTGTTTGTAAATAAGAAGGAAAGAGCTGCACGTCTTGTATTTGCTCAGGAACTCTATTGGAACGGCGTGCTGAAAGAAAGCTGCCAGTGTTTCAGCTCATGCTCGGAGAAAGAATCAGCTGCTCATTAAGTTAATCAGCTGAGTGTGTGAACCTGAATAAATGATTGATTACATGCGACCAAACACGTTTGAAAACATTGTAGGAGATATAATTTGATCCACATCAGTTTCTTAATTGAAATTACTGCCAGAGTGGTTCAGTTATCTGTGGCTGGATTGTGTTGTGATATGAAATTCTACAGACGCATGTAAAGTAAGGAACTGCGCAGCTCACGTCTCGCATCACGTCCGCAGTAAAACATGCCGGCGGGCTTCGTTTGTGAATGAGTACACGTGTTACTGCACTGCTGTTTCTTAATCAGCTTATATCTCCACTCACTGTCCACTGTATCAGCTCCACTGACCATACAGGACCTCCACTCACTGTCCACTGTATCAGCTCCACTGACCATACAGGACCTCCACTCACTGTCCACTGTATCAGCTCCACTGACCATACAGGAGCTCCACTCACTGTCCACTGTATCAGCTCCACTGACCATACAGGACCTCCACTCACTGTCCACTGTATCAGCTACACTGACCATACAGGACCTACACTTACAGACTGTAGTTCATCTGATTCTCTGTATACTTTATTACTCTGTTCTTTAATGATCAGGACCCCCACAGGACCACCACAGAGCAGATACTATTAGAGATAGTAGCAGTGTAGCAGATACAGTGGACAGTGAGTGGAGGACCTGTATGGTCAGTGGAGCTGATACAGTGGACTGTAAGTGGAGGTCCTGTATGGTCAGTGGAGCTGATACAGTGGACAGTGAGTGGAGGTCCTGTATGGTCAGTGGAGCTGATACAGTGGACAGTGAGTGGAGGTCCTGTATGGTCAGTGGAGCTGATACAGTGGACAGTGAGTATAGGACCTGTATGGTCAGTGGAGCTGATACAGTGGACAGTGAGTGGAGATATAAGGAGGTGGTTGTACTGGTAATGACCCTGGCTGGGCATTCGTGCTCCTCGCTTACAGTTTCTAAGTTGTTTGGCTCCAGCCTCCCTGAAGGTGGCCCAGGCTCCATCTGCTGCTCGAAGGGGATCAATAGCAGTGATTTCTAATGATGTCTAAAAGCCCCGGGTAACCCGAGCGCTTTGCCCAGGGCTTTGGGCTGCTGTCCACTGCCATCTCGCTGAGTGATAACCCTTTGGAGACCAGTCCAGTCACAGTGGTCACAGCCCGTCAATCCACTGGGTCACCAGTGTGCAGGTTGTGAAGCCCTGCTGGAGTGACTACAGAGAGAGAAAGCAGTGCTAATTGGTTTTAGGCGTCGCAAATCCACGACTGTGAGACGGAATCAAGGCCACAGCGTCCACCAAGAACCAGTTCAGTGAGTTCATTCAGACTGGTAAGAGAAACGGAGAGACCTGGCCTGTTTGATGTGAAAATTTAGAGCCGTTTCATAATAACCTCCCGGTCACTGCTGTCTGTTTGGATGCTGAACATTTGTTTGATGCCTCGTGTTTGGGAATAGAAGAAAAGCTCTTTAAATAAAAAAAAATCTAATTTATAATCAAATTGTTTAATAAAACAATATATACACAATATATACAGATGTCTGAGGCTCCTGAGCTAAAAGCCTTCATCTGATCAATAAGTGATTAATAAATGTTTACCAATAAGAACACCAGATATCATTAGAACAGATGTAATTTTTCAAGTAATCATGTAATTAATTAGTTTTTGTTAGAATTAATAAGCTGGAACAGACAAAACACAACATGTAGTGACGCATATTTAAATAAATATATAAATAAATAATTAAATAAAACTTTTCAACCACAGTGAACAGAATCCTCTCTGTCCAAAAGAACATTGTTCGAATGTTTGTGTCTGTGCTGCCTTAAAATTTTATTTATATATTTTTGAATTTTAAATATGAATTAAACAGTTTTCTGACTCCCAATAGTTTTTTACATCCCCTAAAATGATTCTCTCTGTGTAATGAGCCCTGCAGCTGCTCAGTGTACTGAAGATCTACATTATGCTCTGATCAGCGTTTTGTTACATAATCCATCTTAAAACTGATCAAATATCATCATACTGCCCAGTCCATACACATCAGTCAGACTAAATAGTTTCAGTTACGCTCCGAAAGTGTTTTGTTGCCATCTTATAGTTACTGTGTTAAACACTGCCTGTGTTTTTTTACTGTATATCTGTGTGTGTGTGTTTCACTGCCCCCTAGAGTGTGTATGTTCACTAGTGTGTGTGTATGTGGGTGATGCACTGCCCCCTAGTGTGTGTGTTCACTAGTGTACGTGTGTGTATGTGGGTGTTTCACTGCCCCCTAGTGTGTGTGTGTTTTCTAGTGTGCATGTTTGTGGGTGTTTCACTGCCCCCTAGTGTGTGTATGTGGGCGTTTTACTGCCCCCTAGTGTGTGTTTACTGGTGTGTGTGTGTGGGGGGGGGTTCACTGCCCCCTAGTGTGTTCACTAGTGTGCATGTATGTGTGTGTTTTACTTCCCCTATTGTGTGTGTTCAGTAATATGTTTGTATGTGGGTGTTTCACTGCCCCCTAGAGCGTGTGTTCACAAGAGTGTGTGTGCGGGGGTGTTTCACTGCCCCCTAGTGTGTGTGTTCAGTAATATGTGTGTATGTGGATGTTTCACTGCCCCCTAGTGTGTGTGTGGGGGTGTTTCACTGCCCCCTAGAGTGTGTGTTTAGTAATGTGTGTGTGGGGGTGTTTCACTGTCCCCTAGTGTGTGTGTTCAGTAATGTGTGTGTATGTGGATGTTTCACTGCCCCCTAGTGTGTGTGTTCAGTAATGTGTGTGTATGTGGATGTTCCACTGCCCCCTAGTGTGTGTGTTCAGTAATGTGTGTGTATGTGGATGTTTCACTGCCCCCTAGTGTGTGTTTGTGTGTATGTGGGTATTTCACTGTACAGATGGTTTAAATGTGGAGGTCATATTCCCGAGTGGTAATTAGATGTAAATTGTTAATTTAAATGATTAAGTTAATATAAAATCGTTTGTTTAGGTTGTGAAAATAAATCATTGTGAACACGCGGGGTTGCTGGACCTCTAGGAGGTTCGACCCGATCACTCCACTGCGTGTGATTATGTAATTACTTTTAAATAGCAGAGGAGCAGTAATAACTATGCAGATGCTCAGTAGGACGGCGAGCACCTCTGGAAGAGAGCGCTCTAGGCCTTTCAAACCCAGCACTGAATGTTCCAGCTGTGATTTATCCGTCCACGCTCATGCCGAAGACGTCCGGCCGGCGGTGCTCGCTTCCCTCTGTCTCCTGCTCGCTCCACTCCGGGCCAGCGGGACAATTAGCATTTAGATGACGAGTGCTTTTAGAAGCTCCTGGCTGTGGATGTCCCCGTCTCTGAGCCTCGTCTGCCCCTGGGGAGGCCTGAGTGTGGGAGGAATGCTGCTCATACCTGACGGCTCACACCTGGGCACAGGCCTCTGGGGGTAACTGAGCCATCTCTGAGACGGGCACCGTCACCCCCGGCTGTGTGTGTGTGTGTGATGGGTTAGATGGTAGCAAAGCAGTTCACTCTGAGAGAAACTCTGTTGAGCACCGCCTGTCAGTCTGCAGGATCAGGATATCGAGACACGTACTGAGCAAATTCAGTTTTTCTGGGGTTTGTTGCTCTGCATGAAGAATCTGGATATCTGATAAAAAGCTCAGAGACTCAGATTTCTGATAAGCAGCACACAGTACAGGAACACCTGCTTTGTATCTCCACCTAAATCTATAATAAATGCTCCTCAGTGGTTCTTGGCTTGGACATAAAACCATAAAACCAAGACGATTGTTGACCGGATGTCATTCTCATCTCTATTGTTCTCAACACAGTAGTGAGATGATGGGTGGTTGCACTAGTGCAAGACAGAGTCGGGCTGCTGGGGTCTCAGTGCTACAGTTTAAGAACCATACCACCCAAATTACCCACCCAGTAGCAGCTCAGTGTTCAGAAAATAACTATTATTACTATATTTCAACTAATAATAATTTATTAGTCACTCCAAAATAGTAACTAGAGCATTAAAACATTCATTACTTTCAATGTGAGTTAATATAAAGGGGTTTTTCATGTTTTTCTTAGGGCAGTGATGGCATGTGGCTTCTGACATAGCATGAACACTCAGTTGGTTCTCAAACAGAACAAAGATATATTACCAAACGTAAGTCAAAACTAGCACTAAACAGATGAAGCATGACCAACTCCAGACGATCCCTCTAAAACTATTATCACCAGCTCTGGTTCTGGAGATCTAACTTCCTGTAGAGTCTGGCTATAACCAGCGGCCACCATACCTGCTCCAACTGTAAGGGCAGTTGTGGCCTGAAGGTTAGGGATCCGGTTGCCGGTAGGTCGCCGGTTCGATCCCCAGGACCAGCAGGCCATGACTGAAGTGCCCTTGAGCAAGGCACCTAACCCTGACTGCTCCCCGGGCGCCGTGGATAGGGCTGGTCGGGAGGTCGCCGGTTCGATCCTCAGCACTGGGATGCCTCAAGACACCCTGACGACAATGTTTACAAGATTTTTGTGCATAGCTTGGTGTCTCCTGCAACGTGTTCCTTGACGTGGCCCAACAGGAGGAAAGAGCGCCCTCTGCTGGACATATATAAACATGGTAAAGTGAAAAAGGGGTCTTGCTGTTGCAGCTCTCAGGTACAATAACAAGC
>CM038714.1:21330132-21407407 GCA_021613375.1 Megaleporinus macrocephalus
GGAGTGTGTGTGGTCTCTCAGTGTCTGTGTGTAGTGTGTATGGTCTCTCAGTGTCTGTGTGGAGTGTGTATGGTCTCCTTGTGTCTGTGTGGAGTGTGTATGGTCTCCCAGTGTCTGTGTGGAGTCTGTATGGTCTCCCAGTGTCTGTGTGGAGTGTGTACGGTCTCTCAGTGTCTGTGTGGAGTGTGTATGGTCTCCCAGTGTCTGTGTGGAGTGTGTATGGGTCTCCCAGTGTCTGTGTGGAGTGTGTACGGTCTCTCAGTGTCTGTGTGGAGTGTGTACGGTCTCCCAGTGTCTGTGTGGAGTGTGTATGGTCTCCCAGTGTCTGTGTGGAGTGTGTACGGTCTCCCAGTGTCTGTGTGGAGTCTGTATGGTCTCCCAGTGTCTGTGTGGAGTGTGTACGGTCTCTCAGTGTCTGTGTGGAGTGTGTATGGTCTCCCAGTGTCTGTGTGGAGTGTGTACGGTCTCCCAGTGTCTGTGTGGAGTCTGTATGGGTCTCCCAGTGTCTGTGTGGAGTGTGTACGGTCTCTCAGTGTCTGTGTGGAGTGTGTATGGTCTCCCAGTGTCTGTGTGGAGTGTGTATGGTCTCTCAGTGTCTGTGTGGAGTGGTGTATGGTCTCCCAGTGTCTGTGTGGAGTGTGTACGGTCTCTCAGTGTCTGTGTGGAGTGTGTATGGTCTCCCAGTGTCTGTGTGGAGTGTGTATGGTCTCCCAGTGTCTGTGTGGAGTGTGTACGGGTCTCCTGCAGTGTCTGTGTGGAGTCTGTATGGTCTCCCAGTGTCTGTGTGGAGTGTGTACGTCTCTCAGTGTCTGTGTGGAGTGTGTATGGTCTCCCAGTTTCTGTGTGGAGTGTGTATGGTCTCTCAGTGTCTGTGTGGAGTGTGTATGGTCTCCCAGTGTCTGTGTGGAGTGTGTACGGTCTCTCAGTGTCTGTGTGGAGTGTGTATGGTCTCCCAGTGTCTGTGTGGAGTGTGTATGGTCTCCCAGTGTCTGTGTGGAGTGTGTAAGGTCTCCCAGTGTCTGTGTGGAGTGTGTATGGTCTCCCAGTGTCTGTGTGGAGTCTGTATGGTCTCCCAGTGTCTGTGTGGAGTGTGTGTGGTCTCTCAGTGTCTGTGTGGAGTGTGTATGGTCTCTCAGTGTCTGTGTGGAGTGTGTAAGGTCTCCCAGTGTCTGTGTGGAGTGTGTATGGTCTCCCAGTGTCTGTGTGGAGTGTGTATGGTCTCCCAGTGTCTGTGTGGAGTGTGTATGGTCTCCCATGTCTGTGTGGAGTGTGTATGGTCTCCCAGTGTCTGTGTGGAGTGTGTATGGTCTCCCAGTGTCTGTGTGGAGTCTGTATGGTCTCCCAGTGTCTGTGTGGAGTGTGTGTGGTCTCTCAGTGTCTGTGTGGAGTGTGTATGGTCTCTCAGTGTCTGTGTGGAGTGTGTATGGTCTCCCAGTGTCTGTGTGGAGTGTGTATGGTCTCTCAGTGTCTGTGTGGAGTGTGTATGGTCTCCCAGTGTCTGTGTGGAGTGTGTATGGTCTCCCAGTGTCTGTGTGGAGTGTGTATGGTCTCTCAGTGTCTGTGTGGAGTGTGTATGGTCTCCCAGTGTCTGTGTGTAGTGTGTATGGTCTCCAAGTCTCTGTGTGTAGTGTGTATGGTCTCCCAGTGTGTGTGTGGAGTTTGTATGGTCTCCCAGTGTCTGTGTGGAGTGTGTATGGTCTCCCAGTGTCTGTGTGGAGTGTGTATGGTCTCCCAGTGTCTGTGTGGAGTGTGTATGGTCTCCCAGTGTCTGTGGAGTGTGTATGGTCTCTCGTGTCTGTGTGGAGTGTGTATGGTCTCTCTGTGTCTGTGTGGAGTGTGTATGGTCTCCCAGTGTCTGTGTGGAGTGTGTATGGTCTCCCAGTGTCTGTGTGGAGTGGTATGGTCTCCCAGTGTCTGTGTGGAGTGTGTTTGGTCTCCAAGTGTCTGTGTGGAGTGTGTATGGTCTCCCAGTGTCTGTGTGGAGTGTGTATGGTCTCCCAGTGTCTGTGTGGAGTCTGTATGGTCTCCCAGTTTCTGTGTGGACTCTATATGGTCTCCCAGTGTCTGTGTGGAGTGTGTATGGTCTCCCAGTGTCTGTGTGGACTCTATATGGTCTCCCAGTGTCTGTGTGGAGTGTGTATGGTCTCCCAGTTTCTGTGTGGACTCTATATGGTCTCCCAGTGTCTGTGTGGAGTGTGTATGGTCTCCCAGTTTCTGTGTGGAGTCTATATGGTCTCCCAGTGTCTGTGTGGAGTGTGTATGGTCTCCCAGTGTCTGTGTGGACTCTATATGGTCTCCCAGTGTCTGTGTGGACTGTGTATGGTCTCTCAGTGTCTGTGTGGAGTGTGTATGGTCTCCCAGTGTCTGTGTGGAGTCTGTATGGTCTCCCAGTGTCTGTGTGGAGTGTGTGTGGTCTCTCAGTGTCTGTGTGGAGTGTGTATGGTCTCTCAGTGTCTGTGTGGAGTGTGTATGGTCTCCCAGTGTCTGTGTGGACTCTATATGGTCTCCCAGTGTCTGTGTGGAGTGTGTATGGTCTCCCAGTGTCTGTGTGGAGTGTGTATGGTCTCTCAGTGTCTGTGTGGAGTGTGTATGGTCTCCCAGTGTCTGTGTGGAGTGTGTATGGTCTCCAAGTGTCTGTGTGTAGTGTGTATGGTCTCCCAGTGTGTGTGTGGAGTTTGTATGGTCTCCCAGTGTCTGTGTGGAGTGTGTACGGTCTCCCAGTGTCTGTGTGGAGTGTGTACGGTCTCCCAGTGTCTGTGTGGAGTGTGTATGGTCTCCCAGTGTCTGTGTGGAGTGTGTATGGTCTCCCAGTGTCTGTGTGGAGTGTGTATGGTCTCCCAGTGTCTGTGTGGAGTGTGTATGGTCTCCCAGTGTCTGTGTGGAGTGTGTACGGTCTCCCAGTGTCTGTGTGGAGTGTGTATGGTCTCCCAGTGTCTGTGTGGAGTGTGTATGGTCTCCCAGTGTCTGTGTGGAGTGTGTACTGTCTCCCAGTGTCTGTGTGGAGTGTGTATGGTCTCCCAGTGTCTGTGTGGAGTGTGTACTGTCTCCCAGTGTCTGTGTGGAGTGTGTACTGTCTCCCAGTGTGTGTGTGGAGTGTGTATGGTTTCCCAGTGTCTGTGTGTAGTGTGTATGGTCTCCCAGTGTCTGTGTGGAGTGTGTTTGGTCTCCAAGTGTCTGTGTGTAGTGTGTTTGGTCTCCCAGTGTCTGTGTGGAGTGTGTTTGGTCTCTCAGTGTCTGTGTGGAGTGTGTATGGTCTCCCAGTGTCTGTGTGGACTCTATATGGTCTCCCAGTGTCTGTGTGGACTCTATATGGTCTCCCAGTGTCTGTGTGGAGTGTGTATGGTCTCCCAGTGTCTGTGTGGACTCTATATGGTCTCCCAGTGTCTGTGTGGAGTGTGTATGGTCTCCCAGTTTCTGTGTGGACTCTATATGGTCTCCCAGAGTCTGTGTGGAGTGTGTACGGTCTCCCAGTTTCTGTGTGGACTCTATAAGGTCTCTCAGTGTCTGTGTGGAGTGTGTATGGTCTCTCAGTGTCTGTGTGTAGTCTGTATGGTCTCCCAGTGTCTGTGTGGACTCTATATGGTCTCCCAGTGTCTGTTTGGAGTGTGTATGGTCTCCCAGTTTCTGTGTGGACTCTATATGGTCTCCCAGTGTCTGTGTGGAGTGTGTATGGTCTCCCAGTGTCTGTGTGGAGTGTGTACGGTCTCCCAGTTTCTGTGTGGACTCTATATGGTCTCCCAGTGTCTGTGTGGAGTGTGTATGGTCTCTCAGTGTCTGTGTGTAGTCTGTATGGTCTCCCAGTGTCTGTGTGGACTCTATATGGTCTCCCAGTGTCTGTGTGGACTCTATATTGTCTCCCAGTGTCTGTGTGGACTGTGTATGGTCTCTCAGTGTCTGTGTGGAGTGTGTACGGTCTCTCAGTGTCTGTGTGTAGTGTGTATGGTCTCCCAGTGTGTGTGTGGAGTGTGTATGGTCTCCCAGTGTCTGTGTGGAGTGTGTATGGTCTCTTAGTGTCTGTGTGGAGTGTGTATGGTCTCTCAGTGTCTGTGTGGAGTCTGTATGGTCTCCCAGTGTGTGTGTGGAGTGTGTATGGTCTCCCAGTGTCTGTGTGGAGTGTGTATGGTCTCTCAGTGTCTGTGTGGAGTCTGTATGGTCTCCCAGTGTGTGTGTGGAGTGTGTATGGTCTCCCAGTGTCTGTGTGGAGTGTGTATGGTCTCTCAGTGTCTGTGTGGAGTTTGTGTGGTCTATTTTTATTAATTACTGTAAATCTGATGGGTTATATGGGAGGTGTTGGGTAAATAAGGGTGTAATTGATTGTTATAGGAGTATCTGAGGGTGGATGCTGAGGGCTGGTTGATGCAGGAAGCAGTCCAGGCTTATGGCTCTCTTGGCTCTGCTCACTCCTGCCCGTCTCCTCTGGTCTGGTCAGGATGCCTTAAAGTGACATTAATTATTGAGGAGCCACTGAGTGACGGACGCTGGAGCTTTTAAGCACAAAGTGCTGCCTGACGTCCAGGCCGGCCCCCTGTGACAGATGAGGGGTAATAAGATTACACACACACGCTCTTTGTTTTTACCCACTGACTAATGGACAATGTGTGACGGATGGTGTTCAGACCTGATTAATCGCTGAACTGTGCATACATACATTGATTAGAGGACTATAATCTCTCTGCTGTTCTGGGATCAGCTAATCAGCTCTCTGCTATCATCAGCCTGAGTCTTTACTGGTGGAGTTAATATGACGGGGGAGCGCAGTACGGTGAATATCACAGTATGAACATTTAATGTTTGAGAGCTTCCACTGAGACAGCTTGTGTCTCTCTTTTCTCTCTCTCTCCCACTTTCTCTGCCCCCCCCACCACTGTTTCTGTCTCTTCTATGTCTCTTCTGTTTCCCTCTGTCTCACTTTTTCTCTCTGCATCTGTCTCTGTTCCCCCTCCTCTCTCTCTCTCTCTCTCTCTCTCTTTCTATCCTCATCCTTTGCTTCTCTATTTCCTCTTTCAATGTCTCTTTTTCTGTCTTTCTCTCTCTCTCACACACACACACACACACACACACAGACGTTTGTTTCTGTGAATTGTGGGGTCATTACATAGACTTCTCTTCATTTCCTGGTGACCCAAACAAGCCTAACCCTAACCTTAACACTAACCTTAATCTTAAACTTAACCTCAACCATTACCTTAATCCTAATCTTAGTCTTAACCTTAATCTTAAATTTAACCTTAAACATTACCTTAATCTTATTTTTAGCCTTAACCTTAATCTTTAATTAACTTTAACTATAATCTTAATCTTCATCTTATTCTTAATCTTAGTCTTTATCTTCATCTTTGTCTTAATCTTAACCCCCACTTTAATCTTAATCTTAACCCTAATCTCAATCGTAATCTTAACCCTAATTTTAACCCTAATCTTAATCTTAACCCTAATCTTAATCTTAACCCTAATCTTAATCTTAACTCTAATTTGAACCCTTATCATTATCTTAACCTTAACCATAATCTTAAGTTTAGTCTTAATCTTAACCTTAATCTAAGTCTTAATGTTAATCTTAACCTTAATCTTAGTCTTAACCATAAACTCAACCTTAATCTTAGTCTTAATGTTAATCTTAGCCTTAAACTTAGTCTTAGTCTTAATCTTAACATTTATCTTAGTCCTAGTGTTAATCTTAACCTTAATCTTGGTCTTCGTCTTAATGTTAACATTAACCTTAACCTCAACTGTAATCTTAGTCTTAACCATAAATTTCGCCTTAATCTTAGTCTTAATCTTAACCTCAACCTTAACCCTAATCTTTATCTTAGTCATAATCCTAACAGATCATCACAGTAGATGTTGGAGGTGGTGCTGATGTGATGAAGGGAGGTTTGAGCTGAACTGAAAGATGAGCTGCTATCGAGCAGCAGATTAAGAACCACCAAGAAAACAAACCACCACATACTAAAGATCACCAGTGTTCACCCCTAGATCACCCTTACACACTACAATACTCACTCCTACTGACCACCAGTGTTCACCCCTAGATCACCCTTACACACTACAATACTCACTCCTACTGACCACCAGTGTTCACCCCAGATCACACTTACACACTACAATACTCACTCCTACTGACCACCAGTGTTCACCCCCAGATCACCCTCACACACTACAATACTCACTCCTACTGACCACCAGTGTTCACCCCAGATCACCCTTGCACACTACAATACTCACTCCTACTGACCACCAGTGTTCACCCCCAGATCAACCTTACACACTACAATACTCACTCCTACTGACCACCAGTGTTCACCCTCAGATCACCCTTACACGCTATAATACTCACTCCTACTGACCACCAGTGTTCACCCCAGATCACCCTCACACACAACAATACTCACTCCTACTGACCACCAGTGTTCACCCCAGATCACCCTCACACACAACAATACTCACTCCTACTGACCACCAGTGTTCACCCCAGATCACCCTTGCACACTACAATACTCACTCCTACTGACCACCAGTGTTCACCCCAGATCACCCTCACACACAACAATACTCACTCCTACTGACCACCAGTGTTCACCCCAGATCACCCTTGCACACTACAATACTCACTCCTACTGACCACCAGTGTTCACCCCCAGATCAACCTTACACACAACAATACTCACTCCTACTGACCACCAGGGTTCACCCCAGATCACCTTTACACACTACAATACTCACTCCTACTCACCACCAGTGTTCACCCCAGATCACCCTTACACACTACAATACTCACTCCTACTGACCACCAGTGTTCACCCCCAGATCACCCTTGCACACTACAATACTCACTCCTACTGACCACCAGTGTTCACCCCCAGATCAACCTTACACACTACAATACTCACTCCTACTGACCACCAGGGTTCACCCCAGATCACCTTTACACACTACAATACTCACTCCTACTCACCACCAGTGTTCACCCCAGATCACCCTTACACACTACAATACTCACTCCTACTGACCACCAGTGTTCACCCCCAGATCACCCTTACACACTACAATACTCACTCCTACTGACCACCAGGGTTCACCCCAGATCACCTTTGCACACTACAATACTCACTCCTACTCACCACCAGTGTTCACCCCTAGATCACCCTTACACACTACAATACTCACTCCTACTGACCACCAGTGTTCACCCCTAGATCACCCTTACACACTACAATACTCTCTCCTACTGACCACCAGTGTTCACCCCTAGATCACCCTTACACACTACAATACTCACTCCTACTGACCACCAGTGTTCACCCCTAGATCACCCTTACACACTACAATACTCTCTCCTACTGACCACCAGTGTTCACCCCAGATCACCCTTACACACTACAATACTCTCTCCTACTGACCACCAGTGTTCACCCCAGATCACCCTTACACACTACAATACTCACTCCTACTGACCACCAGTGTTCACCCCCAGATCAACCTTACATACTACAATATTCACTCCTACTGACCACCAGTGTTCACCCCAGATCACCCTCACACACTACAATACTCACTCCTACTGACCACCAGTGTTCACCCCAGATCACCCTTGCACACTACAATACTCACTCCTACCGACCACCAGTGTTCACCCCCAGATCAACCTTACACACTACAATACTCACTCCTACTGACCACCAGGGTTCACCCCAGATCACCTTTACACACTACAATACTCACTCCTACTCACCACCAGTGTTCACCCCAGATCACCCTTACACACTACAATACTCACTCCTACTGACCACCAGTGTTCACCCCCAGATCACCCTTACACACTACAATACTCACTCCTACTGACCACCAGGGTTCACCCCTAGATCACCTTTACACACTACAATACTCACTCCTACTCACCACCAGTGTTCACCCCTAGATCACCCTTACACACTACAATACTCTCTCCTACTGACCACCAGTGTTCACCCCAGATCACCCTTACACACTACAATACTCTCTCCTACTGACCACCAGTGTTCACCCCAGATCACCCTTACACACTACAATACTCACTCCTACTGACCACCAGTGTTCACCCCCAGATCAACCTTACACACTACAATACTCACTCCTACTGACCACCAGTGTTCACCCCAGATCACCCTCACACACTACAATACTCACTCCTACTGACCACCAGTGTTCACCCCAGATCACCCTTGCACACTACAATACTCACTCCTACTGACCACCAGTGTTCACCCCCAGATCAACCTTACACACTACAATACTCACTCCTACTGACCACCAGGGTTCACCCCAGATCACCTTTACACACTACAATACTCACTCCTACTCACCACCAGTGTTCACCCCAGATCACCCTTACACACTACAATACTCACTCCTACTGACCACCAGTGTTCACCCCCAGATCACCCTTACACACTACAATACTCACTCCTACTGACCACCAGTGTTCACCCCCAGATCACCCTTACACACTACAATACTCACTCCTACTGACCACCAGTGTTCACCCCCAGATCACCCTTACACACTACAATACTCACTCCTACTGACCACCAGTGTTCACCCCCAGATCACCCTTACACACTACAATACTCACTCCTATGGATGGATCATGTCTTATTACATGATCTACTGAGTCAGAATGAAGTCATAGAATGAAACAGAATCTGACTGAGTATCAGTGACTGTATCTGAGTATGTGGGCAGCGTGTGATCTGAAGAGCCTACACGGCTGGTTTGAGTTATTTAAGGTAATTATCTCGACTCGTAGTTCTTAAATCATGTCTTAGTGAGTTTTTATACACAGAAACACAGAAACAGCAGATATACAGTTACAGCCCATCTGTCGTCATACACAATACCTCACTATCTAGCCCTCTTGTCGGCGGTCAGTTTCTGACCACAGGGTCACTGTTAACCAGCTGTTTGTTGGGTGGTGGACCGTTCTCAGCAGTGAGTGTGACATGGTAGTGAATACATGCTTCAGTACTCACCAGTACAGAGTCTGAATCACTGAATTACATTGAAAGAAGTGCTTGTTGGTGTGTTTATGTAAATGAGACCTGTGTGTATTGGCTGCATTATGCTCTTTGAAGACGTTGGTTGTCTCACTGGAATTAACATGTACAAACAAAACTAAAGCAAAACATTCAATAACACTATCAGTAAAAAGTTTGGGCACACCTGTCCAATCTGTTGTTATATATATATATTGAAAAACCAATGAAAAACATGTCTCCGTTTGGTGATTTTGAGTTTTCTAAATTATTTGAACACGCCCATGGCCCTTTACACTGTGTGACAATGTCATGATTGAATGATCAGCTATATTATATTGTTATTTGTTTTTTGCTTTCACCGCGTAACTCCTCCCACAGTTTTCGAGGTATCAGCTCTGTTCCAGCTCCAAACTGTCCGGTCTGATTGTGTGATTCGGGCATACAGCTTTTTGATCGGATGCACAGATTCTGGAAAACTTTTTTTCCCATAGAGAACGATAAGAAAGGAAGTTTACACACTGATTTAAAGAACTTCCGCTCGATCAAGTGACATCGTCTCCCATACACTGACTCAGGGCAGACCCCCGACCACGACTTCAGTGTTGGTTCAACCCCCACTCATCTGTTTGTGTTTTTTTTTCATTGTGCATGGCCACTAATGGACTATAGTCTCTAACGATGCTACATACTGTAGGTGTTTCCAGTAAAGTGGCCAGTGTATGCCAATAATGAGTGGAATCATACTGTACGACTTCATACCAATCACTGTTGTTATAGTGGAGCGGTGAACTTAACAGTACAGCTGTGAGTTGGGGGTGTGAATAATAGAGCTACAGCTTTCTTGCAGTTTTACTCACACCCATCTGTTTGTCGTTTTTTCCATCCCTCTTTTTTCCGCCATTGAGTCCAATTTATTTTTCGAGCGCACCCAAACATCATGGTTTGGTTTACCAGGTCTTTACCAGGCCACCAGGTCCTTGTCCCGAGAGAGCCTCCGCTCAGGCAGTAACCCTGACTACAAGCAGAGGGCGACCGCGGGCCGCTGCTCTGCCAAAACTACAGGCAAGAACATCAACTCCCAGCATGCACTGCACTGATTAGGGCATTGGTAGCACCTGCAGATGACCCTACTTAAGCAGATGCCAACCAGCACACGTTGCTACACTTTTGTTGAGAGATAGCCGGTAAACGGGAAAAAAAAACAACAACAAGCTCCCAGAAAAAATATCTAAAAACAAAAGAAGGAGCACAGAAAAGAAAAAAAACCTCAAATGTGATCCCAGAAAAAATGACAACGTGAAAGAAGGAGCAAGGAACAAAAGAAAATGCTAAACAAGCTCCCAGAAAAAAGAATAAGAATAAGAAGGAGCTCAGAAAATAAAATAGAAGAATGAAGAGCAGTGTCCCTGTATTCTCCTTGTGTTTGGGGTCTACTCCTCTCAGTTACTGCTCCCTCTTTCCGATCTCCATTTTGCAGACGCCAGAGTCACGTGTTCCTTTGTTCTCTTGTTCTTTGCCGCCAAAAACTCTCCCCGAAAACGGGTGGGTTTTCGGCCGTGCACCTTTTATTTCCACCACTTCTCTACTTTGTTTGATTTCCCCTGTCAAGCTGTTGATTAACGCTCTGCCTCGTGCGGAAGATCTGACCAAGGGTGCGTCTGAAATCGCCTACTGGTCAGTAGTGATGGCCAGATGAAGCCTCTTGAAGCTTTGAAGCTTTCCCTCCAGGTGATTCGAAAATAGGGTTAATTTCTCATTGCTTCATGCGCACACGAACCCCCCTGCTGGCCAAAACATTTATTGTGGTTCATTCATTTGTTCATCTTACCTGTGTTTGATTGTGTAGGTTATGTTAACAGAGCAGTTAATTAAAAAATAAACAAAAAACCTACCAGTATGATTTCAGTAAATAAATCCAAACGTGATGTTTATATCAAAACTGCTTTACTTTCAAGAGATGGGGCAGTGATGGTGGGGCGACTTGATTCATTGATTTTTTTTATTAAGAAACAATAAATCACACCTATACTTGAACCACATCCTGAACCAGCGAGTCTTCAGATGTCATCAGTGACGTCACTCGCTCTTAACGAAGCCTCCATACGCGCTTCATAAACGGGTTCCTGGATTTCTCGATACAAGCTCCGAAGCCTCTATCATTTGCCCATCACTACTAGTCAGTAGGTACTAGATTAGAGTCAGTACGTTCTGCTCGAGCAGTAGAGTAGACTGTGGTTTCAGTAGGTGAGTTTACCACACAATCTCCTGCTGTGTTCACTGCTGTGTTCACTACTACTTGATGCGTACTAACTACTCACATAGTGCGTGATTTCGGCTGCACCCCAAGTAACAAAAAGCAGATTCCGTTCCCCACTCACACTCACGGATGTGTGCGCTGCATTTAAAAAATAAATAAAAAAAATAAAACCCGTTTACGTACACTCTAACCCATTACACGCAAATGGGTTCCTTCCTGAGCTGGGGTCCAGCCCCCGCCAGAACCGTGACCAGTCGTGCTTTGCAAAGAAACTTTTTTGTTCATTTTTTACTTTCTGCCAGATCTTCTTCGTGTAACTCGTCCCACAGTCTTCAATACATCAACTGTGTTCCGACTCCAGAGTGTCTGGTCTGACCGTGTGATTCAGGCCTGTATTCGGCTTTTTGATCGGACGGACGAATTCCTATAAAAAGTGCACACCAAACTACTGAACTTCTGCTCTACACCGTTTCACATACACTGACTCAGAGCAGACCCCCGACCACGACTGCAGAGTTGTTTTGACCTGCACTCGTCTGTTTGTTGTTTTATTCCATCCCTCTTTTTTACCCCATAGAGACCCACTCATTCTCAGTCACACCCAAACGTCATGGTTTATTTAACCTACAGCCTCTAAACTGTCTGTGCTGAGTCAGGGCAGATCCCCAAACTCTAATTCACACACATACTGACTCTCACTCGTCTGTTTGTCATTTTTGTTCAATCCCTCTTTTCCCCATAGAGTCCAAATCACCTGATGACCCAGACCTCATGATTTTATCTAACCTACAGCCTCCAAGCTGTCTGTACTGAGTCAGGGCAGATCCCCAAACTCTAATCCACACACATACTGACCTGCACTCCTCTATTTCTTGTTTATGTGCAACCATCCTTTTATAGTTTTTTATAGTTTTATTATTATTATTATTATTATTATTATTATTATTATTATTATTATTATTATTATTATTATTGAGCTATAATTGTGCTGTTGCGCTTGAGTTGTTTTTTCAGGGCTAGTTTATTTTGAATTGGTTTACATTCTATTTAATTCTATTTAACTGACCATGTGATGGACTGGTGACCTGTTCATGGTTTACCCCACCTTCGCCCGATGATGCTGGGATTGTCTACAGCCCCTCCATGACCCTGAATAGTGGGATAAAGTGGAGGATAATGGATGGATGGCGTTCTACTTAACTTTCTCTCTTTCTCAAAATCAGTGGCACTGCTCTGCAGGGTGGGTAACGAGTTGTGTATGGCAACAAATAGACTACAGTATCTAACTATTTCCAATAAACTGGCCAATAGTGAGTGGAATCTTACTGTAGTGCACTCGTACTGTACAGTCGTGAGTGGGAGGGGTGAATAACAGGGCTACAGCTTTCATGCAGACCGCAGATGACTTGGCCGTTAGCAGAGCTTTAGAGGTGGCCTCCGTGCCCCCGCTGCGTCTGAGCTAAAGGCCTAGCCGAAAGTCCCCAGCCACCCACATGAAACACAGCAGCTTCGACTGTCCACCGCATTGAAGTGGCAGGTGGCTGTGGGGCATCGAGCAGCGCGCTGGCTGCTACCATCAAAACAGCACTGCTGCTAAATCCAATGTCGCTTCCAGGGCTGAGATTAGAAGCTGAATCGAGTGTTGCTGGAAACGTTTTTCTCAGCAGTGAAGATATCACACTTTAGAGAGAGTGAAAATATATAATCTGAGTAGGACAATGGAAGTATGTACAGGCGGCCATCCTATATATGAACCTGATAAACCCTTCAGGCTGGTGTATTACTCAGCATCATCACTGCAGCAGATCATCAGTCCTTACTGTTAATGTAGGTTAACGCAAGGATCATTTGTTTAAAGCGGTTTAGGAGTAATTTTTAGTCCAATAGTAATGAAATGTTGGCACAATATCTATCAACCTTTATTTACAACAATAGTTAAGTAACTAAAAATAATAAAATAGAAACATGTATTTCCTGAAGGAAATAGGAGTGGGGTTCAGGGTGTCTGTGGATTAGAGGTTGGGGATCTGCTCTGAGTGAGTACAGGGCAGTGTGGAGGCTGTAGGTTAAATAAAACCAGGACGTTTGGGTGGGACTGAAAATGAATGGGACTTTATGGGAGGAACGAGGGATGAATAAGCAACGAATAAGACGAGTACAGGTCAGTATGTCTGTGGATTGGCCTTAAGAGTACTCACTCAGTACCTCATTCACTCAGTACCTCACTCACTCAATCGGTACCTCGGTCGGTACCTCACTCACTGACTCAGTACCTCACTCAGTCGGTACCTCACTCAGTCAGTACCTTACTCACTCAGTCAGTAACTCACTCAGTCAGTACCTTACTCACTCAGTCAGTAACTCACTCAGTCAGTAACTCACTCAGTCAGTACCTTACTCATTCAGTCAGTAACTCACTCAGTCAGTAACTCACTCAGTCAGTACCTCACTCACTCAGTCAGTAACTCACTCAGTCAGTAACTCACTCAGTCAGTACCTTACTCACTCAGTCAGTAACTCACTCAGTCAGTACCTTACTCACTCAGTCAGTACCTCACTCAGTCGGTACCTCACTCAGTCAGTACCTTACTCAATCGGTTGGTAACTCACTCACTTAGGTGGTACCTCACTCGGTCGGTCACTCACTCGGTCGCTCACTCACTCACTCGGTCGCTCACTCACTCGGTCGCTCACTCACTCACTCACTCACTTGGTCGGTCGGTCGGTCACTCACTCACTCGGTCAGTCGGTACCTCACTCACTCAGTCGGTACCTCACTCAGATTCTTAAATATATTGTGGAATGAAAATAAATAGTTTATTTTTTTTATTGTTTAACAAATATGGACGATTTCTTCTGTTCATAAGCCGCACTAAGCCTCACAGGCTGTAGGAATAAAGTGGATCTGTTGTTGTTGTTGTTGTTGTTGTTGTTTACAGACTTGCTCTAAATGTGTCCTCCTGCTTCATGTGCAGTGTTCTAGAAGTGTTGTAAACATCTAGGATATACATAGAAAGGCATATTGTCCTAGAATAAAAGTGCTTACTGTAGTGTATATCCCTGATTACACCCACACCGCCGAGAGCAGCTAAACCCTCATCACTGCTGAGCCCACTGAGGGCCTGTAAGGTTCACCCGTGTGGTCTAACTTGGACTAAATGTGTCTCTGTGCAACAAAGCTCCTGTGAATCTTCAGCTGAAACGCGTCTAATGGAACAGCTTCATTGATTTGTCTCCTCACATGTGGGTTTAGAAAATGCTCTCTTTGGCGTATTTGACTTACAGCCATTTTTATTACCCGCATAAAACGGTCAACTGGCGCGGTCAGCAGTTAAGAGAGTGGACGAATAGGCCTGTAGCATGTGAAATATGTCTCACCGCCATAAAGAGATCACTAAGAAAATAGCTACACTACCATGTACTCAGATAACAGCCCACCGGCCCACCGGCCCACCGTTCTACATACATGAAGTTAATGCACTTAAAGGCTAATGCTAATGCTCGCACTTCTCACTAACCCTTTTAACATATTTCACACTGCTGTCTTAAAGAAACTGCCATTAGAGACACGCCGTGATTAAAGGAATACTCCTGCTCTGCTGCTCTCCGGGGACGCAGGTCAAACCAAACGCTGACTCTGTTCATGAAGAAACTTAAAGCTACATGTTTTTAGCAGTGTGGTCAGAAGATGGAGTTCAGGAAACCAGCCTTGTAACCAGAAGGTCGCTGGTTCGATACCCTGAACTGACAGGACACGACTGAAGAGCCCTTGAACAAGACACCAAACCCCCCTAGGGGGAGATGTTTGTGTATGTGGGTGTGTCACTGCTACCCTAGTCCGGGTGGGTGGGTGTGGGTGTGTCACTGCCACCCTAATGTGGGTGGGTGGGTTGGTTGTTGTGTGTCACTGCCACCCTAGTGTGTGTGTGGGTGTGTCACTGCCACCCGTGTGTGGGTTGGTGAGTGGGTGTATGGGTGTGGGTGTGTCACTGCCACCCTAGTGTGTGGGTGGGTGTGTCACTGCCACCCTAGTGTGTGTGTGGGTGTGTCACTGCCACCCTAGTGTGTGTGTGGGTGTGTCACTGCCACCCATGGGTGTGTCACTGCCACCCGTGTGTGGGTGGGTGGGTGTATGGGTGTGGGTGTGTCACTGCTAACCTAGTGTGGGTGTGTGTGTGTCACTGCCACCCGTGTGTGTGTGGGTGTGTCACTGCCACCCGTGTGTGGGTTGGTGAGTGGGTGTATGGGTGTGGGTGTGTCACTGCTACCCTAGTGTGTGTGTGTGTGTGTGGGTTGGTGAGTGGGTGTATGGGTGTGGGTGTGTCACTGCCACCCTAGTGTGTGTGGGTGTGTCACTGCCACCCGTGTGTGGGTTGGTGAGTGGGTGTATGGGTGTGGGTGTGTCACTGCTACCCTAGTGTGTGTGTGTGTGTGTGGGTTGGTGAGTGGGTGTATGGGTGTGAGTGTGTCACTGCTACCCTAGCGTGGGTGGGTGTGTGTATGGGTGTGGGTGTGGGTGTGTCACTGCTACCCTAGCGTGGGTGGGTGTGTGTATGGGTGTGGGTGTGTCACTGCTACCCTAGCGTGGGTGGGTGTGTGTATGGGTGTGGGTGTGGGTGTGGGTGTGTCACTGCTACCCTAGTGTGGGTGGGTGTGTGTGGGTGTGGGTGTGTCACCGCTACCCTAGCGTGGGTGGGTGTGTGTATGGGTGTGGGTGTGTCACCGCTACCCTAGTGTGGGTGGGTGTGTGTGGGTGTGTCACTGCTACCCTAGCGTGGGTGGGTGTGTGTATGGGTGTGGGTGTGTCACTGTCATCCTAGTGTGGGTGGGTGTGTGTATGGGTGTGGGTGTGTCACTGTCATCCTAGTGTGGGTGGGTGTGTGTATGGGTGTGGGTGTGTCACCGCTACCCTAGTGTGGGTGGGTGTGTGTGGGTGTGGGTGTGTCACCGCTACCCTAGTGTGGGTGGGTGTGTGTGTATGGGTGTGGGTGTGTCACTGTCATCCTAGTGTGGGTGGGTGTGTGTGGGTGTGGGTGTGTCACCGCTACCCTAGTGTGGGTGGGTGTGTGTGTATGGGTGTGGGTGTGTCACCGCTACCCTAGTGTGGGTGGGTGGGTTGGTTGGTACAGTACTACTTCTATACAGTAGTGTAAATGACTTAATGACTAAAAAAGCTTATTTCAAAACTATCACTGTCTCAGACACAACCAGCTTTCAACACAGAACCTTCAGAGACATGATCTTCAGAGACATGATCTTCAGAGACATGATCTTCAGAGACATGATCTTCAGAGACATGATCTTCAGAAACATGATCTTGAGAGACATGATCTTGAGAGACATGATCTTCAGAGACATGATCTTCAGAAACATGATCTTGAGAGACATGATCTTCAGAGACATGATCTTCAGAGACATGATCTTCAGAAACATGATCTTCAGAAACATGATCTTGAGAGACATGATCTTCAGAGACATGATCTTGAGAGACATGATCTTCAGAAACATGATCTTGAGAGACATGATCTTGAGAGACATGATCCTGAGAGACATGATCTTGAGAGACATGATCTTCAGAGACATGATCTTCAGAGACAAGATCTTCAGAACTCTCTTCTGAGTAAGGAGTAAGTAAAGTTCTTATTTCTGGTACACGACACATACTCAGCAGGTAGGTATAAGGTGGAGAAGTGCTGGAGTTGCACTTTTAAGCTTTTAGCATCTCTGAGTGACCACACGCTCCGCTCCATCCTTCCAGCACGCACTCCTGCGGTGCAGCAGGTTACTTAGTCAGTGTGGTCGCATTTGTAAAATGAAATGCGGCAAGTTGCACGTGATAAATCATATTTGCTGGGGACCAGGGGGCAAGTCTTTTTGGCAGTAATCCTGTCCCCGGACGCGGTCCCCTTCGCTGGAAGGGCTAATGAAAATGAATTAGGGAGTGAATTAGAATGCAGCGGGACGCGCCGGAGCACTCTGTTAGATTAGGGCGGGGAGCGGGACAGGTTGTAATGCAGCACCTGGCATGAGTTTGTGTCAGGAACATCTGCCTGTGTTTATTCTAATTGTCCCCGATGGGGGTGAGCGAGCGAGTGAGAGGAAGTGAGACGGTGAGAGTGAGAGAGAGAAATAAAGCGCTGGCTTTGTGAAGTGGAGCTGAAAGCCCCCGTTGTTTGTGTGATTTCCCCCGTCGCTGCCTCTCCTTTATTGCCCTCTCAAGGCTGGAGGAGCAAGCGCGGGGCTCGGTCTGCGCCCCCGGTGAAGACCATACCTTTCAAACCTCCTTTCATGAAGGAGCAGATGATGTAGCTTTGAGCTTGAAGCCCCCGTCCAGCACACATGCCCACGTTCTCAGACTCGTGAGCTCAGCCACTCAGACGGAACGCAAACTGGCAGCAACGCCACGTCGTTAGCATACGTCTGCCCACAAAGCACAATCAGTCGAACTCCAGTGACTGCAAGCGCCGCGAACATGCGCGGCAGACGCATCCGGTAACCTGCTCGCCGAACTCCTCCAGACGCTCCAGCGAACGAGGCACGCAATTAAAAACCATCCAGTTTTAATGTTACGCCTCGCTTTCCAATTAATCCGAGCAGTTTTGTCAGAACTCCCGATTATGGGGGCCGAAGCCTCGTTTATTCAGAGAACTAATTACTGAGAACTATCTGCTAATGAAGAAACCACAGACGCTCATAACCGCAGCTACGGAGGTGTTAGCTGAAGGTTTCCGCCCAGAGTGAGTGATAGAGCACCACAGCATCTTCACAGAACATACCAGACCAGCATGGAGCAGTTCACCATCACTGTTAGAAACCCAGATGGAGGCAGTGCGTGAAGAACAGGGTGGAGGAGATGGAGGCAGTGCGTGAAGAACAGGGTGGAGGAGATGGAGGCAGTGTGTGAGGAACAGGGTGGAGGAGATGGAGGCAGTGCGTGAGGAACAGGCTGGAGGAGATGGAGGCGGTGCGTGAAGAACAGGCTGGAGGAGATGGAGGCGGTGCGTAAAGAACAGGCTGGAGGAGATGGAGGCAGTGCGTGAGGAACAGAGTGGAGGAGATGGAGGCAGTGTGTGAGGAACAGAGAGGAGGAGATGGAGGTAGTGTGTGTGAAGAACAGAGAGGAGGAGATGGAGGTAGTGTGTGTGAGGAACAGAGAGGAGGAGATGGAGGTAGTGTGTGTGAGGAACAGAGTGGAGGAGATGGAGGTAGTGTGTGAGGAACAGAGTGGAGGAGATGGAGGTAGTGTGTGAGGAACAGAGAGGAGGAGATGGAGGTAGTGTGTGAGGAACAGAGAGGAGGAGATGGAGGTAGTGTGTGAGGAACAGAGCTGAGGAGATGGAGGTAGTGTGTGAGGAACAGAGTGGAGGAGATGGAGGTAGTGTGTGAGGAACAGAGAGGAGGAGATGGAGGTAGTGTGTGTGAGGAACAGAGAGGAGGAGATGGAGGTAGTGTGTGTGAGGAACAGAGTGGAGGAGATGGAGGTAGTGTGTGTGAGGAACAGAGCTGAGGAGATGGAGGTAGTGTGTGAGGAACAGAGAGGAGGAGATGGAGGTAGTGTGTGAGGAACAGAGCTGAGGAGATGGAGGTAGTGTGTGAGGAACAGAGTGGAGGAGATGGAGGTAGTGTGTGAGGAACAGAGAGGAGGAGATGGAGGTAGTGTGTGTGAGGAACAGAGAGGAGGAGATGGAGGTAGTGTGTGTGAGGAACAGAGAGGAGGAGATGGAGGTAGTGTGTGTGAGGAACAGAGAGGAGGAGATGGAGGTAGTGTGTGTGAGGAACAGAGAGGAGGAGATGGAGGTAGTGTGTGAGGAACAGAGAGGAGGAGATGGAGGTAGTGTGTGTGAGGAACAGAGAGGAGGAGATGGAGGCAGAGTGTGAGGAACAGGCTGGAGGAGATGGAGGCAGTGTGTGAGGAACAGAGTGGAGGAGATGGAGGCAGTGTGTGAGGAAAAGAGTGGAGGAGATGGAGGCAGTGTGTGAGGAACAGAGAGGAGGAGATGGAGGTAGTGTGTGTGAGGAACAGAGTGGAGGAGATTGAGGTAGTGTGTGAGGAACAGAGAGGAAGAGATGGAGGTAGTGTGTGTGAGGAACAGAGTGGAGGAGATGGAGGTAGTGTGTGTGAGGAACAGAGCTGAGGAGATGGAGGTAGTGTGTGAGGAACAGAGAGGAGGAGATGGAGGTAGTGTGTGAGGAACAGAGCTGAGGAGATGGAGGTAGTGTGTGAGGAACAGAGCGGAGGAGATGGAGGTAGTGTGTGAGGAACAGAGAGGAGGAGATGGAGGTAGTGTGTGTGAGGAACAGAGAGGAGGAGATGGAGGTAGTGTGTGTGAGGAACAGAGAGGAGGAGATGGAGGTAGTGTGTGTGAGGAACAGAGAGGAGGAGATGGAGGTAGTGTGTGAGGAACAGAGAGGAGGAGATGGAGGTAGTGTGTGTGAGGAACAGAGAGGAGGAGATGGAGGTAGTGTGTGTGAGGAACAGAGAGGAGGAGATGGAGGTAGTGTGTGAGGAACAGAGAGGAGGAGATGGAGGTAGTGTGTGTGAGGAACAGAGAGGAGGAGATGGAGGTAGTGTGTGTGAGGAACAGAGAGGAGGAGATGGAGGCAGAGTGTGAGGAACAGAGAGGAGGAGATGGAGGTAGTGTGTGTGAGGAACAGAGAGGAGGAGATGGAGGTAGTGTGTGTGAGGAACAGAGAGGAGGAGATGGAGGCAGAGTGTGAGGAACAGAGAGGAGGAGATGGAGGTAGTGTGTGTGAGGAACAGAGAGGAAGAGATGGAGGCAGAGTGTGAGGAACAGGCTGGAGGAGATGGAGGCAGTGTGTGAGGAACAGAGTGGAGGAGATGGAGGCAGTGTGTGAGGAACAGAGTGGAGGAGATGGAGGCAGTGTGTGAGGAACAGAGAGGAGGAGATGGAGGTAGTGTGTGTGAGGAACAGAGTGGAGGAGATGGAGGTAGTGTGTGTGAGGAACAGAGTGGAGGAGATGGAGGTAGTGTGTGTGAGGAACAGAGTGGAGGAGATTGAGGTAGTGTGTGAGGAACAGAGAGGAAGAGATGGAGGCAGTGTGTGAAGAACAGGCTGGAGGAGATGGAGGTAGTGTGTGAGGAACAGAGAGGAGGAGATGGAGGTAGTGTGTGAGGAACAGAGAGGAGGAGATGGAGGTAGTGTGTGTGAGGAACAGAGAGGAGGAGATGGAGGTAGTGTGTGAGGAACAGAGAGGAGGAGATGGAGGTAGTGTGTGTGAGGAACAGAGAGGAGGAGATGGAGGTAGTGTGTGAGGAACAGAGAGGAGGAGATGGAGGTAGTGTGTGTGAGGAACAGAGAGGAGGAGATGGAGGTAGTGTGTGTGAGGAACAGAGAGGAGGAGATGGAGGCAGAGTGTGAGGAACAGGCTGGAGGAGATGGAGGCAGTGTGTGAGGAACAGAGTGGAGGAGATGGAGGCAGTGTGTGAGGAACAGAGTGGAGGAGATGGAGGCAGTGTGTGAGGAACAGAGAGGAGGAGATGGAGGTAGTGTGTGTGAGGAACAGAGAGGAGGAGATGGAGGTAGTGTGTGTGAGGAACAGAGAGGAGGAGATGGAGGTAGTGTGTGTGAGGAACAGAGAGGAGGAGATGGAGGTAGTGTGTGTGAGGAACAGAGAGGAGGAGATGGAGGTAGTGTGTGAGGAACAGAGAGGAGGAGATGGAGGTAGTGTGTGTGAGGAACAGAGAGGAGGAGATGGAGGCAGAGTGTGAGGAACAGGCTGGAGGAGATGGAGGCAGTGTGTGAGGAACAGAGTGGAGGAGATGGAGGCAGTGTGTGAGGAACAGAGTGGAGGAGATGGAGGCAGTGTGTGAGGAACAGAGAGGAGGAGATGGAGGTAGTGTGTGTGAGGAACAGAGTGGAGGAGATTGAGGTAGTGTGTGAGGAACAGAGAGGAAGAGATGGAGGTAGTGTGTGTGAGGAACAGAGTGGAGGAGATGGAGGTAGTGTGTGTGAGGAACAGAGCTGAGGAGATGGAGGTAGTGTGTGAGGAACAGAGAGGAGGAGATGGAGGTAGTGTGTGAGGAACAGAGCTGAGGAGATGGAGGTAGTGTGTGAGGAACAGAGTGGAGGAGATGGAGGTAGTGTGTGAGGAACAGAGAGGAGGAGATGGAGGTAGTGTGTGTGAGGAACAGAGAGGAGGAGATGGAGGTAGTGTGTGTGAGGAACAGAGAGGAGGAGATGGAGGTAGTGTGTGTGAGGAACAGAGAGGAGGAGATGGAGGTAGTGTGTGAGGAACAGAGAGGAGGAGATGGAGGTAGTGTGTGTGAGGAACAGAGAGGAGGAGATGGAGGTAGTGTGTGTGAGGAACAGAGAGGAGGAGATGGAGGTAGTGTGTGAGGAACAGAGAGGAGGAGATGGAGGTAGTGTGTGTGAGGAACAGAGAGGAGGAGATGGAGGTAGTGTGTGTGAGGAACAGAGAGGAGGAGATGGAGGCAGAGTGTGAGGAACAGAGAGGAGGAGATGGAGGTAGTGTGTGTGAGGAACAGAGAGGAGGAGATGGAGGTAGTGTGTGTGAGGAACAGAGAGGAGGAGATGGAGGCAGAGTGTGAGGAACAGAGAGGAGGAGATGGAGGTAGTGTGTGTGAGGAACAGAGAGGAAGAGATGGAGGCAGAGTGTGAGGAACAGGCTGGAGGAGATGGAGGCAGTGTGTGAGGAACAGAGTGGAGGAGATGGAGGCAGTGTGTGAGGAACAGAGTGGAGGAGATGGAGGCAGTGTGTGAGGAACAGAGAGGAGGAGATGGAGGTAGTGTGTGTGAGGAACAGAGTGGAGGAGATGGAGGTAGTGTGTGTGAGGAACAGAGTGGAGGAGATGGAGGCAGTGTGTGAGGAACAGAGTGGAGGAGATGGAGGTAGTGTGTGAGGAACAGAGAGGAAGAGATGGAGGCAGTGTGTGAAGAACAGGCTGGAGGAGATGGAGGTAGTGTGTGAGGAACAGAGAGGAGGAGATGGAGGTAGTGTGTGTGAGGAACAGAGAGGAGGAGATGGAGGTAGTGTGTGAGGAACAGAGAGGAGGAGATGGAGGTAGTGTGTGTGAGGAACAGAGAGGAGGAGATGGAGGTAGTGTGTGTGAGGAACAGAGAGGAGGAGATGGAGGCAGAGTGTGAGGAACAGGCTGGAGGAGATGGAGGCAGTGTGTGAGGAACAGAGTGGAGGAGATGGAGGCAGTGTGTGAGGAACAGAGTGGAGGAGATGGAGGCAGTGTGTGAGGAACAGAGAGGAGGAGATGGAGGTAGTGTGTGTGAGGAACAGAGAGGAGGAGATGGAGGTAGTGTGTGTGAGGAACAGAGAGGAGGAGATGGAGGTAGTGTGTGAGGAACAGAGAGGAGGAGATGGAGGTAGTGTGTGAGGAACAGAGTGGATTTTGAACCAATGCTGAAATGATCATATGAAGATCCATCCATTGTCTGTGTTAAAGCGAATGCAGCCTGACTCCGTCAGGCTGCTCCAAGTTTAGTGTTCTAGAACCACTGATGACCTAATCAGACTCTTTATCTAGATCATAATAAGGAGAACATATTGTCCTGCTTTAGTTTCTATCAGAAACAGGGTTCTGTGAGATGCGTCAGCTTCTGTGAGGGACAGTAGAAGGTGGGGGTATTAATATTTACTAGTCTTTAATAAAAGATGTCAGTGGGACGTTTCTCTGCTGAATCCACGCTGGAGCTTTTATTAATCTGTAGCTGTAAAGGGAAGGACGCTGGCTGTGCACTTTAATGGACGCTGTGTAAGCCACTGTGGACCTCCAGACCGAGGGGATAAATCAATAGAGGGGTATATCGCTCGAGAGAGAGAGAGAGAGAGAGAGAGAGAGAGAGAGAGAGAGAGAGAGAGAGAGAGAGAGAGAGAGAGAGATAGACTCCAACAGAGCTGTAATCATGAAGAAGGCTCAGAACCTGGAAGTGTGTTTCTAGAATAGAATTTCTTGCAGGGCTTCTGAGGGTCTGCAGATCTGGGCTGACAGTGAACCACAAACACTCACCTTATGCCTCACCCTTTGGCCATTTTATTGGAAACACCTTCCATATAGGTGTTTGGTTTTCTGATTTACTGACTATACTGACTCTGTAACGCAGGGATGTCATGAAGCTACCTTAAAGTTTACCTGTACACAGGTAGGTGAAGGTAGTGTTACAGTTTACCTGTACAGAGGTAGATGAAGGTAGTGTTACAGTTTATCTGTACACAGGTAGGTGAAGGTACTGTTACAGTTTACCTGTACACAGGTAGGTGAAGGTAGAGTTACAGTTTACCTGTACACAGGTAGGTGAAGGTAGAGTTACAATTTACCTGTACACAGGTAGGTGAAGGTAGTGTTACAGTTTACCTGTACACAGGTAGGTGAAGGTAGTGTTACAGTTTACCTGTACACAGGTAGGTGAAGGTAGTGTTACAGTTTACCTGTACACAGGTAGGTGAAGGTAGTGATGCAGTTTACCTGTACACAGGTAGGTGAAGGTAGTGATGCAGTTTACCTGTACACAGGTAGGTGAAGGTAGTGTTACAGTTTACCTGTACACAGGTAGGTGAAGGTAGTGTTACAGTTTACCTGTACACAGGTAGGTGAAAGTAGTGTTACAGTTTACCTGTACACAGGTAGGTGAAAGTAGTGTTACAGTTTACCTGTACACAGGTAGGTGAAGGTAGTGTTACAGTTTACCTGTACACAGGTAGGTGAAAGTAGTGTTACAGTTTACCTGTACACAGGTAGATGAAAGTAGTGTTACAGTTTACCTGTACACAGGTAGGTGAAAGTAGTGTTACAGTTTACCTGTACACAGGTAGATGAAAGTAGTGTTACAGTTTACCTGTACACAGGTAGGTGAAAGTAGTGTTACAGTTTACCTGTACACAGGTAGATGAAAGTAGTGTTACAGTTTACCTGTACACAGGTAGGTGAAAGTAGTGTTACAGTTTACCTGTACACAGGTAGATGAAAGTAGTGTTACAGTTTACCTGTACACAGGTAGGTGAAAGTAGTGTTACAGTTTACCTGTACACAGGTAGGTGAAGGTACTGTTACAGTTTACCTGTACACAGGTAGGTGAAAGTAGTGTTACAGTTTACCTGTACACAGGTAGGTGAAAGTAGTGTTACAGTTTACCTGTACACAGGTAGATGAAAGTAGTGTTACAGTTTACCTGTACACAGGTAGGTGAAGGTAGTGTTACAGTTTACCTGTACACAGGTAGGTGAAGGTACTGTTACAGTTTACCTGTACACAGGTAGGTGAAAGTAGTGTTACAGTTTACCTGTACACAGGTAGGTGAAAGTAGTGTTACAGTTTACCTGTACACAGGTAGGTGAAAGTAGTGTTACAGTTTACCTGTACACAGGTAGATGAAAGTAGTGTTACAGTTTACCTGTACACAGGTAGGTGAAGGTAGTGTTACAGTTTACCTGTACACAGGTAGGTGAAGGTACTGTTACAGTTTACCTGTACACAGGTAGGTGAAAGTAGTGTTACAGTTTACCTGTACACAGGTAGGTGAAGGTAGTGTTACAGTTTACCTGTACACAGGTAGGTGAAAGTAGTGTTACAGTTTACCTGTACACAGGTAGATGAAAGTAGTGTTACAGTTTACCTGTACACAGGTAGGTGAAAGTAGTGTTACAGTTTACCTGTACACAGGTAGATGAAAGTAGTGTTACAGTTTACCTGTACACAGGTAGGTGAAAGTAGTGTTACAGTTTACCTGTACACAGGTAGATGAAAGTAGTGTTACAGTTTACCTGTACACAGGTAGGTGAAAGTAGTGTTACAGTTTACCTGTACACAGGTAGATGAAAGTAGTGTTACAGTTTACCTGTACACAGGTAGGTGAAAGTAGTGTTACAGTTTACCTGTACACAGGTAGGTGAAGGTACTGTTACAGTTTACCTGTACACAGGTAGGTGAAAGTAGTGTTACAGTTTACCTGTACACAGGTAGGTGAAAGTAGTGTTACAGTTTACCTGTACACAGGTAGATGAAAGTAGTGTTACAGTTTACCTGTACACAGGTAGGTGAAGGTAGTGTTACAGTTTACCTGTACACAGGTAGGTGAAGGTACTGTTACAGTTTACCTGTACACAGGTAGGTGAAAGTAGTGTTACAGTTTACCTGTACACAGGTAGGTGAAAGTAGTGTTACAGTTTACCTGTACACAGGTAGGTGAAAGTAGTGTTACAGTTTACCTGTACACAGGTAGATGAAAGTAGTGTTACAGTTTACCTGTACACAGGTAGGTGAAGGTAGTGTTACAGTTTACCTGTACACAGGTAGGTGAAGGTACTGTTACAGTTTACCTGTACACAGGTAGGTGAAAGTAGTGTTACAGTTTACCTGTACACAGGTAGGTGAAGGTAGTGTTACAGTTTACCTGTACACAGGTAGGTGAAAGTAGTGTTACAGTTTACCTGTACACAGGTAGGTGAAGGTACTGTTACAGTTTACCTGTACACAGGTAGGTGAAAGTAGTGTTACAGTTTACCTGTACATAGGGAAGGTGAAGGTAGTGTTAGGACTCCTGTTGGTACAGTGTAAGGTGGTTACTCAGGTGGGGAGTAGAACCCAGTGTACAGTATAGAGGACAGCAGTGTAACTCACTATACTATATTAACAGTCGTGTAAAGCCCTGTAATATTTCTTCACCTGGTTAGTCGACTTGTCTCCTTCATTCTTGATGTTGTCCTTCAGCTTGTTTACCAAAACACATGTACATCTGTGCGTAAAGGGGGTCTCAAATCATGATTTGTGTTTATGACTGTGGTGTAAAAATGACTTACACTCTAACGGCAGGGGGATCCCAAGAGCCAAAACACCCCAATCCTGGTTTAATGTCAGTGTGTGATGCGCTGGTCATAGCCTCATCTACCGTATGCCTGTCCAGGAGCACTCAGAAAAGATAATAAACACAAACAAATGATGATGATGATAATAATAATAAATATTTTTGAAATTATTTTGATCTTCTGTTAACATCATAAAATGAAACATTTACATGCCATCATTAATCCTGCCTTAGATCTACTGGATTTAAGAGCGTCTACGTGTAAAACACTAATGATATAAAAGATTGTTTTATCAGCTGAACTGTGATTTCAGAATTTCACTACAGGGTTTGTGAGGAGTAAGTATCTTAGGTAGGGTTTTAATGTTTGCTGTGTTTTGGAGAGGAGTCATTAATCTGGCCCTGGAGCTGATATGAATATTTCAGGTCTAGCAGTGTTGTTAGAGTATTTACTGTTTGTACACCTACTGGCCACTTTATTAGACAGATGGAGATGACACCTCCTCCTTCTAAAGCTTAGTCATCCTCTAGTTCTGCAGCAGTGGCCACCAAAGGCTGGATATGTTCTCCTCCCAGCAGTGAGGCAGCACTGCAGTGGCTGATGTTCATGTACCAGTGCTGGTCCCTCACCGCTGGTGGAGATAGTAACAGATGGGCTGCATACAGTCACTGTAAACCTACAAAGCTGTGGTAGGTAGATGTTTCAGCCAGTAACACCAGTGATCACACTAGAACACATTGTGATGAGATTACGCTCACAGATCACTCAAACAGGTGTACCAGGTGTGGATGGAACGCATTTTTTAGGCCTGTGTACAGTTTAGTAAGTCTGGACTTCATTTTGGTCTCCAGATGTAGTAAATGGTTTCTTAAAAGACTTGTAAGTCTTAATATGGTGAAATGACTCTAAATTATTAGGACACAATGTTAAAAATCACTAAAAGTATCAGATTTATTAGATTTTGTGTTAAAAAACACTAAAAGTATCAGATTTATTAGATTTTGTGTAAAATCCGCTGCACGTGGGTCTCCATTGTTGTATCTACTGACGTGATCAGCAGGTAGTGACGTCAAATGGTTGCAGTAACCGTCCGTCACGCTTGAACACAGCTAGCTACTAAACATGCTACTGTTCAGTCTTTACAGTTTGAACTAGAACTCAACATTTCTGACATCAGCAGTGACATCACACACCACGTTAGTGTAAATGGTGAACAGAGAGGGTGGAGGAGAGAGTGACACAGTGCTGGAGTTGTTGTGAAGCTGTGTGTTGGTGTTGATAGAGAAGGAGAGTGTCTGTTAAAGGAGCTCCGCCTTCTAGCAGGAAACATTCACACTCAGTAAACAGCTAGATACACTGAACGGGAGTGTCTCTGAGCTTCACACTCCTTTATTAGTGAGTAGTATGTTCACTACTAAGACTGTACTTTCACCTTCAGGATCCACAAACGAGGAGAAGCAGCTGACGCTAACGCTAAACGTTCTCAGGAGAGAATCCAGCTCATGTTCACGTTCACGGTTCTTCTCGCGGTTCTCCATAATCTGGAGCTTCTGGACTTCCTGTGTGGGGAAACTGTGGCACTGCATTGTGTTTTAGTCTACGCTTAAAACCAACAGCCTCCGTCAAGTCTCTCACCAGTGGTGGTCTACTGAACCACTCAAACTCATCCAGACTGAAGTGAGGAGAGCAGAGCGGGGGTCTTTGGGTAGCTGTGTTGGTCCACACGCTGCTTCACTAACTATTCTCCTTGTTTATGTTTGTGAAGCTGTTTAGACTAATATCAGTCTTCACACTGCCTTTCACTGAAACAACATCAACAACACAATGTACATGGTTTTCTTTAAGCTAGTTTAGTAACTAACACTCACTCCTTCACACCACAGTCCAGTTCAGACCTGAAACCATCTGACCTCATATACCCAGCAGACATTGCACGTCAGTGATAATATCTGCATAAATATGTTAAATACTTAGAATAAAAGTTAATTTATAAATAAATCTGATACTTTTAGTGATTTTATTATGTGTCTTAATAATTTAAAGTCATTACAACATATTAAGGCTTACAAGTGTTACCAGCTGGGGTTCCATTTAAGATACTTCACTGTGTGTGTGTATATGTGTATGTATGTGTGTATATATACTGGTGATTAGCAGTGACAGGACAGTTCTCAGCTCATCTGGTCACACTGGAGATGCAGTTTAGTGGAAAGTGAACTAAATGGAATCCAGCTGGAGTATATCCTCACAGTCTAAAGAAAATAGTTACTCCAAAATAGTAACTTGTCAGCAGAGGACAAAACATACTCCACTTTTCATGCAAGTCAATGGAACCAGAATTTTTCCCAAGGTATTTTGGAGCATTTCTATTGGTCCCTTTATCAAAACGGCAGCTGTCATGTTCAAATGATGCAGAAAAATAATCAAACATTGAGCTGGGTGTTTTTTTTTTCCTTGGACAGATGATCTCCAGATATAATCAAGATAATGTAAGATAGAAACAGACTCAATTTTACAAGTACGTGATTTTGAGACTCTCAGTTTCAAAATGAGCACAAAGAAGCAGAGAGGTAGAGAAAATGACAGAGCTTTACTATAAAGAAAGGCTTTTCTAGCAGATTAAGTTGCAGCATCTCATCATACACGCATACATGGTGAATATGGTAATATGCCATTTTTCTTTTTGGACTAGATTTACATAAAACACTGTTACCCTGCAGGTAGAAGCAGTAAATCAAACAGCTGTCTTGGTGTATCGATGTCTGAGAAATAGAAACCATGAGGATTATGACATAAAACTAGGCTTTGTTTTAAAATAATAATAATAATTAATAATAATAATAATATGAATCTATGAAACATGATGTGATCATTCTGCTTTCGCAGGATTCTTAAAAAAACAAAAATCAACCATCGCTGATGAAAACTGCAGAAGTGCATATCTATGTTTTCAGCTTTTGACACTTGATATTGAAAACACACTTGTTCTAGCAGAGTGTAGAGACGAGAGTCGAGTATGTATTTTCCCAGAAATCAGTGCACAGACAAACTGAAGACAGACAGAATAAACAGACGTGCAGCCACGTGTTCTTAGAAGATCAGTTCTGAAACTGAGTCGGTTCCCTTTCCGTCTTTATGGAAGAAGAAACGTGTGTAAGAGGACGACGAAGGTGGGAAACGTACACACTGAACAACTTTTATCTTCCACTTCTGAGCCGGGGTGGATGCACAGTGAGCTCGTTGGCTTTGCACAGGTTCCTAAAGGAGGCAAAGATCAGAGGAAAGACCTGCAACTGGTATAGAACCTCTAGGGTCACATGGAGGTTCTTAAGAAGAGGTTCTCCAAACGTCCACCGAAAGCTTGTTTCAGGAAACTGAGAGTGTCCATTTACATACAACACTGGTATCTTCTAAATGCTCACTCTGCAGCGACTGAAAGCCTCAGAGCTCACGGTCACTGTTCCTCTGTCCAGCCGTGAGTTGTCTGTGCATGTAAATCATGGTCTGCGAGAAGTTCTGGTGGTGGAAACGAAAGTGAGAGAAAACAGTAGAATATTGCTTTGAGGTATCAGAGAACACAGAAACGAATGTCCGACATGAGGTTTCAATGAAACGCAACTCTCTGGAACGTGAAGGCATTTATCGAGGACGTCACATCGAGTTCAGGACCGCCTCGGACCTGATTCGGAGCCCTTCCACGGAACGGTCGACGTCGCCGGTTCGGATCCTCTGACGTGACGGGTGAAAGGCATGAAAGGAGAACAGGACTGCAGTCTGATTGGACGACGCCGAGGCGAAACTCCGCCTCGTGCCGCTGCTTGATCACCAAGACGAAGAGTAAGCTCCAGAATGCTACAGTAGAGTTTCAGAGCACTCGCTATATACATCATCAAGATTCCTACCCAGGATTCCGTGCAGGTAACCGGAAAGGGAACAACAAACAAACATCGCAGAGAGAACAGCTACGATCCCACTTACATACAGCAGAACACAAGAGGGCGCACAAGAGCTGACCCCGGACCAGTACCGAGCCAATCGTAACGGCCGGGGTGAGAAAATACCCAATTAAATCAAGTAATACTTAAAAAAAAAAAATTAATAAGAGTTCTACCATCCTGGGCTGTGACGTTGAGACCCCAAAACCAATATTTACATGGACGAGACCCTGCGTGGGCAAAATAAATAAATAAACAAATAATTCTTTTGTGTGTCACGTAAAAGTGTACGTTAAATAAATTCTAAATATCTCGACAGTAATACAATAACGATAATACTAAAAGAGCAGCACAGTCAAGAGACAAAAACATACATTTAATGGCGACAGTTTGTTAGAGTACAGCAGAGACCGCCCACACCTTGCCACGCGGTATGGCTCTAATATAGATTTATTAAAGTATATATCTACCCCAGTAGTCGGGTACGAAGCTTTCATGATGCAGCCTTTAATCTGTGTTGAGAGTCGCCATCGCGGCTGACCCTGTGAGACAAGCAGTTAAAACTGGGTGCTCGTTAAATTACTCATCAATATATTATTAGTCCTAATGTTATAAATTAAATACAAATAAATAATCCACTCTATGTACGACGAGGCCTCTCTGGGGGGCTGCTTTAAAAAAAAAAAAAAGGTGGGGCTGGATGGAAGCTTGGTGGACACCACTTAGACTCTGTAGAAAGAAAGCATGCGACGTCTGACGGCTCCCGTAACGTCCTTTCAGTCTCTCGTCTCAGACCCATCCAAGCTCCGAGCACAAACCCGTTACTCCTAACAGACGAGCTGGACGAGCTTTAAGGACCAGCAGCAAACATCCCATAATGATTAAAGGAAACCCGCATCTGGGTCAGACGCTGGCGGACCATGTGTTGGGGTTCGGGCTGGACTCTGTAGACGCTTCCTCTTCCTGCTCTCTAGTGTAGTCGAGTATATACACCATAAGATAGAACTCTGCAGTAGAACGTTAAGAACCTACTGCAGAACCTCAGCTTATTTAGATCCACTTCATATGAAGTCTCTTTAATAACTATGTAGTTACACATGTAACAACAATGTAACTACTAGTGATGTAGCCACTGGTTATGTAATAACATGTATGAATTTCTTTTTTAGGCCTTTTCTTTTTTAGTAATTACATAAGGGTGTCATGGTAGTTGTAACAGCATATTATATATCATGTAATAACATATTAGTAACAAAATGAGTGTAATTACATGTGTAATTAGACTGTAACAGCAGGTTGCCTTTATGAAGTCTTGTCCAGTGATATGAGAAAGTGTGTAATAACTTACAGTAATTTACTGCACTAGTGCTGCAACACTGTAACCAGCTTAAACTAATTGAATTGAATGTGTTGTATAATTGTATTGCTAATAACAAATGCTGTTATAATCGTGTTATTACCAATGTGTAATTACATGAGAGAGAATATGTGGATAGAGAGATGCTCTATTGTAATTATATGAGGGAGAAAAAGAAAATGTGTAATTACACAAGCTAACTGTGGCAATCTGTCTATAACAGTGGTTATAGTTGTTTATGTGTAACTACAATGTTATTACACTTAATCTAAAGTGACTTAATCTCATTCTCTTAAGCACGTTGTAGTAAAGCCCTGTGTCTTGGCTTATTTATCTATGCTATTGTGTGCAAGCAGGTTCTAGACCAGGCTTGACTGGGCTGGGACTCAAAGTCAAGGGTGATGGGCACTGCTATGGTAGCTTATTATTGATAACAATGACAATACGTGATTGTCAAACTCATACAAATGAAGTCATATGACGTTAATAAAACTTCACGGCAGCTGCTACGATCTGTGGACCGAGCATGAATGGGTCTTGAAACCAATATAGACGAGATGAAAGAGTTGAATAAACGAGTAGCGGTGATTAAACTCGACTGATTCTTTCTTTTAAGAAAGCCGTTCAGTATTTACTGCTTCTACATTCTTCAATGGCAGTCCACCGGTTCGCGTCCCAACTGTGCTGAGCTCCAGCCAGCGGTCGATAAAACGAAGGACTCGGCCCAAATACTACAAAACATGGTGGCCGTGGGCTCCGCCAGCTCGATAATCGTCATTCCTTTATTCTAATATATAGTGCCGGTTTATAAAAAAATGATTATACATGTTGTGGATTTATCGACATAATGTCTCCCTAACAGAGATCTTCTTCATCCTATCCATTGTCTCTTGCACTAAAAGTCTACCATGCGTGAAAATAGTATCTTTTCCTCAACGCCGTACGAGTGATGGTGCTCAGGTCGAGACCCACAGCGAGGTTGGTGGCGAAAATGGCAACGCTCAAGCTGCAGCCAATGAGAACGTACGCGCGAAAGCTTTCAGTAAGCAGCAAACGATAATCAGAGGAACAAAAACAACCCATACGTATCTGCGGGGAGGATGCCGAGTACAGGACGGTGAGCATTTCGGAGGTTTAAGGTTTCGCTGTTCACGCAAGACAACACTTAAAAGGAAAGTGAGGCGTTTTATCACCCGATTTCAAACCAAAGGAAACGTGTGGTAATACATAGTGCATAGCTTTGAATGGCACAGCGAGCTGCGCCGGCACTGATTACAGCATTCATGTATCTTTTTTTTTTTTTTTTTTTCCTTTTTTTTGACACATCTATCGGCCGTGAGGAGGAAAAGAAACGGATCTTTCGTCGCTGAAATATCAATATGATAAACGCATTCGCCGACGCCCCTTCCGCGGAGTCGGCCCACAGTTGATATGTCACAGGGCTGCCGCTTGTGTCTCCTTTTCTTTGATGCTAGCTACAGAGAGGGAGTCGGGATAAAAGCGGGTTCCTAAAAAGAAAAGGAAAAATAAGAAAGCCACACAAAATGCTTGAAGGTCCCGAGTCGCCGTGCCGTTTCCTGTCCCAGTAGGCACACTACAGTCTGTGTGGGGCTGCTTAGGGGGGGACACAGGCACTGTTCCAAACTCTCCCCTCTGGATAGCGTGGGGGCGGGGCTTATTTTTCACCTTTGACCCTCCTCTTTTCACGGGGACAAGGCATCCCAGCGTTCTGTGTGTGTGTGTGTGTATGTATATGTGTGTGTGTGTGTTTCCATTTTGCTCTCTCTACATATATTGGCTTAAATGTTAGTGTGTTTACGGCCTCCGGCCTCCTGGCGGCGCTGTCCAGAGGGCGGAGGCGAGGGAGGCTCTACGCCAGGGAATAGATGGCATTGACAGGCGAGGTGGCCTCCGAGCTTTCGTTGCCCTCCGTCTCCTCCTTGTCCTTTTTCACGGTGTACTGGCCGATGAAGGAGCCGTCCTCGTTGAACTGGCCGTCCCCTCCCTCGCCGTAGTCCACCAGGCTGTCGTCGCTCTCCTTCACGTTCCCGTCCAGAGACGTCTGGCTGCCTTGCAGCGGCTTGTTGTCTTCGTCGCTACTGTTGGAGTGGAGGAGAAACAAAACACAGACTGATGAAGAAGCCCACGTCACAGTAAATATATGGGAGGCCAATATACTTTACGTGGCCAAAACTATGTGGACACCCGTCTAGAGGGGTTTCAGTCACATTCTTTGTTAACAGGTTGCATGAAGTTAAGCACACAGCAATGCAATCAGCGTAGATCAACGTTGGCAGTACACTGGACTGTACTGAGGAGCTCAGTGACCACCTACATCACACTGACACCTTTCTGCTCTACTAGATCTGCTCCGGTCGAGTGCTATTATTGTGCAACGGAAGCGTCTCACAATGTGGTAGAGCACAAAAACTCAGAGTGAAGCTTCTTATCAATGAAAAAATCTTCTCCTGCATCACTCACTACCACACAGTCTCTGGAAGCAACACCAGCCCCAGGAACTGTGTGTCAGGAGCTTCACAAAATGAGATTCTACAACTGAGCACCTGCACACAAGCCCACGATCACTATGTGCAATGCCAAGCGTTGGCTGGAGGGGTGTTAAAAACTCACACAGCAAGACTCATTAACGCATTGTTTGACAAGTTCCTGCACAGATCCCTGAACTAAACCCCACGTAAGACCTTTGGGACGACCTGGATGTCCACTGGGAGCGTGTAACATCACTGTCTGAGCTCACTAATGCTCTTTTGGCACAATTTCCTATGGATACACCCCAAAATTTCATGGAAAGAGGACGAGAACTGTCTCAGAAATCGATTGATGCCATCAGGTTTGCAATATCTCTTGTGGTTCAAACACAGAAAGCTGCAACAACAACCACACTGAACAACATGTGATGAACTATGCCTTCAGAACTGCGTTCAGCTGAGACAGTTCTGGTCTTCTTTGACCTTCCCACTGGAAAAACTTGCCCTTGATCCAATATGGCAGCTTTCAAGGCTTTTGTTTCTGAAATAAATGTGTGTCCTGAGACTTTTGACTCACGCTGTATATACAGACTAGCTAATATCTCTATAACTGTAGCACCTATAACCTGGTAAATCAGCCAAGAATGGAGTTTTATTAGATTATTTTTAAATCATTTGTTATTAATATCATTAAACACAACATTCAGGCTGTCCTTACGTTCCGGGACTCTTGAAATGCAATAGTATATCAACTACAACCAGAATACCTAGCACAACGAACAAAGAGTCCTCAGAAACAAGAAACTTGGCTCTTTTGCTACTTTTCACTCTGGATATCCGAGAAAAATCCACAAAGAACCTTCGCATTGGATTGCAAAGAGCCAAACTGCTATTTCTGTAGGACCATCTATAATTCAGGAGCTTCTCTTACGAACGCAGAACTACTTTTCTTCCCTCAGAAACCAGACAATAGAGAAAATAGCAAACACTAAAGCACAAAACAAGTGTTTCATCCCCGGAGAGAGAGAGAGAGAGACACTTCTGAGGTGCACACAGCACAGTGGGGGCGAGGAGGGAGGTGGTGGGTGGTGGTGCAGATGCTTTGTTTATTGATGAAACATTCTTCTTCTACAGCCCATGACTACAGCCCATGACTACAGCCCATACAGGTCACTCTGGCTGAGGTGGTCCCGTGGCACATTATCAGGGCTACTAATTCTGCTGCCCTCCGTCTGCAGACGTGTTGCTGATACTGAGTCTAAATTTTAATCGTCCAAGGAGAATCAGAACATCACATCCGCTCCATCACAGCAGAGAACTGAAGAGCCCTGCAGAACCTGAGCACTCAAGAGTACTCGAGAGAGATAAACGGCTTCCAGAGCAGCCCTTTAGAAGATCCTCTCTGCTCAGTGAAGACGCTCACTTTGCTGAAAATCTGAATCATAAAGAAGGTGCAACACTATTTCTATGTTCTCCAGGAAGAACAGCAGATCTGATTAGAACAGATGTAAATAATCAGACATACAATACAAAGTAATATGTTATTGTGAGAGAAGTAGATCAGATCTTGATCCAGTTTGAAGAACAAAGTTAGGTTCCAGATTTCTCCTGGACGCCCCAGACATTGTATGAATGTGTTCAGTTCCTTCAGCAGCAAATCTTGATTTATCTTAATGAAGTACTGAGCAGTCAAAGCAGGTATTAGATGAGAACTGATAATAATACTGGGTTGTTTAGGAGAAGCTTGAAAAGGGTTAAATAAACACACTGACGTATGGAAAACACTACTTACTCTATTAATACTGATTAGTAGTTAATAATAGTGTTTACTGAGTAAATAAAAGTAGAATAGAAACTAGAAGCATCACCCAGTCAGACCATTATGAGGTCCACTTTATATAAGTGTATAGTTTCTGACCACAGCACCGCTGGTGACCAGTCCTGAGGAGCTGTTCTGTGGTCAGGAAGTAAGGTCTAATGTGAACAGTGCAGGCTAACAGTCTCTTGCTGTACAGCAGACAGGCATTCCTGAGAAAACTGGCTGGGGGTGTACGTTTCTAATGACAGTGATGATACAATGTGGCCGCAGGACATGGTTCCTTGCATGCACCGTGCTCTGAAACCATGTCGGCTGGTGGCCAACATCAGTCGCACTGTCGGTCATTCAGCTGATCATTCAGGCCATCCAGCAGACGCAATACCGCGGGCAGAACCTCTCACGCCCAACTGGCTTAAAACCACATACTCTTAAATTCACACGTCCATCAAAACGAGAAGAAAAGCAAAAGAACATCCCAGAGACTGCTGAACATTAGGGCTGGGTATTTACAGTACCGACCAAATTACCTTCACACTGCTGGTATTATTAGTACTAGTATCCAAAGCTTCTGTGTTACTCAGTACCAAGTTTCAGTACCTCATGCCTCCTTCACACTACACGCTGTCAGCCTGATGTTCAGTCGCCGACTGTTTTACTGAAGATCACCAACAAAAACCTCTGGATTTTTCACTGCCTCCTAGTGTGTGTGTTCACTAGTGTGTGTGTGTGTGTGTATGTGGGTGTTTCACTGCCCCCTAGTGTGTGTGTTCACTAGTGTGTGTGTGTGTGTATGTGAGTGTTTCACTGCCCCCTAGTGTGTGTGTTCACTAGTATGTGTGTGTATGTGGGTGTTTCACTGCCCCCTAGTGTGTGTGTTCACTAGTGTGTGTGTGTGTGTGTATGTTTCACTGGCCCCAAGTGTGTGTTTTCACTAGTGTGTGAGTGTGTGTGTATGTGGGTGTTTCACTGCCCCTAGTGTATGTTCACTAGTGTGTGTGTGTGTGTGTGTATGTGAGTGTTTCACTGCCCCCTAGTGTGTGTGTGTGTGTGTGTGTGTGTATGTGGGTGTTTCACTGCCCCCTAGTGTGTGTTCACTAGTGTGTGTGTGTGTGTGTGACTCACAATTACAGCTTAACCAGTCGTGTAGTGTGAAGCAGGCACTAGAGGTCTTGGTGTCCGAGTCTGTTTACTACATTACTTTCTATTGGCATGCTAGAAACACCAGCGCTCCTTGATTAGTCATTAAACAGACCTCTAAAGTCGTGCCATCATTTTGAGCTCACGCTCATATGAGGATCTGATAACATCTGACGAAGGTCTTGCATGTTGCTTGAAACGTCATGATTTAAACCAAAGTTACGACGTATATATCTGAGCATACAGTGAGTCTGAGTCTGATCAATATCTCTCTATAGGGAATATGAACTGGCCCTGATGTTCCAAACCTGATATTTACATACGTGAACATGTTTCTTCTGCATGTCGCTGGAATTACGGGCTCATCAGGGAGTCGAAATATGAACGTCGCTACATGCAAGCTAAGACTGCTGTGCACTGAACTGGCAACCTCACTCAAGCACCCCACACATCCCAGCAAGCTTAGTCGGATGTGGTGATTAAGCTGGTATCGTGTCTGAACTGTTGCTGAAGAGAAGTTTTCATGTTTTGACTCCTTATGACCTCAGAATTCAGACGACCTCGGTTTCAGGTTTGGAACATGCGGTCCTATGTAAGTTTGCGTATCTCCAGACTTATTTTCACTTCAATACTCAAACATATAGTTTCACTAGTGTGTGAAAACTGTGCTTTGAGAAAACACACTTTGTTTTTACATAGAAATAATAAAACGCTTAGACTCAGATTTCCCTACATGGGCACGACACCGGTGATGCACAACTTTAGAGGTTGACCACCTCCAGCACCTCCACCCCTGGTTCAGGTTCTTAATTAAAAAGAAAGTACTGGAGAAGGTATCAGTGATTAGCCAGTACCGAAGTATCTGTGTTAGTATTTGGACGTGTTTTATTAATACCCAGCCCTCATACAGAGTTTTGGTATTAATCGATTAATCTGTAGGTGTGAGTGACGCAGGTTGGAGATATAAGATGATATCTTACCCACAGCTCTGGAGGGGAATCATATAATCTCATCACTGTCCAAAAACAGCATGTAGTACAAGCTACACCACTATACTAACCACTACACCACCATACTAACCACTACACCACCATACTAACCACTACACCACCATACTAACCACTACAACACCATACTGACCACTACACCACCATACTGACCACTACACCACCATACTAACCACTACACCACCATACTAACCACTACACCACCATACTAACCACTACACCACCATACTGACCACTACACCACCATACTAACCACTACACCACCATACTGACCACTACACCACCATACTAACCACTACACCACCATACTAACCACTACACCACCATACTAACCACTACACCACCATACTGACCACTACACCACCATACTAACCACTACACCACCTTACTAACCACTACACCACCATACTAACCACTACACCACCTTACTAACCACTATACCACCATACTAACCACTACACCACCGTACTAACCACTACACCACCATACTAACCACTACACCACCATACTAACCTCTACACCACCATACTAACCACTACACCACCGATACTAACCACTACACCACCATACTGACCACTACACCCACCATACTAACCACTACACCACCATACTAACCACTACACCACCATACTAACCACTACACCACCATACTGACCACTACACCACCATACTAACCACTACACCACCTTACTAACCACTACACCACCATACTAACCACTACACCACCATACTGACCACTACACCACCATACTAACCACTACACCACCATACTAACCACTACACCCACCATACTAACCACTACACCACCATACTAACCACTACACCACCGTACTAACCATTACACCACCGTACTAACCACTACACCACCTTACTAACCACTATACCACCATACTAACCACTACACCACCGTACTGACCACTACACCACCATACTGACCACTACACCACCATACTAACCACTACACCACCATACTAACCACTACACCACCATACTGACCACTACACCACCATACTGACCACTACACCACCTTACTAACCACTACACCACCTTACTAACCACTACACCACCTTACTAACCACTACCCACCTTACTAACCACTACACCCACCTTACTAACCACTACACCACCTTACTGACCACTACACCACCATACTGACCACTACACCACCATACTGACCACTACACCACCGTACTGACCCCCTACACCACCGTACTGACCACTACACCACCGTACTGACCCACTACACCACCATACTAACCACTACACCACCGTACTGACCACTACACCACCGTACTGACCACTACACCACCGTACTGACCACTACACCACCATACTGACCACTACACCACCGTACTGACCACTACACCACTGTACTGACCACTACACCACCATACTGACCACTACACCACCGTACTAACCACTACACCACCGTACTGACCACTACACCACCGTACTGACCACTACACCACCATACTGACACTACACCACCATACTGACCACGTACACCACCGTACTGACCACTACACCACCGTACTGACCACTACACCCACCATACTAACCACTAACCACCGTACTGACCACTACACCACCGTACTGACCACTACACCACCGTACTGACCACTACACCACCGTACTAACCACTACACCACCGTACTAACCACTACACCACCATACTAACCACTACACCACCATACTAACCACTACACCACCATACTGACCACTACACCACCATACTAACCACTACACCACCATACTAACCACTACACCACCATACTGACCACTACACCACCGTACTAACCACTACACCACCGTACTAACCACTACACCACCGTACTAACCACTACACCATCATACTGACCACTACACCACCATACTGACCACTACACCACCGTACTAACCACTACACCACCGTACTAACCACTACACCACCATACTAACCACTACACCATCATACTGACCACTACACCACCATACTAACCACTACACCACCATACTAACCACTACACCACCATACTAACCACTACACCTCCATACTAACCACTACACACCATACTGACCACTACACCACCATACTAACCACTACACCACCATACTAACCCACTACACCACCATACTAACCACTACACCACCATACTAACCACTACACCACCATACTGACCACTACACCACCATACTAACCACTACACCATCATACTGACCACTACACCACCATACTAACCACTACACCACCGTACTAACCACTACACCACCATACTAACCACTACACCACCTTACTAACCACTACACCACCATACTAACCACTACACCATCATACTGACCACTACACCACTGTGGCATCTCTTTATTATTTATTAAGTAATTTTAATTAGAAGTGATTTTGGAGTATTTCTATTGGTCTATTCGTTGTAAAGCCCTCACAGGATATAAAGAGCAGCTGTTAAGTTTGAAGGATGGACAAAAATGGAGATGTTTTTTTTTGGACAGGGATGAAATATTAAATATATCTGGTTAAAGCTCCGGTCAGAGGTTACCGGGCGAAAAAGCTCTGTTTGTGTGTAAATAATACATTTAATTTAGTTGATGCATTGAGGTCAGAGGTCACATGATGAATAATGTTAAAGATGCTGAGTGAAATCCACTCCTGTTAAAATACTAATGTGAGTGTTTTTACATGCTCACACATGTTGGTATTGATTAGTTTGAGTGTGTGTGTGTGTGTGTGTGTGTGTGTGTGTGTGTGTGTTAATCGATTAAAACCAAACACTCAGAAGCAGAAGATGGACAGACTGAGAGAATTAGTAGGTCAGACAAGCTGGTTCTTCTTCTTTCATACCTTTCTCTTTCAATAGACCTTCGGGGAACAACAGGGAAAGAAAGGGTTAAAACAGAGCACGGAAAAGCGGCGAGAACACAGTTGAGTCACTGCAGGGGGGCCGAACAACAGCCGAACAAAGAATCCCACATAACACTTTGAATACATTCTTGTCCCCGGCTTTCTATTCGGGACACGTAGAAGCTGCTGTTCGGTGCTAATAGTATGCGGAGCAGACGAGATGATTATTCTGTTTAATGTGAGTGTAATCTGGCTAATCAACCTCCCACCAACTACAACACCCGCACAGACCACCCAGACCTTTCAGAATCAGGAGGTACGTCACTGTCGCGGGTCCGCACTGCTAAACACAACGTCTTGGCAAATGGAAGCACTGAGGAGCAATTAGTCTACGGTTTCATAACCAGACAGTTTAAAGTTTATTGTGAGACTATTTAACCTACTTGTAGATTTCACACGTTTATCAGCTTTATTTATTCCCTCCACACGTCTCTGGTCTTGTTGAAAGAATTAAAGCTAAAGGAAATTAGCCTGACTCACATTTCAGGACAGTCTGGTACCTTCCATCACTTAACGTGGCCAAAAACCACATCACCAACCTCACATACACACATACATCCACATACACACACTAGTGAACACATACCAGGGGCAGTAAAACACCACCATACACACACACACATGCACACACTAAAGAAAAAACACACTAGGGGGCACTAAAACACCACCATACACACACACACATGCACACACTAAAGAAAAAACACACTAAGGGGCACTAAAACACCACCATACACACACACATGCGCACACTAGGGAAAAACACACTAGGGGGCACTAAAACACCCACATACACACATAATAGTGAACACACATAATAGGGGCAGTAAAACACACACAAACACACTAGAAGGCAGTGAAACACCCACATACACACACACACACACACACATTCTAGGGGGCAGTGAAAGACACACACACACACACACACACACACACACACAAGTAGACAGTGACACACACACACGCTAGTAGACAGTGACACACACATACTAGTGAACACACCCACACACACAAACACTAGAGGACACAACAACAACACACACACTAGAGGACACAACAACAACACACACACACACACACACTAGGAAGCAGTGAAACACACACACACACACACACAAACACTAGAGGACACAACAACAACACACACAGACACACACACACTAGGAGGCAGTGAAACACCCCCCCCACACACACACACACCCACATACACACTAGGAGGCAGTGAAACACACGCACACACACACACAATAGGAGGCACACATACCCACATACACGCTCACACTAGTGAACACACACTAGGGGGCAGTGGGCACCTTTGCCCAGGGGGTGGTGGGAAGGCCTGTCCACAGTACCCGGGGAGTAAGTGTCTTGTTCAGAGCACCTCAGTCGTGTCTTGTTCGTTCAGGGAATCAAACCAACAACCTTCCGGTCACACAGCTGGTTCCCCAAACTGGACAGCCAATCAGAACGTAACTGGTAGAATCCTGGCAGTGTGGGCAGGTTAAAGTCTGGAGTATGAATTCTGGTGACCTCGTTTTACAGATTGCTCCTTAAAGATTTACAGTGCTTCACTTGCCAAGATATATTTATATTTATATTTATATTTAATTTATATTAAATTTATATTTATAGATGTATATGTTTTGCAGTGCAGACGTTTGAGAGGTTAAACATTTAACTGGCTGTTTAATTGCATGCATGTTCCATGTAGGTCTGACCCCACGTGACCTCCGAGCAACGTCATCATTAAACTACATGCAAGAGAAACAGTGGATTTCAAGTCAGTAGCTGCAGCACTGAGTACTTTCTGTCGAGTGCTGCTTTTTCAGTACCTCAAGGGTGTCAAACCGGGCCGGAGGGAGAGGCTCTTCGCCCCTCGCTGCTACTCCAGTGAAATTGATTTGACCTCGCCGTCACAGAGTTGCTGTTTTTTTAAATGTCAGCCATCCAACAAAAACAAAGCAATTATGCTTTTACAGGAAAGAGACAGAACCATTTTACTGGACTAGCAAAGCGCCTCAAGACCGGCAAGTTGCTCCGGGACGCGCTATTAAATATTCACTTTGTTTGAGGCTCATTAATGACTGGCTGTTAATGGACTATAATAGAGCAGGTTTAATGACCACTGGCACTGATTATTGTCAACAGTGCGGCTTCATGATTGAAAGTGCGGCATTACTTTAAATAAAAACACGTCCAATTACGTGTCTGACACCCCTGAAGAACTCGAGTGCTGATTGGACGTCAGCTGTGACTCTACTAGCCCTACTAGCCAACTTTCACCCTTTAAGAAATAACCATCAGGCCTCTGAGGGACGTGAGTGAAGCAGGACTTTCGCCCATGTGGGAAATGAACGGTGTGTTCAATCACAAACGAAAATTTCCCAAAGCGGATTTGTTTTGTCCTATACGCTACCAGTCAAAAGTTTGGGCACACCTAAGTGAATATACAGGGTGAGTCAAAAGTCTCAGGACACCCTTTTATTTCAGAACAAAAGGGAAAATGATGTATCTGAATATCCCAGCAAGTAACGGGTGGCTATATTGGATCAAGGGCAAGTTTCTCCAATGGGAAGGTGGACGTGTAGCAGATCAAAGAAGACCAGAACTCAGAAATCGATTTATTTGATCAGATTTGTAATCTGATCGTTGTAATCTGATCTGATTTGTAGAAGACAGAGCTTAATCTCTTGTGGTTTATACGTTATCAACATAGAAAGTTACAACAACAACCTCATTGAACATGTTTTCATTGTGCTGTCCCTGCTGCTGGGCCTGTAGATCTGTGTTCAGCATGTGGCTCCTCATGAAGCTGCTGGTCAGAATGTTCAAAGTATGTAAACCTGCATCAGAGCAAATGAGCTCATTTCTAAAAGACCCTCTAAACATTCTTTAAACACAACCAGATGTTTAATTCTGCTCCAGGAATAATTCCATACCGACTATTCTATAGTTCTGATCTCTTCACACTTATTCACTAATATTAGTACTATTAATATAGTACACAGAAGAAGAACCTGGGACCTTTGACTGAGTGTATATCTAACATTCTGACCAGCAGCTTCATGAGGAGCCACGTGAGCTGCTTCTCTAACAGGACTGAAGAAGATAGTGTAGATGCTGAGATCTTGTTCTGATAAACAGGTTTGGTGGTTTTATAGCTCTTATAAAAATATACATTCTCATTTTTACATTTAAATACACTCAAATGTTTGTTTTAGTAATATTTGTGTACATGGGCTCCAACTTCACTGTTTACACTCGTCTCTCAGCACATTCAGATCTATATGTCTTTATAGTTATACACATATATACTGAGTTAGATGTGCCCAAACATTTGATTTGTAGGGTAGTAGTTATGTTTATTTAAACTACATAACAACTATTTTGGGGGAAAGTGTGTAGGACAAAACGTATAGACCAGGGGTCCCCAAACTTTGTGTCTTAGGGGTCTAAGTGCAGCATTTGTGGCTGGTCTGATGGTCAAACATAGATCATATAAGAATTATATTAAGATTATATAAGAAAACAGAGAATATAAGAATGTATATACAGTATTTTTTTTTTAAAAGTCTGTTCTCAAGGTACTGCAACCAAATCCACCGTCCACATGGGCCAAACTTTGAGCCTCACTGGCGGATTTGTCAGTTAACAGTCGTTCATTTCTCCCACGAGAAACAGCACAGGTCCCCAGTCTGTCCAATTACAAAGCAGCGTCACGTCCTCAGAGGCCTACAACATGCTCAGGCTGACAGATGCTGTGTCAAAACCAAATACCTGTTCTCATTCCTTAATAACCAATCCGCCATTTTCAGAGATGGAGGGAGAGAGAGAGAGAGAGAGAGAGAGAGGAAGGGGAGGGGTCACAGAGGTAGGTGGTAAAAAGACGGGGGACATTAACAGCTGAGATGGACAAAAGCAGTTAGAAGCAGAGATGTTGAGCACAAGTAGAAGACAGAGCTTAACATGGATTTCCACTAAAACGAGAGCCAATCAATTCCAGCAGATCTGAGATCCTGAGCTTCTGTCTGGAGTTTATATCAGGAGGAACTGAGAGAGTGCAGCTGAATGCTAAACCACTATCGAGGATGTTAATAAGTTGCAGTGTGTGACCAAAAAACAAGATGAAACGATTTGGCTTGTTAGTGTGAATGATTTCCGTTCAGTAGTTTAATAAATTAGGGTGAAACAGCACAAGTACATTTAAACAGCTGTCAGTTCAGAACATTCAGGGCATTTAATTATGTATGGAGTTATAAAGTGAGCTATACACTGAGTTTCAGTACATATTATACTGCCATCTTTGAGGTTTTGTGTTTGTTTTTATATTAAACGGCTACAAAACTGGAGAGAATGTTTTTTCCACGTTGGCCTGTCACAATCTTAGATCCGTTTAATTATCCTTTAAATAATTGCAATGATTTTTGAAAAGATTTTAATGATTTTAAGCACTTTCTTTGTTAATTTGTGTTGAAAAATGTTTCAAGTTTCTTAGATGTATATACTTGTAAAATGATGTATCTGAATACCCCAGCAAGTAACGGTGAGGGGGCCTATCTTTTAGGCTATGTTCTGAATATGGCCCCATCTTAAAAGCCAACATATAGGATCAAGGGCAGGTTTTTCCAATTAGAAGGTGGTCATGTAGCAACTCAAAGATAACCAGAATTGTCTCAAACTGATTGATGTAATCAGATTTGTAATATCTCTTGTGGTTCAAACGTTATCAACACAGAAAGTTACAACAACAACCACATTGAACACCATGTTTTGACCCTGGTGCTGAACTGCACCTTCAGATCTGTGTTCAGCACCAGGTAAACGATAGGTGCCCTCATTACTTGCTGGGGAATTCAGATACATCATTTTCCTTTTCGCTTCTGAAATAAAAGGGTGTCCTGAGACTTTTGACTCACCCTGTGCATATATACTGATAACAGACTGAGCTGAACTCGAAACAAACATTACTCTGCCCTGCCCTCTAGAGGTGTTACAGCAGCAAATAATAATTCATTAGAACTGTTGTTGATTTAGCAAGACTTATGACGCGTCTCTGTACATACATTTTCTATTCTAATTAATAATAATATTTTAGTGTAATTGTATTTTTAATGAATTGAAAAATAAATATCTTATAATAAAATAATAAATAGCTTAAGTAATTCCAGTTACTCCTCTGCACTGGACTGGCGGCCGGTCCAGGTTGTTTCCGATGAGCCCAATGTGTGCTGGGACAGGCTCCAGAAAATAAAAATTAATTAATTTACATAGTGATTATATCATAACTGTGACAGGCCGTTCTGTATACATAGCAATAATCTTTTATCAAATTAGCTCCCTCTACAACTGGATCCGTCTCAAAACCTACTGAGTTTCTACATAGACGGTATTTTAAGTCATACTATGTGGCTCCGACACGTAGACTGTCCCAATTCTTACATCCCTTAAATATACTGACTACTGAGATTCCATCCTTTGGCTGAACCGTAAAGAAGCACCAAACGTTTTCTCAGTCGCTAACACAATCCCATGATTCAACACAAGCAAAACTTTAGTGGACACAAGCCATGACACACTGGCTCTGTCTCAAATCCTAGTGAGTGTGTAAGTAGGCTGTCTAGGTAGCAGCTGTGTAAGTATCAGTGTTCTCTCCTCATCTCTCCTCATAAAACAGATTACTGAGACGCTCTAGTTAGAGAGAGACTGCGTCACCGCTTGTTCCCGCCCACTGCAGCACGCCACCGGTGGGTTAGCTGGTTGCTAAGCTACCGGCCGGCATCCAAAACAATAGCCCGAGGCTTAAAAGTCTGGAGTATAAAGTGTAAATGGTGAAGGACTCGTTACAGAGTTGATAATTAAATACTGTTCTGTGTGATTATATGACCAGAAACACATTAAAACTCCAGAGAATCAAAATAACTCACATTTTAAAACCACTTCACTGCTCCTAGATCAGCCTGCACTGCATCATGGGATTGTCTTAGCGGCTGAGGAAGAGTTCAATACTTCTTAAAATCAGGTGTAAATAAGGTTCCTCAGTAGCAGCATGTTTAAGGTATGTAAGAAATGGGACAGTCTACATGTCAGGGGCGCATACTATGATGTAAAATGCTGCCCATGTAGGAGATCAGTAGGATTTGAGACACACTCAGTCTCTCTCTAACTAGAGGCGAGAACGCTGCTCCTTACACAGCTGATCCAGAGTCAGTGCACTACTCAGGCAGCTCACTAGGTTTTGAGATGGACCCAGTGTTTTGCTTCTGTGAGCTCACAGTAACTATAAATACCGAATGACCAGTGTGGTAAAACTGTTTATACTGACCAAGCCAGCACACTGTGGCCAGGACAGGCTAATATTAATAATAATATTAGGACTGCTGCTCATAATGAGGTCAAAGGTACAATTAGCAGCCCACGCCAGCGTCTTGGTTAGTGCCAAATAGCAGTGCCCAGTTTGGATGACCTAAATTCAAGCCAAATGCCGCCCAGTCCATTGGTCATCCAGAGTTTGGCTTTGTGACGCTAGACTAGCAGACAGCGGGGCAGTTTTGCTGACCATTGTCTGGATCTAATCTCAGCAAAGCCACAGCGGAGGTGCACCGGAGAGCAGTGAACTCCATGGCAACCGCCTTTACCTTGTTACTCGAGTGACCGTTGCCCGTGGCAATGCTCGCCAAGCTCCTGCTAGCTAGACAGCTTAATGGGGTCACAGCAGCAGGTTAGTGTAAGCGTACGGATGACTGAGTGTTAATGTTTTGGGCTGTTTAACTGAGGGATGTGAGAAGATATTGATTAGTGTTCATTAATTCGGAGAAACGCTGCTCCTGCTCATCTCCCTATCACGGCAGAGCTAACCTGAAACAGGCAAAAGAAAAACAACTCACCAACAAGCAGCACAACCAAATACAGTAAATACAGCAAATACACAGATACACAGATATACAGAAACACATTTCCAGTTTAATGCCTCCCCCTGAAGATCAGGTAGCATGACTGACAGGTCCTATTTTTGTTACTGTGCCTTTAAGACTGATATATGCAAATCATCTCTGTTCTGACTGGCTGTCCTGTATGGGAGGCACAGTCTCTTCTCCAGCCTCATTTCTCTTGGATACTCTGAGATTAATGGATGGAATGAGCTGCTACACTGACTGAACAGGCGGTTATATGAAAAAAAAAATTGTGACATCACAAACTAATTTAAAGGAGGCTGTTTTGGGGCCGTTTCCAATAAATAGCCTTTTGGCTTGAGTTGACTTGACCTAACTGTATCCAAGACTGTGAGCAGAGGTGCATTTGGAAGGCTATTCACACAGTGCATGTTTCCAGAAAGAGAGGATTCTGTATAGCAGGAGCCCTTTAATGTCAGAAGTCATTACCGAAACAGAAGACATACATACTGGTAATCGAATGATCCATCCTGGTCTTTCTGGTCCACAGGATCCAAAGGCAGGTCTTTTTTTTCTCTCACTGAGGAACAGGGAGGGAAGCGGGTTCAGGATGATGTGAACGATATATATAAATATAGGAATAAATATAAACTACGTACCACGTGGTCTGTGGTCACTGTGTAACACAAACTGATATGATATATGACATTAGGCTGTTTACATTCAGGAGTAACTCCTCTGAACTGTCAGTAGCTCCCCTACTCAGTGAAAGCTTTATAAACAGCAGTGTTTCTGTATATTGTATGATAATTTCATGATGAATGGATTAAATGGTTCATGTTTTGTTCTAACAGTGATTATATATGTAGTGTATTGTGTGCTACTCTGAATAGGTAATCATTACATTGTGTAAGCAAGCATTTGAACTTAGTCTCAGATTTATGAGTCAATCAGAACTGTTTCTTTTCTAATTAATCAGTTTAATATTTTTTTAGCTGCTTGTTTAGCAGATCATCATTTTAAAGAGGTCATAACTGTCCTGAATATTCTAGTTTAAATCCATTCGCATATATATGTATATACACACACGCTATTATTTGGTAACCATATCACTGTCCAATGAAAAACAAGTAACAAGTAATAGCGAAAGGCCAAAAACATACTGAACTTCCAATGTAAGTCAATGGAACCAGAATTTTTTCCATGCCATTATGGAGCTTTTCTATTGGTCCATTTTCACACTATGTAAACATCAGCTGACGTGTTCAAATAATCAAAATATCAAATCAACAAAAATGGAGATGTTTTTCTTTTCATATATATATATATATATATATATATACATATAATGTCACATCCTGTCTGTGTTCTTGTTTACCTCATCCTGTCTTTGTTTATGTTCCCCTGCCCCAAGCCACGTGTATCTGTTTTTGTCATGTGCTTTTTGCCTCCGCCCTCTTGTCTCCGCCCCTCAACTGCTCTATGTTTGTCTCCTCCCGTTCGCCAGGTGTCCCTTGTGTAGTTTCTCCATTTAAACCCTCAGTTTTGCCCTCGTTAAGTGTTGAATGAAACAAAAACCCGTGCTTACATCTGCGTTCCTGCCTTTGCCTGCTCTTGCGCAACCATATAATAAAACTTTTACACAGTACTGTATATATAATAATACCCAACAGTTCAAATAAGTTATTCATGAATGTAAATATAGGCCAACATGTCATATCATTTTTATCACACAGTGAACACAGACCACATAGTCATTCATCTATATTTAGTTATCTATTTATTATATAATAAATTTATATAAATTTATATTTATATTTACTATTTATATATATTTAATATATATTTATAAAAGTTCTAGTTAGAAATGATATAATGGGTTAAAACATTGTGTACTGAATGCTTTCATTTGTAGCAAAAAACATTCCAGACGTACCAAATATGATACAAACAAAACTCATATATGCAAAGTGTTATTTAACTGTATTGTTATTATTTGTTATAATAATTTATATAACACATTATTATTGATTTATTATATATATATATATATATATATATATATATATATATATATATATATATATTTTTTTTTTTTTTTTATTATTTTTTTTTTTTTTATTATTATTATTATTTATTGAAGATTTAATAAACACAGAATTGTCAGGCACCTGTTTCATGGTTCAGGCTTTAAAGGGTTAAACATAGTTCTGAATGCTACATCTATAGGAATGTGTGATTTGAGGGGACCTCTTAAACTCTGTGGACCCCTGTGTGCTGTGAATGGGCCGTAGGCGTGCTGTGAGTGGTTACCTGGGTATTTCCCCCCTCGGCTCCTCTTTATGAAGCATACGATGAGCAGGATGAGCACCAGAAGCGCGATGGCACACATGAGCCCGATGAACCAGCCCTGCGTGGCAATGTCCACCTGGTCCTTGCTGTAGGCTGTTATGGGACAAACGCACAAGGAGGGAAAGCGAGGGAGGAACGAGAGAGAGAGACAGAGAGAGAGAGAGAGAGAGAGAGAGAGAGAGAGAGAGAATAATGAAATGTATGTTTCCTGTATGCACGACTCCCCACCACTTGTCCTGTGACTTATCACTACAGATCAGAACCAAGTCTGTAATGACCGTCTGTGTCTTCCAGCAGGCCAAGACTGACCTGCGACTCCCGGCCTTTATCAAAAACACATTAGTGGCAGGAAGAGTGCATTAGGACCTGCATTATCAAGCCCAGCGCTGCGATAACAAAATCAGCGCCGAGTCGACGTTCTCTCAAGAGCTATTAGAGAAAAAAACACCTTTCACTCGCCTGAACAGCTCCGACTGCGTACTCAGATCTGTATCCAATCAGACCTGATTCAGCTCCAATGATACAGTTGTGCTTATTTAGACTGAGGTTTTATATTAAAGCCACTTCTTCAGAGTACGTGAACTAGGAAACAGTTATAGTCTGCTATCAGGGTTGCCAGATTGCTTCTACAGTGCGTGTATTTATATATATATATATATCAGCCATAACATTAAAACCCCCTGCTATCTGTTTTATCAGATCCACTGACCCTATACTGTAGGAGCTCCACTTACAGACTGTAGTTCATCTGATTCTCTGTATACTTTATTACTCTGTTCTTTAATGATCAGGACCCCCACAGGACCACCACAGAGCAGATACTACTAGGGAGGTGGGTCTCATTCTCAGTGACACTGACACTAGTGTCAGACACAGCAGTGCTGCTGCTGCTGGAGTGTTTAAGCACCTCAGTGTCACTGCTGGACTGAGAATCGTCCACCAATCAAAACTATCCGGACAGCAGTGTCCTGTGGGCGGCGTCCTGTGTCCACTGATGATGAAGAACTAGAGGAACACAAACTGTGCAGCAGCAGATGAGCTACTGTCTCTGACTCTACATCTACAAGGTGGACCAGCAAGTAGTAGGAGTGTCTAATAGAGTGGACAGTGAGTGGACACAGTGTTTAAACACTCCAGCAGCAGCACTGCTGTGTCTGATCCACTCACACTAGCACAACACTGTCACTGCAGTGCTGAGAATGATCCACCTCCCTAATAGTATCTGCTCTGTGGGGGTCCTGGGGGGCCCTGATCTTTAAAGAACAAAGTAATAAAGTATACAGAGAATCAGATGAACTACAGTCTGTAAGTGGAGCTCCTGTATGGTCAGTGCAGCTGATAGAGTGGACAGTGAGTGATGATATAAGGAGGAGGTTTTAGTATCTCTATTTTTAGTTACTGAACTTAGTATCTAAAACAAAGTATATATAGTATATATTTAGTGCGTGTATACATATATATACACACACACACATACATACATACATACAACCTGATTCCCGGACCATATCAGCTTCCACATTGGGTGCGATCTTTAAGTTTATCTTGACAGTCCATGAAAAAGTAACGTACTCTTCTCTTCTGTGTGTTAATCGTGTCAGGAAGACGTATTATACTACTCTGAACCAGACGCGTTCAATATGCTTAATATCATAAACCAGCCCAAGCCAGAGGGAAACAAGGCTCAACGCGAGAGAGGATCGATATTATATCCCGCATGTTATTACAGAACACAGCGCGGGAGAGGCTCTCCACACCTGAGGCACTCCTTCCACAATCACAGGATTCACAGAATAAATAAATAAATAAATAAATAACAGAACACTGCTATTTTCCTATCGATTAGTGAAAGACACCACAATCAATAGAACCAGGCGACAGTTCCGGAGGCAAAGCTTTGAGTCACTGAAAATAACTGATTATTAGCGACTGCTTATCAGGAATTCCAATATAATTGTGATTATTCATCGCAGACGGCAACGACTGCACTGTTCAACACGGTTACACTGTACTGCCCACATGCTGCCCGCACTTCTTCACCTCTCTCAGCACAGCGAGGCTGTCTGATCCCTGTTAAACTGTTCCTGTGCTGTGTTTCCTGTTAAAACTTTAAATTAAACATTGAAGATTATGATTAGTGTTCACTTCAAGTGCTTTAATTTATAGTAAGGAACACAGAGCCCACACGCACAGGCTGGTATGTGTACTCACGGTTTGATTGCTCTCTTAAAGCTACATGACCTGCACAATCATTTCAAAGTAGTTACCAACTATAGCTTGTTAACGTTTAAGTCTTAGAGTACTGGGCCTCATTCCCAAAGCAGTCCAGGCTGTAATATTCCTTTAGGGCTTAAAACTTTGGGGCTTAAAACTTGAAAATTCAGTCATGTGACTTTTATCTTCTGTTGTGTCTCAGTGAGAGAGAACTGATAGATTTCAACACTAAGGTAAAAACAGTGATTTCATATCATCAATATAAATCAATATAAGGCCTTTAATGTTACTAGTATACTGGTTCTAACACTACTCGGTCTCTACAGATACGAGCATATACTACGAACAGGCCACTGATGCCTGCTTCTTATATATATATATATATATATATATATATATATATATATATATATATATATATATATATATATATATATATATATATATATATAAGTTTTAGTCACTTGGGGACTTTATTATTTTTAAAAAGCTATTTTAGTATTAATAGAGTAAGCAGAGCTTTTCCATACGCCAGTGTGTTAATTTAACTCTTTCCAAGCTTCTCCTAAACAACCCAGTATTATTATCAGTTCTCATCTAATACCTGCTTTGACTGCTCAGTACTTCATTAAGATAAATCAAGATTTGCTGCTGAAGGAACTGAACACATTCATACAATGTCTGGGGCGTCCAGGAGAAATCTGGAACCTAACTTTGTTCTTCAAACTGGATCAAGATCTGATCTACTTCTCTCACAATAACATATTCATGTTACTTTGTATTGTATGTCTGATTATTTACAACTGTTCTAATCAGATCTGCAGTTCTTACTGGTAAACATATACTTATTGATCAGACTTTTAAACTATCAGCTTAGAGGCCTAAAACTTTTGCACGGTTTGATTAGATTAGGTTTGATTAGATGGTGTTTGAAACATTGACGGTATCTAGAAATAAAGAATAACTACTGGGTTTTTTTTTGTATGGCTGGTTGCAACTTAAAATGCACAGAGAAGATGAGATAGACATATAGGTAGATACATTCAAAAGCTTCTTTTTATAGATTAAATTTTATATACGGAGTCAAAAGTCTCAGGACACCCTTTAACTTCAGGACTGAAAGGGACAATGACATCTGAATAACCCAGCAAGTAACGGGTGGGGGGACCTATCATGTCCCAAACATGGCCGCCAGTTCATGGAGACAGTTCTGGTCTTCTTTGATCTGCTACACGACCACCTTCCCATTGGAAAAAACAGCCCTTGATCCAATATGGTGGCTTTCAAGATGACAGCCATGTTCAGGATATAGCCGTAAAGATACATAATATTTCCCTTTGTTTCTGAAAAAAAGGAGTTCTGAGACTTTTGACTCACCCTGTATATCGTCACTGTCCAAAGAAAAACAGGTACCTCCAAAATAGTAACTTTAGAGGAAAGAACAAAAACTCTAGTTTTATTATACGTCAATGGGACCATTGATACTTCCAAGCTACTGCAGCATTTCTATTGGTCCATTCATCAAAACCAAAATGGACAGTGACGATATGCTCTTCATGGATTGGGCAGTGAATATGTGAATATGATACTTCAACAATGTTTACATACTTTAAAAAAAAAAAAGGAAAGTGAATGAGCCTTTGGGGATGTAAACTATTCAAGTAGTAGGCCTGTTAGGCCCCAGTTCTGGTCTAGGATCAGGCCAGCCCTCACCTCCACTGGTCTCGAAGGTGACATACTCGCTGGTGATGCTAGGTTGCTCATGGGAATAGACACGCAGCCGGTACTTGGCTCCAGCTATCAGCCCAGCCAGTTTAATGGGGGGTTGGTGTTTGAGCACGCTTTTCGTAGTGCTATTACCTTAAAAAGGAGGAGACACAAGAGGAGTGTCCATCAAACCAGGACAGAGCGACCTGCCATGAGGACGACTGCAAGCAGACAAGCAGCAGAGTGGTCTCTTCCATGAGATGGTGGGTCACGCTGACTGAGACTGGTGGGCAAACCCCAGTATACGTTTCAGTAAGCTCTTAAAGGGATAATCATCTGACGACTACAGAACAAGTCTCATCGGCGGACTCCTGAAGGTCAGCGTGTGGTTCTCCGAAGAAAACGACGGGAGAAGAGAGACAGTTCTGACTGGTGCTGCTGGACTGTCCTCATACGGCTCACATCAAAGTCTAGCTCCGGGAAATGACGAGTATGATTTCAGCAGGCTGATACCTAACGCAGCCTTTGAAGCTGAGTTGTTACTTAATACTTCCATCGGGGGGAGCGACAGAAAGAAACGGCGGGCTTACAGGAAAATAGGAGATGCACAGCCAGTCTCAACCGTCCACAGACCTCATCTCATCTCAAAGGAAGCCAGACACCAAAACGAAACACACACACACACATACACACACCGTCTTTCCAGGGAGCGGAGTCGCCATCATAGTGAGAGAACATGAGTAAGACCTCAGTGATGCGCCATGAGCTTCCATGAAACTCACGCTGGTGACAGCAGCATGCGACAGGCAAAACAAAGCGCTGGGCCAAAGTTCACTGCCAACACACTCTTAAAAATAAAGGTTCTGGAGTAGATCAATCTAGGAACTCCTGGAATAAGCATGGAACCCTTAGAGCTGGCGTAGAGCTGAGTGGGTTCTTTACTGGAGTATCAATAGGCTGTTTCCAATCACGTAATTCAGACACTGTTAGAAACCCAGATGGAGGCAGTGAATGAGGAGTGGAGGAGATGGAGGTAAGGAACAGAGTGGAGGAGATGGAGGTGAGGAACAGAGTGGATGAGATGGAGGTGAGGAACGGGGTGGAGGAGATGGAGGTGAGGAACAGAGTGGATGAGATGGAGGTGAGGAACAGAGTGGAGGAGATGGAGGTGAGGAACAGAGTGGAGGAGATGGAGGTGAGGAACAGAGTATAGGAGATGGAGGTGAGGAACAGAGTGGATGAGATGGAGGTGAGGAACAGAGTGGAGGAGATGGAGGTAAGATGTTACAGTAGATGTTGGAGGTGGTGCTGATGTGATGAAGGGAGGTTTGAGCTGAACTGAAAGATGAGCTGCTATTGAGCAGCAGATTAAGAACCACCAAGAAAACAAACCACCACATACTAAAGTGTTGATCACCAGTGTTCACCCCCAGATCACCCTTACACACTACAATACTCACTCCTACTGACCACCAGTGTTCACCCCAGATCACCCTTACACACTACAATACTCACTCCTACTGACCACCAGTGTTCACCCCCAGATCACGCTTACACACTACAATACTCACTCCTACTGACCACCAGTGTTCACCCTCAGATCACCCTTACACACTACAATACTCACTCCCTACTGACCACCAGCACCATCAGCTCAGCTTCTCCTTCACCAGTTCTCCTGTTTCCACCTTAAATGGAGCTGCAGGTACGTTCTGGCTCCTGCTGCACTGTTGAAGGTGGAACAGGAAAACTGGTGAATGAGCTGCTTCACCCTCGTGTGCTCAGTAGGAGTGAGTATTGTAGAGTGAACAGTTGGTCTGGGGGTGATGTGACTGGTCACTGGTGAGAGGTTTAAACTACAGCTACAAGAAACTGGACCAGGAAGTTCAGTCTCTGAATAGTGATAGCGCCCCCATGTGGAAAATCATTTGCTGATCTCTATCAGAAACATAGTGACGTGACGTTATTTGTAAACAACCTATTGAGATGTTCTTCAGGGAACTGGAAGGGATCGTTCTTTAGAGAATCCTTTTTGGAACCTTTATTGTTAAGAGCTTACCGCAGCGAGAGCACACGTACTGTCCATCTTTATCACGTGACAGAGCCTCAGCATCTCAGGACCATTCGTAGCTTAACATTTTAAACTCAAACAGGACACAATCTCAGCAGGTGTGCATCAAAAAGTCTATGGATGCAGGTAATTACAGCAGAGTGGCTTAAAATAAGCTGCACAGCACGATGTGATCATCACAGCAGGCCTGAGATTCTGTTGTGCATAACCAGGAGAAACTTTAGTCCCACTCTATTTGGACAGTCCACTAAGATTATCAAAAGAAGTTCAAGTTGTTAACAAACTAGGGTTTTGGGTTCTGGTTAAGGCTGGAGTTAGTCTTGCGGGGCCAGACGTGATCTCACACAGAGAATACTTGATCCCAGCAGAACTTCTGGAAGCTAAATCTGCTCCAAATCTCTTCTAGAGTCCTTGTGTGAACTTTCCAGTCATGCTAACTTGCATCACATCCACTAAAACAAACTACAGAAGGCTTGTCGTCTGTCAGACCATGTTTACGAGCGCACTGTCACCTCCTACGCAGAGCTCGTCAAGCCTAGGTGTCACCTCCAGTTAGCAGTGGGCGACACACAGTTTCACCTGGTTTACCTTTATACTGATGTGCCACAAAACAAACTCAGCGCAGCTCCTGAACACCTTCACATCCAGTGAAGTCCTCGATTTAAGTCAGTCCAGTTTCTTTTTTGAAGACTTAAAGGAGCAATATGTGATATTTTTAGCTATAAACATTCCAGTAGTAGCACAAACCGTACAAAGAATGTGAAATAGTTTAGACTGTGTCAAAGGCATTGTGCATTTATGTGTTGCAGAGATAGCTACTGAAGTTAGCAAGCTAGCCCTGACCTGTCCTGTCTTGTAGTACCACTGTGTACCTGAAGAGGTGATAGTTAATCACTGTAGTACCACTTGGTACCTAAAGAGGTGATAGTGAGTCACTGTAGTACCACTTTGTACCTGAAGAGGTGATAGTGAGTCACTGTAATACCACTTTGTACCTGAAGAGGTGGTAGTGAGTCACTGTAGTACCACTTTGTACCAGAAGATGTGATAGTGAGTCACTGTAGTACCACTTTGTACCTGAAGAGGTGACAGTTAATCACTGTAGTACCACTTGGTACCTAAAGAGTTGATAGTGAGTCACTGTAGTACCACTTTGTACCTGAAGAGGTGATAGTGAGTCACTGTAATACCACTTTGTACCTGAAGAGGTGATAGTGAGTCACTGTAGTACCACTTTGTACCTGAAGAGGTAATAGTGAGTCACTGTAATACCACTTTGTACCTGAAGAGGTGATAGTGAGTCACTGTATTATGAAGTGGAATCAGTCCAACATGTGAGGATGAGGAAGTAGTGCTGCTGCCCCGACGCCCTATTCTAACCTCTGGTCAGTCATGGTGAAGGTGCTTCTCCCGGTTAGATCCAATGAGAGAGCAGTAAACACAGCGATGCTGAAGCTCCTGGTGAGCGAGCGGCGCCGGTGAGAACCACGTTCAGCAGCAACAAATCAAGAAATACAAACAGAAGCAGAACCAGAGAGAACACTGGAGCTGCTCCACCACCGGAGACGCTCTCGGAGAGGAACGCTTCATACGGAACTCAGAACTCAGAACATTTCCTTTACACTAGAAGGTGGAGGAGGAGGAACTGAGCATTTCCTGATGATAAGTTGGTTTCAGGTAGGAGTCGACAGCTTGTTTCATCTTCCAAACTGCTCCTGTAATGAGGTGGAAGGAGAAGCCAGTCTCTAAGTGTGCTTACTGCCCCCTATAGTGTGTTCACTAGTGTGTGTGTGTGTGTGTTGGTGTTTCACTGCCACCTAGTGTGTGTGTTCACTAGTGTGTGTGTGTGCGTGTGTTGGTGTTTCACTACCTTCTAGTTTGTGTTCACTAATGTGTTGTGTGTGTGTGAGTGTTTCACTGCCCCCTAGTGTATGTGCTCACTATTGTGTGTGTGTATGTTTCACTGCCCTCTAGTGTTTGTTCACTAGCGTGTGTGTGTATGTGAGTGTTTCCCTGACTCCAAGTGTGTGTTCACTAGTGTGTGTATATATGTGGGTGTTTCATTGCCCCCTAGTGTGTGTGTTCACTAGTGTGTATATATGTGGGTGTTTCACTGACTCCAAGTGTGTGTGTTCACTAGTGTGTGTGTGTGTGTGTGTGTGTGTTGGTGTTTCGCTGCCCTCTAGTATGTGTATTCACTAGTGTGTCTGTGTATGTTGGTGTTTCACTGCCCCCTAGTGTGTGTTCACTAGTGTGTATATATGTGGGTGTTTCACTGCCCCCTAGTGTGTGTGTTCACTAGTGTGTATATATGTGGGTGTTTCATTGCCCCACAGTGTATGTGAGTGTTTCACTGACTCCAAGTGTGTGTGTTTACTAGTGTGTGTGTGTGTGTTGGCGTTTCGCTGCCCTCTAGTATGTGTGTTCACTAGTGTGTGTATGTGGGTGTTTCACTGCCCCCTAGTGTGTGTGTTTACTAGTGTGTGTATGTGGGTGTTTCACTGCCCCCTAGTGTGTGTGTTCACTAGTGTGTGTATGTGGGTGTTTCATTGCCCCACAGTGTATGTGAATGTTTCACTAACTCCAAGTGTGTGTGTTCACTAGTGTGTGTGTGTGTGTGTGTTGGCGTTTCGCTGCCCCCTAGTGTGTACATATGTGGGTGGTTCACTGACTCCAAGTATGTCTGTTTACTAGTGTGAGTGTGTGTGTGTGCGTGTGTGTGTGTGTATGTGGGTGTTTCACTGTTTACTAGTGTGTGTGTGTGTGTGTGTGTGTGTATGTGGGTGTTTCACTGTTTACTAGTGTGTGTGTGTGTGTATGTGGGTGTTTCACTGTTTACTAGTGTGTGTGTGTGTGTGTGTGTGTGTGTATGTGGGTGTTTCACTGTTTACTAGTGTGTGTGTGTGTGTGTGTGTGTGGGTGTTTCACTGTTTACTAGTGTGAGTGTGTGTGTGTGTGCGTGTGTATGTGGGTGTTTCACTGTTTACTAGTGTGTGTGTGTGTGTGTGTGTGTGTATGTGGGTGTTTCACTGTTTACTAGTGTGTGTGTGTGTGTGTGTGTGTGTGTGTGTGTGCGTGTGTATGTGGGTGTTTCACTGTTTACTAGTGTGTGTGTGTGTGTGTATGTGGGTGTTTCACTGTTTACTAGTGTGTGTGTGTGTGTGTGTGTGTGTGTGTGTGTGTGTATGTGGGTGTTTCACTGTTTACTAGTGTGTGTGTGTGTGTGTGTGTGTATGTGGGTGTTTCACTGTTTACTGTGTGTGTGTGTGTGTGTGTGTGTGTGTGTGTGTATGTGGGTGTTTCACTGTTTACTAGTGTGTGTGTGTGTGTGTGTGTGTGTGTGTGTGTGGGTGTTTCACTGTTTACTAGTGTGAGTGTGTGTGTGTGTGCGTGTGTATGTGGGTGTTTCACTGTTTACTAGTGTGTGTGTGTGTGTGTGTGTGTATGTGGGTGTTTCACTGTTTACTAGTGTGTGTGTGTGTGTGTGTGTGTGTGTGTGTGTGTGTGTGCGTGTGTATGTGGGTGTTTCACTGTTTACTAGTGTGTGTGTGTGTGTGTGTGTGTGTGTGTATGTGGGTGTTTCACTGTTTACTAGTGTGTGTGTGTGTGTGTGTGTGTGTGTGTGTGTGTGTATGTTGGTGTTTCACTGTTTACTAGTGTGTGTGTGTGCGTGTGTATGTGGGTGTTTCACTGTTTACTAGTGTGTGTGTGTGTGTGTGTGTGTATGTGGGTGTTTCACTGTTTACTAGTGTGTGTGTGTGTGTGTGTGTGTGTGTGTGTGTGTGTGTGTGTGTGTGTGTATGTGGGTGTTTCACTGTTTACTAGTGTGTGTGTGTGTGTGTGTGTGTGTGTGTGTGTGTGTGTGTGTATGTGGGTGTTTCACTGTTTACTAGTGTGTGTGTGTGCGTGTGTATGTGGGTGTTTCACTGTTTACTAGTGTGTGTGTGTGTGTGTGTGTGTGTATGTGGGTGTTTCACTGTTTACTAGTGTGTGTGTGTGTGTGTGTGTGTGTGTGTGTGTGTATGTGGGTGTTTCACTGTTTACTAGTGTGTGTGTGTGTGTGTATGTGGGTGTTTCACTGTTTACTAGTGTGTGTGTGTGTGTGTGTGTGTGTGTGTGTGTGTGTGTATGTGGGTGTTTCACTGTTTACTAGTGTGTGTGTGTGTGTGTGTGTGTATGTGGGTGTTTCACTGTTTACTAGTGTGTGTGTGTGTGTGTGTGTGTGTGTGTGTATGTGGGTGTTTCACTGTTTACTAGTGTGTGTGTGTGTGTGTGTGTGTGTGTGTGTGTGTGTGGGTGTTTCACTGTTTACTAGTGTGAGTGTGTGTGTGTGTGCGTGTGTATGTGGGTGTTTCACTGTTTACTAGTGTGTGTGTGTGTGTGTGTGTGTATGTGGGTGTTTCACTGTTTACTAGTGTGTGTGTGTGTGTGTGTGTGTGTGCGTGTGTATGTGGGTGTTTCACTGTTTACTAGTGTGTGTGTGTGTGTGTGTATGTGGGTGTTTCACTGTTTACTAGTGTGTGTGTGTGTGTGTGTGTGTGTGTGTGTGTGTGTATGTTGGTGTTTCACTGTTTACTAGTGTGTGTGTGCGTGTGTATGTGGGTGTTTCACTGTTTACTAGTGTGTGTGTGTGTGTGTGTGTGTGTGTATGTGGGTGTTTCACTGTTTACTAGTGTGTGTGTGTGTGTGTGTGTGTGTGTGTGTGTATGTGGGTGTTTCACTGTTTACTAGTGTGTGTGTGTGTGTGTGTGTGTGTGTGTGTGTGTGTATGTGGGTGTTTCACTGTTTACTAGTGTGTGTGTGTGCGTGTGTATGTGGGTGTTTCACTGTTTACTAGTGTGTGTGTGTGTGTGTGTGTGTGTGTATGTGGGTGTTTCACTGTTTACTAGTGTGTGTGTGTGTGTGTGTGTGTGTGTGTGTGTGTGTATGTGGGTGTTTCACTGTTTACTAGTGTGTGTGTGTGTGTGTATGTGGGTGTTTCACTGTTTACTAGTGTGTGTGTGTGTGTGTATGTGGGTGTTTCACTGTTTACTAGTGTGTGTGTGGGTGTTTCACTGTACAGGTTAGGGTTAAATGCGGAGCTTAAATTCTGCTGAGTGGTAAATAATTCTAAATTCTAGTTTGTTCTTATATATAGTACGTTTTTACGTTACCACTCACATTCAGCTCAAAGCTGCTGATGGTGGGATCACGTCTGGGCCCGCGAGGCTGAGTTAGTGTGAGGTTTAGTATCAGGATAAATAAGCTGAATGCTGTGAGAACCCTAGTTAGACGCATCACCGAAAGCATCTACACAGGACGGTCCAAATAAAGTGAAGCAACCCGTCCAGCGCATGCAGCAGCCGGCCAGCTCTCTGGGCAGAGAGAGACAGAATGAGGGCGGGACTGGATCAATAGCCTGTGTGGTCGGGACTGTGTATGTGTGCACATCTGTGTGAGCTGGTGTTGATCCGATGCAGCTCCATGATATCCGATCTATCCCTCTGCTCCTCCGTGCACGGCACAGTGGGTTCATGTTTTATGAAACGTCTAGCTGTTCTGCTTTTACACTATCACAGCGCGCGATTGCATCACCGCGCCCTCGCGCTCTCGCTTCAAGGTCGAGGATATGATGATGATAGCCCCTCGGAGATGACCTTGGGCTGGACACATTAACCCCCTCATTATCCCTCTGCCCTGAAAACATCTGCTAGCCAGGCGCAGATAGAGACTGTAGATATCTATTAGGACGTGGGCTCATGCAGACAGTCCAGCTCACAGACCAGTAAGAAGCTAAGCGGTGGGGGGGAAAGCCAGATAGAGATATTAGCACATAAAGGGTTGCGGGCAGACGGTGGTGGCTGATCCGATGCCGATGAGAAATACAGATAAATGAAAGATGAGAGAGAGAGAGAAAAAGAGAGAGAGAGAGAGAGAGAGAAAGAGAGAGAGAGAGAGAGAGAGAGAGAGCGCAAAACAGAGGGGGATTGCTGTTAGCCATTGGCTAGCCAATGCTAAATGCCTCTAATACCTGTTAAAGAGGCTAAAGTAGATCATCACTGTCCACAGAAAAACATATACCTCCAAAATAGTAACTTCACAGGAGGGGACAAAACTGTCTTCACGTTCAATGGAAGTCAATGGAACCAGAATTTTTCCCAAGCTATTTTGGAGCATTTCTATTGGTCCGTTCATCACAAAATTGGTACACAATGTAAACGACAGCTGTTGTATTTAAATAATGGAGAAAACAAAAAATCAACAAAATGGTGAAGCATATTTTGTAGCATACTGTGAAGTTACAGCTTTGGAGACATGTTTTTCTTTGGACAGCAAGTATATGTAGAGTCACTGTCCAAAGAAAAACATGTCTCCAAAGCTGTAACTTCACAGTCTTAACTTTCAATATAAGTCAACGGAACTATATTTTTCCCAAGCTATATTGGAGCATTTATATTGGTCCATTCTTTATATAAGAATAAATAAGTATAAACGGCAGCTGTTGCCTTCAAATGATGCAGAAAAATAAAAATTAAACTAAAAATAGAGATGGACATGTTTTACTTTAGACAGTGACTAGGCATCCTTGCTGTCTAAAGAAGAACAAGTATCCTCAAACCTGTAACTTTACAGCTGTGGACAAAAACTTTCTATGCTTTCTTTACTATCTATGTAAGTCAATGGAACCAGAAGTTTTTTCAAGCTACTTTGGAGCATTTCTATTGGTCCATTCATTTCTGATTCTGATTCTGATTCTGATTCTGATTTGCACTTATTGTAAACAGCAGCTGCTGCACTGAAATGATGGAGAAAACTAAAGATCAACAAAAATGGAGATGCATGTCCTTCTTTGGACAGCTATGTACATATAGAAAGACAGGCATCTCCAAAATGGTAACTTTACAGGAGAGGCCAAAAACTGTCTTCACTTTCAATGCAAGCTAATGGAACCAGAATGTTTCCCAAGCTATATTGGAGCATTTCTATTGGTCCATTCTCTATAAATTTTGATGCAATTAAATGATGCAGAAATATAAATATCAATAAAAATGGACCTACGTTTTTCTTTGGACAGTGATTATACATATCATCAATGTCTGAAGAAAAACATGTCTCCAAATCTGCAACTTTACAGGAGGGGACAAAAACTGTCTTTACTTTTAATGTAAGTCAATAGAACCAGAAGTTTTCCCGAGCTATTTTGGAGCATTTCTATTGGTCCATTCATCATGAGATTGGCACACAATGTAAATGACAGCTGTTGTATTTAAATGATGGAGAAAACAAAAAATCAACAAAATGGTGAAGCATGTTTTTCTTTGGACAGTGACTCTACATATATTTGCTGTCCAAAGAAAAAAATGTCTCCAAAGCTCTAACTTCACAGTCTTCACTTTCAATGTAAGTCAATGGAACCAGAATTTTCCCTAAGCTATATTGGAGCATTTCTATTGGTCCAGTCATCAAGAGATTTGCATAAAATGTAATCAGTGTAATAAAAATCAATCAAAATAGACATCCATGCTTTTCTTTGGACAGCGATGATATATGTGTATATAACTATAAGAAGCTTCTGGTTATAGTACGTTAAACGATATATATATATAAAAAAACTCAATAATAGATTCTAGCATTTACTGGACGCCGGTTCCAGCCTGTGAGAAGCTAAACGAATGAACTAACTATTAGAGCCTTGTGAGGGTGAAGCCTGTGGTGTAATGACGATTGGAGCTGCTCTGCAGGTCATTTTGATCCCTACTTTCAAAATGACCTTCAATCCAATGCTAGTTACACAAGAGGCTCTTGTCTTCTCTTCCTCGCTCTGGCTCTCAATCGCACTCGCTCCCTCTCAACGTTTCATTATTACTCCGGTCTCTCCCTGTTCTTGCAAGCCACCAGAGAGAACAGGAGCTTCCTAAAGGGAACTTCAAGGACTGCTGAGGACACAAAACCAAACCCCACAGGAGACGCGACGGCAGGCTCGTTTCATCCCTCGGAGACGCTGGATAAAACGGAGCACTGCGCTTTTGTTCTTCCCAACAGCTACGGGGAGGAACATCTATCTATCAGCATCACAGAGGACGTGAACAACCGGCAGAGCATCGCCGCTCCAGAGCCGAGGAACGTTTCATTATTCAGCAGCCCGGTTCCACCATAGCATTAACGTGGACGGAGCTCACGGCTGAGTTTGAAGCCTTTGGAAAACTAAGCGAGGGTCGATATCCTGGGATGGTTTGGGTCTCCAGCGAGCCCTTAGGCAAAGAAGGAGCGTTCCCTTCGCAAGCCCTCCGCAAGAGCGTCTGGGTCTTACTGTCCAGTGTGAACTCTAGCACAAACTCGCTGCTGTCAACAGGGAAGTTGTGCTTCCAGCTGACGTTAGCATAGTCACTGTTAGCATCCACGGTCAGATTCCAGATCTTTATGGTCGGGGCTGAGCAGAACAGGTGGGAGAGGAGTACAGGTCACAACATCTCAACCACAGTCAACATCAAAGCCTAACACTACATCGGCACATCAGACGACTTTAACGCGTCTCCTTTTACGCAGAGGAGTCTCCTCCGAGCCCCGGAATCAAATTCTCTAGCCACAGTCTTTTAATCTCCTAAAACGCTAACAGGCTAATTGGATGCTACTGTCAATACAAACTCTTATCAGCGTCAATACTAATTTGAGCAAAGTGCCGTCTTGAGGGTTTAGGACGAGGATCAGTCACGTCCCCGTCAGAAAAGGGCCCTTTAACTAGACGGGGCGTCTGCACTAGGAATAAATGGGCAGCGTGGCTCTGGTTCGTTTACACTGATAAACTGGTGATGTCTGAGGAAATACCCAGCATGTTCTTATCCACCCGCTTGGTGGTGAAAGGCCGGGTGGGCAGGGTTGTGGTGCTGGAGGTAGTAGTTGGAGCGGCTGTAGTAGGAGTAGTAGTAGTGGTTGGAGCAGGAGTAGTAGGGGTAGCAGCAGTAGTGGGGGCAATGGTAGTAGTTGTTGAGGTACTAATGGTCGTAGTCGGGACGGTGGTTGGGGGAAGAGGGGGAGGAGGAGTTGCGAACACCAAGGCGTCTGTAGAATCAACCACTGAGAGAGGAAGAGAGTCATAGTTAAGCACAACAACAAAGCCCGGACACCGGCATCACTACACAGGTGAACAATAAGAGAGAGACCACCGACTGCAACATCGGATAGAGTTCCCACAACTTCAGTCTGAGAGTGTTTTGAGAGGAATTCAGGTTTTAAGCCAGGCATGCAGCGAACTATTCAACTACCACGATTAATCTTCAGAATTTGGCCAAATTTGATGACGGACCTGATGAGACGCTTAAAAGCCCCCCAACTGAGACGCCGAGTGACTTCATGAGCACTAGTTCTGCAGTTTGAACGAATTAAGAGTTTCAAGAATTAAAAGTCACGATGACCCAAATTCATCTGAGCTGTGAAGAGGAGTCTGATTCTGGAAACAAGTGATGATTTGGATGCAGCCGATCAATCAGCTTCGGTGCTTGGAAACAAAGTACACCACCAGTCAAAAGTTTGGGCACAGGTTTTTCTTATTTGTACTATATTAGTTATAGACGGAAGGATCGATCAGCTATGTTTTTCGATCGGCTATGTTTTCTATCAGCCAAAGTTTCTCCAATTTAGCCGATCGATGACGTTAAACAAATGAGACTAATTTCTGTTTTTCCAGCTAGCGTTTCATCCAGGAAGAGGAGCCCTCCCTGAAACCCCCTTAGGCGAAGCTCCCTGCAATTCCTATCTGAACCACTAGGTGGAAATACATAACATTTATTTTAGACTGACTGAAGCAGCGGCCTCGTAAAAACAGCATGCGCTGATAGAAAACATGTCGTCCGTCTGCCAGTGTTTTATTGTATGTGACTCATCCAGGACTTTTGTAAAATTAGTAAAATCTCGTGGGGGAACTAAAGATATTTAACTCTAATAATCTGATACAGCACTTTAGAGACACCACACAGCTGAATACAGTGAGTATCAGTAACAGCAGAGCTACACACACAGCTAACACAAAACTAATAACCCAGAAACCCGTACAGACCAGATCTGACCGGTACAAACAGAACAGCAGCAGCAATTCAATATTCTACATTTAATTATTACAGATTTGACTTCGCTTACTTTTTTAGTTTAAAATTAGTTAAATTGAATGACTGCAGTATTGGCAATATTTGTTTGATTTACTATCGGCCAATCGCACCAAAAGGTGATCGGCAATTGGAATCGGCCTCAAAAACCAGATCCGTCCATCTCTAATATTAATAGTACTAATATTAGTGAATAAGTGTGAGGAGATCAGAACTATAGAATAGTCGGTATGGAATTATTCCTGGAGCAGAATTAAACATCTGGTTGTGTTTAAAGAATGTTTAGAGAGACTTCAAGTTAGAAAGAGTGGATTCTGGGTGTGTTGACCGATATAACAGGTCTGGACCTTCATAAAAAAGAATCACAGTCACAGCACTGGTCAATATTTTCCCCAAATCATTCGGTTTCACTAAATAGTTTTTAAAGAAAAAATATATAGCATATATAAAAATATATAGCATATATAAAAATATTTAGCATATATAAAAATATATAGCATATATAAAAATATATAGCATGTACCAGCAAATAAAATCAGTATCAGTATTTAAAAAGCGTATTATTCTAAATGTTTTCTCAATAAATAAATAAAATGTAATTTATATCTCCTCAACGTTGCTCATTTGTTAGGGTTGCTGGCTCCTCGAGACGTGAGCATACTGTTTGGAGGGCGTTCCATGTCAGTAAAGAAATATTAGTGAGTATACGCAGTGTGGCAGGTCAGACTGACCCTTTGTTTAGAATAGAACAGAACAGAATAGAATCCTTTTGACACTCTCCAAGAAGAAAAAAATATAAATATAAATAAATAAATAAAATTATAAGAATAAGAATAAATATAGAGAAAAATATTTTTTTTCATCATACAGTGCATGCCTGGCTTTGGCTTTTGGTCTAGTACGCAAGAGTAAACTCATCCTGGTCTTTCAAGCAGTAGCATCTGTTCACATTGTACAACAGTGCCACCCAGTGGTCATCTGTCTTAAACATCTGGTCCTTATTCAATACTATGTAGACAATGAAAATGGGATTGTGGGAACTCTATCAGTGGAAACACATCCACCACCATAAAGTGTACTACAACAATTCAAGACTAGAGGTCCTCGTTACTTTGACACATGGTGCTGAAATAACATGGTAAAGAACTTAAAGCAGAAAAGACAGTCGTGTACCTTCTTCTCTTCAGTCCTCAGACACAAAGTCCCTTCCCAGAACCAGAACCTTCCACTGTTCCCAAGTCATGCAAAGGCAGCCCCACCAATATGTGCACCAGAACACAGCTTGAGCATAACAGCATCTCACCAGACCCAAGCAAGGGATGGAGAATGTCATACAGATAAAAACCAGGCCGTGTCCGCCAGAGGACAGGCCCTGTGAGACAGGGACAAGCTGGTGCTTTTCTTCAAGACCCAGTGACAGCGGGCAGTCCATTGTGAACGGCCAATCAGCAAGCAGCTAGGTGCGCTCTTACCTGTAGCGTCCACTCGGGCGACTAAGGAAAAACGAGCAACCACAAAACAGGCCAGAGCGAAAGGAAACCGGGGAGGTGGCAGAAGCGCAAGCAGTAGTGGCGGATGGCGTGAGCAGCAAATGAGATGTGGTCCGGCGCCAACGTGACAAATGGACGCTTCCTAAACTTCTTCTGAGGAAGTTCTAGGCTGCATGCTCGAACCTGAACCGTGGCGGGAAATCAGGATCTTCAAAGCCTCTGCAGAGAATCGGCTGCAGTGAGTCTTTCATAAGAGGACAGGATCCTCTAATACTCCTCCAAGGTAACTGTGATGATTGTGCAACATTGCTGGTAGTGCGATTTACACCCCCCCCCTCCCAAACAATGATACACCTTGTTGCTAGGCAACAGTAGCTCTCTTTTTGTCAAATATTTAAGTGCCAGTCATTTATGAAGACCTCACTTTCCTGCATGTACGTTTAACCCTTAGAAGCTGCTTATCTCGTTTTCAAGGAGATAAATATTTCTCACGTATAGAGCACTGAATCACTATACTGAGCAAATATCTGTACATTTTCTAGAGTCTAATTTAAATTGAACTGTGCAAGAGCCTGATGCACCTGGGCTGATTATCTAAAAGCCTTCACCTGATCAATAAGTGTATGTTAACCATAAGTGTATGGTGGTGTATGATACTCCCACCACCATGCTTCACATCTGGTACAGTGTTCATATCTTGAGCTCCAGTTTGAAGAACAAAGTTAGGTTCCAGATTTCTCCTGGACGCCCCAGACATTGTATGAATGTGTTCAGTTCCTTCAGCAGCAAATCTTGATTTAGCTTAATGAAGTACTGAGCAGTCAAAGCAGGTATTGGATGAGAACTGATAATAATACTGGGTTGTTTAGGAGAAGCTTGGAAAGGGTTAAATAAACACACTGACGTATGGAAAAGCACTACTTACTCTATTAATACTGTTTAATATTTAATAATAAAGTGGAAAAGCTCTACTTACTCTATTAATACGGATTAATATTTAATAATAAAGTAGCTTCTTTAAAAAAATAGCTGTTTATATATAATTCCCAAACTTTTGCACAGTGCTGTATGTAATTACATTTGAAGGCTTCAGCAACACTAAAGTACCAACTTGGCTTCTAAGGGTTAATGGTGAATTCAGAACAGCATGCTGGGGTCGTCCAAACGGGGCAGTGTGACAGGAAGGGATGCCGGGCAGATGTGCCGTCAGGGATCGGAGGTCAAACGATACGGAATAAGCAGAAAAATGACGTCACTGACTTTCATAACTCCTGAACTGGATCATTCGAGTACCTACATAGTCAGAAGTGAAGACTCTGAGCAGGAAATAAATAAAGTGTATGTAGTAGAACAGCTTTTATCTGACTGGGCGTCGGTAAGCAGTAACAGCAGTGCAGTGGAACGTGTCCCATCCCTGAAAGCACACAGTGATATGGACCGGGACAGATGGCTAGACAGTTCATTAGTAGTAACAGTGCAGTTTAGATCTGTCCATAACGCAACCGCATGCTAATCAGGTAGAACAAGCACCTTTTTATACCTGAGTCTCACAGACTTCAGCATAAAAACACATTGGATGTAATGTGAATGAGATGAGCATGAATTTTAACAGGCTGCACAATATATCCTGTTCAATTCATCACAATAAGACGAGATTTCAAACTGTGTCTTAATTTACTGAGTAGATTTTTCTATTATTGTGAGCAATTTTATTGTCCACAGGGTCAGTTTTGGTGATCTGACCAATCAAGGCATCCACAAGTTCTTACATCTCTAATTCTACACTGTTAATAACTTCAACTCTGACACTTCAACTATCGACCAATGATCCTGAATGTATTACTGCCGTCTATGAAAAATCTTCAAAATGATTACTTTACAGGAGAAAAAAAAAATCTTGTCAATGGGACCAGACTTTATTCTGGCTCATGTTTTTGTCAATTCATTAACAGACATTTTCAACTTATGTAAAAAAAAATAATTAACCTTTTTAACTTATTTAAAAAATAATTATGCTTTTTTAATGTATGGTAAAAAAATTGTGCTTTTTTTAACGTTTGTTTTAAAAAATAATTATGCTTTTTTAATGTATGGTAAAAAAATAATTATGCTTTATTTAAACATATGGTAAAAATAGTTATGCTTTTTTAACATATGGTAAAAAAAGATTTATGCTTTATTTTAACCATATGGTTTAAATAGTAATGTTTTTTTAACGTATGGTAAAAAAAAATATTTATGCTTGTTTTAAAAAATAATTATGTATTTTCAACTTTTCAAAATTTAATGAGCAATGCAGTAAGTATTGACACTTTTAATTATATTAATAATCAAGTATTTTATGGATATTTTTTTAAAATGGACTTAACTGAACATGCTTAGCCTTTCAAAGTAGAATACTCCAAAATGTATTATTAGACTAAGAAGCCACTGAAGAGCAAATACAAGCACCCATATATGGGCTACATGTCTTACTGTGAGAGGACATGAAATACAGTCATCAACACAAAGAACCATTTTTGGTATATACAGTACTGTGCAAAAGTCACTTGGAGACATAATTATATTTAAAAAGATATTATTTACAAACAGAAAGCTTTTATTTACTCAGTAAACACCTTATTATTAAATATTAATCAGTATTTAGAGTAAGTAGAGCTTTTCCATACATCAGTGTGTTTATTTAACTCTTTCCAAGCTTCTCTTAAACAACCCAGTATTATTATCAGTTCTGATCTAATACCTGCTTTAACTGCTCAGTACTTCATTAAGATAAATCAAGATTTGCTGCTGAAGGAACTGAACACATTCATACAATGTCTGGGGCGTCCAGGAGAAATCTGGAACCTAACTTTGTTCTTCAAACTGGATCAAGATCTGATCTACTTCTCTCACAATAACATATTCATGTTACTTTGTATTGTATGTCTGATTATTTATCTGTTCTAATCAGATCTGCTGATCTTACTGGTGAACATACACTTATTGATCAGATGAAGGTTTGTAGGTGACTAAGACTTTTGCACAGTTGTGTATAAACCTTTATCAGGTTTTGTTTATATTGTGCAGCTGTTAATCCTCATGTTGTGTTTATCTGTATCGGTTCAGGGTCATGAACCCGCCTTTAGTGCTGAACTGCACTGTAGCAGAGGACACACAGACAGACAGACAGACAGACAGAGGGACAGACAGCAGACAGGCAGACAGTCAAGCAGGCGCCTCCTTATTACCTACACCTGCAGAGTCAGTACCTGAAGTGATAAAGTCTTCTTTCACACCGAGGGAGAGAGAGAGAGAGAGAGAGAGAGAGGAGGACAGACAGGAGAGGAGGAGGAGGAGAAGGAAAGAGGTCAGACTGAGAAAACAAGGAAATCAGGAAAGGCTGAGAGAGAAATACACAAAAGCAGAGTTAGGAACACAAAACACAGGCAGGCAGCAATAACACACAGGGAGGGGGAGAGAGAGAGAGAAAGAGAGAGAGAGAGAACGAGTGCGTCTCACACAGAAGACAGGAGGGAAACGACAGACAGGACGACAGACAGGAACACCGGGTGGTTGTGCTCTCAGCGACGGCTGAGCTAGGCTGAGCTGGAGCGGTGGTCTGCGATGACTGGAGCCTCCACTGAAGGACTAGGGAGGTTTCAGTTTTTACAATAGGCGCGTCTGTTCAGCCTCAGAAGGGTCTTTCACACAGCTCCCACCCAACTCCTCATTAAACCAGCTGGAACGCTCCCTCTCATAAACACCACCGAGTCTGGAAGCTCAAGCAGCCCCCTGTGTGAGTCCCTGTGGCTCAAACCAGCTCTGAATCACGGCTACTTTACAAACCAGTTAACATTCAACGGTTAATCCCAATTAAATAAAACCTTACCTTAAATATTAATACACGTTAGAATGTTAAAATTAGTTCTAAACATAATTCTAGTTTTAGAACAAGTAATAATGGATGTTAGTGAGCGGAAATCAGCTATAACCTATATAATTCCAGTAGCTATTAAAAATAATCAATATTAGCAAGCTGAAATCAGCTATGACCTAAATAATTCCAGTTCTAGAATGAGTAATAATAAATGTTAGCAAGCTGAAATAATCTATAACACAAACAATTCCGGTAATGGATCAATAATAATGAATGTTAGCAAGCCAGAAACTAGCTATGACCTAAATAATTCCAGTTTTAGAATAAGTAATAATACATTTTAGCAAGCTGAAATTAGCTATGACCTACATTATTCTATTTTTTTTTTTTAATAATTCATATTTTGCTCATTTTAAGGCTTTTGTTTGACTGTCACTGTTTTTTTTTATCATTTTGAGGCAGTGACAAAGAATTACCTACAATATTCATAATAAACAACATAATTAAATCATTAACACAGAAACAGACAGGCTGTTATTAGTTATTAGCTATTAGTTATTGATGTTTCACATCAGTTCATATAATATTTCTATTTCTAGTCTTTAAAATATCTGTGTTTTTAAGCATGAGAGGAGATATTTTAGTTTATGAAGTTATTTATGTACACACGGTTTAATTTTGTGCAATTAAAATTCTTCCTTTACATTTTCCAGTCATTTGAACTGGGAGTAGAAAAAACGAGTTAAGCTCTGAAGGGTCTCGAATTTTTGGGTTTTGGTCTTAATCTGGCTTCATCTGGTGTTGGACAATAGTAGCCCTAGTTAAACATAATGTTTTTACAGTAATACACTATTACAGCAGTTGCTGTTGTTGTTGTTGTTTTTATTATTAATGCTACATAATATATTGAACATGTATTGTTTTATATTGTTTTTAGTCTCTGCTTAACATTCTTGCAGTAACACACCTGAGCAGTGGTTAATCAGTGTAAGTCTTTGCTCAGTGTCTCACGGTCTGAATGAAATCCACTGTAAACTTTACGACTGACGACTGACACGAGCGACAGAAGACAAATCAGCCACAGACGTGTGTAACAGCTCACCCTCGTTGGCGAAGTGAGGTGATTCCTCAGCGTAGACCTCTCCAGAGCCGACCTGTGTTCGAGCAGACAGGTAGAACTTGTAGCGGGTGAAGCGGTCAGGCAGGCGGATAGTATGGTCAGTCTCGTTGGGGAAAAAGCTCTGGACTTGCTTACTTCCCTCCTGCGTCCCATTAACTACAACACAAACCAGTACAATGTAGAGAAATCAGAGACAGAACACTGGTCACTGCTCAGGAGAATATATATATATATATGAACTCTACATCACTTTAGTCTCATTTTGCACTCACTGCACTGCACTATTACTTTTGCACTACTCATTTTTGCACATGCACATTTATCTTTGTAATTTCATACCTACAAAGTTCTATTTATATTTACAATTCTGTTCATATTGCTCTATTTATATCTGTAGTTATTGCTTACACTGTTACAACCTGTTCAACATGTGCTCTTTACATTTCACTCCTTACTGTATATATATAATATATTATATATATATATATATATATATATATATATATATATATATATATATTTATTTTTTTTTTTTTTTTTTTTTTTATATACCTTAATCTCTTACAATCTGTATACACCTAGATTCTATATATTTATTTATATACCACCACATGTACAATAACCTCAAATTGTTAGTCATTTCTGTTTTGCATATATATATATATATGAATACAGTATTCAATTTAAAACATTTAAAAGTTTTTTGTCAGTTTTTTACTGGATATCTGTTTTGTTTTTATGTTTAGTATTTTATTTAATTTCTTTGCATCATCTGTGCACGCCAGGCTTATTACATATTAAGGCTTATTATTCAGTAACTACGCAGATTACATAGAGTTATTCTTACGTTATATAAGTGTTTAATGAAACAATTTAGGGATTAAATGTGTTATATAAATAAACATTTAGTTTCTTACAATACTAGTCAAAAGTTTGGGCACACCTACCTGAATAGATATGTATATGTATGACAATGTGCTGTATATTGGCCCCTTATGAAGCTGCTGGTCAGAATTGCATCAGAGCAAATGAGCTCATTTCTAAAAGACCCTCTAAACATTCTTTAAACACAACCAGATGTTTAATTCTGCTCCAGGAATAATTCCATACCGACTATTCTATAGTTCTGATCTCCTCACACTTACTCACTAATATTAGTACTATTAATATAGTACACAGAAGAAGAACCGGGGAGGTGTGTCCATACTTTGACTTATTAATGATACTTTGTTTAAACATAGCAAACACCTAAATGTTCTACATTTCTTAAATTTTAATTTTAAACCAAGTGGTTTTTGAAGGTGGGCAACATGACAATATTTTACCATCATGTTTGATGAGTATTGTAATAATTTTTATAAACATGATAAGCATAATTACTTCAGTAAAGTATGTACAATGTTGAATAATAATAATTTTATGGATAGTTTTGACAACTATTTGTAAATGTCACACCACTAAGGTATTTTGTCTCTGTGTTATGAGCAGGTGTAGGTATTTAGTTGTGAGCTATCTCTCTCTCTCTCTTTGCTTGACTTGGTGTAAGAACTTTTAGTTCTAGCTGTTTTAACAAAGCTCTAGCAGGAACAGGCTTCGCAGTGTTGTGTTCAGCTGCACTAAGAGAAGTACAGTACATCTCCAGTAACCATCTCTATCGCTCTGCTTTACATGGAGCTACCAATAAATAAAAGCTTCTTTCTCTGAGAGACATGGACAGACGTTTCAGGTGTAAAGTGAGCTGACCTGTATTATACTCGAGTTTGTACCCGATCAGGATGCCGTTCGGCTCAAGGGGCTTGTCCCACTCCAGGTGAATGCTGTCTGTGTTCCTCTGAACAATCCTAAAGAACTTAGGAGCCCCCGGCACTGTAGATAGGTTACAATAGAACCTCATTATTCAGGCAATAATAGACATTCCTACTGAAATTCAAAACATTTTAAAGGAATTCTCCAGCGAATACTCTGTAATGCTGGTATGAAGTCTTATTTAACCTGAAAACACTGGAGGAACACAGTCTCTCTTTCCTTACACAAGCAGAAACCTGTGGAAACTACTGATGTTGGTAACCTATAACCAATTATAACACCAGTCCATTCAGCAGAATGAGGAAATATACAGATTTACAGCTTAACCCTTTGATGCACAAGCTAAGCAAACCACACAGCATGCATCAAACCTAACCTGTATTGTCTCTTTGGTAAATCTATTAAAATCAGTTTATTTCATTATTTAATGATGCAAATGTTCATTAAAAATTTGTTTTTGATCTTAAATCATTATTCAAATTCTTATTTATTTGCTTCATGAGCAAAAACAGTGTTTATGTATGTTCCCGATTGCAAATATTTACAAACATCAACAGTTCTTATCAAACTCCATAGTGAACACATAAGGGTTAATTCTGAGCTGAGTGTTGTTTGTTAGAAAGAAGAGATACAAACATGACTATTATTAATAAAGTAAATAATAAAAGTGAAATCAGGATGATCAGAAATAAGTAAAATGAGGAATAGTTTGAATGGTTAAATTAATTTACTGTATAGAAAATAAAATCTCAGTCAGGTCACTTCTTTTGACCAGGTTGTGCATCAAAGGGTTAATATACTTTGACATAAGGAATCATCATAATGTGCAATGTTTACTGGCAGAAATCAACAACTCTACTGACTTCCATTTCAGTACATAATTGGTATTTATTTTCTTTAAATATATATTTATATTTTATTTTGTCCTCCAACTATGCAAGTAAATGTCATATATACAGAGAAACATGCTGCAGTGAGAACTATTGGTAATTAGCTGTATGTTATATATGGAGATCAGATGTAAGATCAGGAGAAAAAAGGATGTCCTACCTCCTTCCTTGGTCTCGAACTCCACTATTTTGCTATGCGGTCCCTCGAATTTATTGTTGGCTACGACCATGTACATGCTGTACTTGCTGTACGGTACCAGATCAGTCAGGATGCCGGTGTTCTGAGACACATCACTGTAGAACCCTTTCGTCTTCTTCTCCTTGTTCACCCTCAGACCCTTCACCAGGCTGGCCTCCCTCCAGTAGTACAGCTGAGGAAGGAAGGTGGAGAACGTTAGGCCTGTTTACACTCTGATCTGGTCCAGACGCCAGTGGCAGCTTTTGATCGCTTCGGTTGAACTGAGGTCTTCTGGAAGTGTTACATTTTCAAGCATTGATAATATTTAAACTCAATTATACTTTTCCTTTGATCTTTCTGACCTCTGACTATACTTTTTCTGACTTTTGACTCTGTGTGAGAAGGTCCTGCTGCAACGTTTAAGGTGGAACGAGAGAATTCCAACAAGAAGCTGGAGAACAGCCTTGTGTGAGATCAGAGCAGCAGAGCTTTGGATAGTTTAGAAGGTGTGTGTGTGTGAAGAAGCAGAGCAGTGATACTGTGATGTAGTGTTATCAGCCGAGTGTAGAGCAGAACTCCGTAAGAACTCTATAGTACTTTATAGTAGCTTCTCCGTCACTGCAGTATCTCTGTACTGATAAGATACAGCTCTCATACACACACCTGCTCTGCAGACCTCCCTTCTGATTCACTCAGTGTGAATAAAGCTCCGCCCACTCAGTCAACACTAAGTGTAGGTACTTACTTATGGGGTCAGTGTGAGGTGTAGGAGGTGTGACTGTATATGATGTGGGGTCAGTGTGAGGTGTAGGAGCTGTGACTGTATATGATGTGGAGTCAGTGTGTGGTGTAGGAGGTGTGACTGTATATGATGTGTGGTCAGTGTGAGGTGTAGGAGGTGTGACTGTATATGATGTGGGGTCAGTGTGAGGTGTAGGAGGTGTGACTGTATATGATGTGGGGTCAGTGTGTGGTGTAGGAGGTGTGACTGTATATGATGTGGGGTCAGTGTGATGGAGGAGGTGTGACTGTATATGATGTGGGGTCAGTGTGTGGTGTAGGAGGTGTGACTGTATATGATGTGGGGTCAGTGTGTGGTGTAGGAGGTGTGACTGTATATGATGTGGGGTCAGTGTGAGGTGTAGGAGGTGTGACTGTATATGATGTGGGGTCAGTGTGAGGTGTAGGAGGTGTGACTGTATATGATGTGGGGTCAGTGTGTGGTGTAGGAGGTGTGACTGTATATGATGTGGGGTCAGTGTGTGGTGTAGGAGGTGTGACTGTATATGATGTGGGGTCAGTGTGTGGTGTAGGAGGTGTGACTGTATATGATGTAGGGTCAGTGTGAGGTGTAGGAGGTGTGACTGTATATGGTGTGTGGTCAATGTGAGGTGTAGGAGGTGTGACTGTATATGATGTGGGGTCAGTGTGTGGTGTAGGAGGTGTGACTGTATATGATGTGGGGTCAGTGTGCGGTCAGTGTGTGGTGTAGGAGTACATGAACTCACTCTGTACTCTTTGAACTCTCCATGGATGCTGCTGGGGTCGACAGGGACCCAGTGCACGTTTACTTTGGTGCTGTCCGTCTTTGACACTCTGAGGTCAGCAGGGGCAGCAGAGGGCTCTGTGGAAATAGAGGGAAATACACTCTCAGAGTGAAGCGGCGTGTGAAGTGAGTACACAGAGCTGAGATTACACTCTAATGCTGGGACTCACTGTCCTCCCCCGAGTGGCCAATGACCATGTTTGATTCTGGGCCTCGTCCAAAGTCGTTGACTGCCTGGATTTTGATCTCGTAGGGGACGTAGGTCTCGGTATCCCTGACCAGGTGCTTCGTGCTGGTGGTGGTGACATTATTCCACTCCTCCTCGTGATCTTTCCTCCTCCATGACACCACATAACGCAGCTCAGGTCC